>LFYR01000921.1:0-164025 GCA_001185155.1 Zostera marina | reverse complement strand
ATTCTGCTCTTCCACCTCAATGAATGCTTGAGCTTGCTGGAGGAGGTCAGGCAGAGTCTCCACCTTATGGAGAGTAAGATGTTGGGCCAGAGGGGAGTAGGGTACGAGCCCGTTTGTGTATCCCGCTATGGCCAGACTTGGGATTAAATCGCTCACCTCTGTCATCATTGAGGTGAACTTGATTGTGTAATCCCTTAACGTCAGCTTGTTCTGTCGTAGTGCCAGCAGTGCGTTGGCACTGTGTTTGATCCTAATCATCCCCATTGAAACTTTGACGACTTCTGGCCAAAGCGACAGAAGTGTCGGGAGAGTTTGTGATACTTCCCCTCGAAATGTGACGACTTCATCCAAAGTGACAGAAGTGTCGGGAGAGTTTGTGATACTCTCCCTCGAAATGTGACGACTTCTGGCCGAAACGACAGAAGTGTCGGGAGAGTTTGTCATACTCCCCCTTTGAAACTCGTGCCATTGTGACACATAACTTTTGGAATGAGTTGTTTTTCTGAAATATTTGATTGTCATTGTCAATGGGTTATCTTTTGTTTTTTCTTTGCTAATCTTTCATATAAATTACCTTTTAAATTGTAACTAAGGCCCGAAACTAGATTCACAAGTCGTAATTTAGCCACTCTGGACGTAAATTAGACTCTGCTAACCCTATTGCTAGCAACTCTGGGCGTAGACTTGGTTGTACGAATCGTAGCTCAGCGTACGGTTAAATTTGCTGATAATTTATACCTCCAGATTAACGTAGAGTTGTAAAAGATACTGTGAATGACAAATGCGAAGGATGCAAATATTTCAAACTCGAGGGTTACGTTTGTAATTTCCCATTACAACTTAAGTTTGCACCATGATGCCAGAGAGAGCTTGTGATACTCCCTCTGAAAATTTTTGTAATATTTTGGAACTCAATTTAATCAATTATTTTGCTTTCTTAATTAATTGTTTGTTTAATTTATTTTTTGAATTATAACTAAGACCCGAAACTAGATTCACAAGTCATAATTTAACCACTCTGGACGTAAATTAGACTCAGCTAACCCTATTGCTAGCCACTCTGGGCGTAGACTTGGTCGTAAGAATCGTAGCTCAGTCTACGGCTAAACTCGCGAAATAAATTAAACTTCACAACTAACTTAAGACTCGCAAAGCTAATTGACGTAATAAGTTGGAGATACAAAAATTATCGGGAATAGGACTTAGAACTTTTTTGAAAACCTAAGATTCTAGATTTCATTCCCTAATGTGTAGTTGAACTCTGGCTGAAGCGACAGAGTAACTTTTGGACCCGCATCAAGGCCAAAGCGACAAGATGGGGTAGGATCGTTAAGGCCATAGCGACAAAACGATTTAAATCTATTAAGGCCGTAGCGACAAAATAGATTTTTGTATTGTGGGTACTTAGAACCTCTTGGGGTTAGGTTCATTTGTACTTATCAACTACCTAAGACTCTACACTTATACCCTAATGTAGTTGAACTCTGGCCGAAGCGACAGAGTAACTTTTAGATCTGCATCAAGGCCAAAGCGACGAGATGGGTTGAGATCATTAAGGCCAAAGAGACAAAATGATCTCCAAGTCTATCAAGGCCAAAGCGACAAGATAGAATAATTATTGAGGCCAAAGCGACAAAATAATTCTTGGTCCATTAAGACCAAAGCGACAAAATGGACCTAGATCTATTAAGGCCAAAGCGACAAAATAGATTTCTAATGTCGGGTACTAGTTAGAGTCGTAGGTAGCGATTTCGAAAGAGTGTCACAAAAATAAAATCTAACTATTCTATTTTGTAACTTGTACTAGCATAGAGACTAAGAGACTACAATTTAGGACTACAATTGTAGACTTGAACCCTGGTGTATTAGTCAAGCTCCGGCCATAGCGACAGAGTGACTCTCGATCCTCATCAAGACCATAGCGACAAGATGGGATGGGATCATTAAGGCCAAAGCGACAAAATGATCCTTGGTCTATTAAGGCTATAGCGATAAAATTGATTGAAAATGAGGATATCGTTGATTGTAGTCGTAAATTTAGAATCTTGGGGCTAGATTCGTAAATGAGAGTCCGATTTAGATTCTTAAGTCGCACTTTGGACTCATAAATCGTAAACTAGACTTGTGATCGCAATTTAGCCACTTTGGACGTAAATTGGATTTTGTAACCATCACTTAGACTCGTGGGTCGTAAGCTAGGTCTGAGCAACGGGTATCATCCAGCCAAAGCGATGGATGATACATGAGGTTGAAGAGACGGACGTCATCCAGCCGAAGCGATGGATGATTATTCTAAATATGATATTGCATACATATCTCTATGGATTAAAGAGAGTTTTATTTAGAATAATATCGCTATTGAGAATACATAAGAATGGTATGAGCGACAAACAAAAGAGTCAATATGTTTTTGTCGCTGGTTTCCACTGACAGAAACATAGCCTGCATGGTTACTCTGGCCAATCCTATCTTCTAACAGATGATAGTTCCTCACTCCTAGCGTGATGCACTTGATTGCGAGTGTGAGCTGTGGCTCTGGTTGCCATCACTGTCATAGGATTGAGAGTGTGGGCTATAGTCATAACTGTTACTGGGCCTAGACTGTGAGCTATGGCTTTCGTGGCCATAACTGTTACCAGACTGAGAGTATGAGTTATGACTTTGGTGGTCATAACTACTGATCAGAAGCTCCTCTCTGTATCGAGGAGGACTAGTCGAGGTTTCAGACTGGGAACTTGTATAATCGTATGTATCTTCTTTAGCATAGCGAGGTTTTTTCCGGCTGGGCGGCTCGACTCCGTCCAGCTTATTATTGTTCTCCTCTTCTATCTCAATGAACGATTGAACTCATTGGAAGAGGTCGGGGAGGGTCTCCACTTTATGGAGCGTAAGGTTCTGAGCCAAAGGAGAGTAGGGTATTATCCCATTCATGTACCCCGCTATGGCCAGACTTAGGATTAGGTCGTTCACTTCTGTCATCATCGAAGTGAACTTAATCGTGTAATCCCTCAGAGATATCTTGTTCTGTCGTAATGCCAGCAGTGCGTTGGCACTGTATTTTATTTTGATCATCCCCACATGTTGGGCGATGAACTTCGAAGAGAGGTCCGCGAAGCTGGAGACCGAGCCAGCTGTCAGACCAGAGAACTACCGATAAGCGCTGCCTTTGAGAGTGTCTGGGAATGCCCGACACAACAGTCCGTTATCGGTGGTCCACGGTTCCAGGACACTAAGGTAGAGGTTGATGTGATCTTTTGGATCACTCGAACCGTCATACGCTTCTATCTTGGGTACCCGTCAGGTTGGTGGAAAAGATTTTTTCAAAAGGTCCTTGTGAAAAGGAGCGCTTTTGATTCTCAAGAACTCGGTCGGACTGCTGGCGACCGGATTGTCGTCCAGCTTCCGACGGAGATATTCCACGAACTTTGTTGTAAGAGTCTTGTGAGTGCGACTCTTGCTAGGTCCAGCCTTTGCTTTAGGAGGCATTGGAGATTTCCTCTTTTTCTCCACAGATGGAGAATAGTAAGACCCAGATTCACCCGCTCCTATGCGGATGATGATCTTGTTGCCTCTTGCTTTCTCGAGGTTGCTAACTCTTTTTTCTATGGAATCCATAAAGTTAATCAACCTCTCTTCTAGCGTAGGAGTTAGGTTCACTCCCCTATTTGATGGGAGTGATGAGGGCACCTCATGTGCCGACAGTGGTGTATTGGAGGTTGGTATAGTACGGTAACCAACCCTCCTACCAGAAGCTCCTACTTCAGTAGCAATAGCAGGAGCTTTTCTTTTATGATCCTTAGTAAAAGGAGCCATAAATTGGATGGTTACTTCTATCGGATCGAAGCAACAGACTACGAGTGGAAGTTCTTCTGAAGTGTCGGAAGCTATGGGTAGGTACCTGCCCCCCGGGTGTCACAAAACAGAAAAAAATTTGTATAATATTTCTTTGTAATTTTGTGACCCCCTTGAGCAGTACTATTAGTCTCCAAAGTTTAAAATTAGCAAAAAAAAAGTTGCAATTTTTCTGAAGAAAATCGTGCCGCCGGAGGTCGTTTTCGGGATGTCTGTTTAGACCTCTCCCAGAAAAGATTCCTTGCACTATTGGGAAATTCTGCTTTTTTGTACTCGTAGAGAAAACTTTTTTCACGTGATGTGTGATCGTAGAATCCCAAAATCAGATCTGGGTATTCCGTAGGTGGACCGACAGAATCACTGGAAGTGAAAAAAGGTAAAAATCCCCATACTTTTTTTTTACCGAAACGACGAGGCGAATCCAGCCAAAGCGATGGATCTTCGTTTCGGTCAAAGAGTTGGGCTATGAGTGGTCTTATTCAGCCAAAGTATTGAATGAAGACGATGACCGAATCGACAATTCAATTGTGGGAATCGCCTACTCAGTGTGGGAGTCGGCGACTCAATTGTGGGAATCGCCTACTCAGTGTGGAATCGTAGATTCAAGTGGGAATCGACGACTCAGATGAGGATAGGTGATTTTCTATGAAAAATCCAACCTATGTGAATTCGAAAGTACCAGAGCAAAAGGCATTGACAGCACTTGTTCAAAAAGTTAAAGCAATCGGCGACTCCCTAGGTGGAATCGGCGATTAAACTTATGGCCTTTTTGAAGCAAGCCGTGGACAACACTCTTAGCTAGCAGAATAACCCGCAATCGACGACTCACTAGGTGGAGTCGGCGATTGCCTGTGTGAATCGGTGATATCCTTGACACAAAGTAGCGATTCACTCTAAGGGAATCGAGCCGAACTTTGCGAAGAAAATTTTGCGATTACGACGGGATATCGTAGTTCGATAGTCCCACAGACGGCGCCAGCTGATGAAGCACGAAATCTGCTACCAGTAGGCTCGCGGGGTTGCGAGGAGGGCCGGAGGCTTTGGAGTCCACGACGCGCTCTCTACGTCAAATACCTGCAGAAGTGGAGGGGAGTCGGTGACTCAGGTGTGGGAGTCGGCAACTCGGGCTCCTTAGTTCTCTGGTTGGAGTGTGAGTCAAGGGTGAATGACTTAGGAGTAGAGGACCCCTTTTATAGGATCCTGGGGGATGTTTGCCCATTCATTAGCATGGGGCCACTCCATTATGGTGCCCAATTAAGGGTGCCATAATAACGTGGGCCCTCCCATGTAACGGCTGGGAATCGGCGACTCAGGTATGTGAGTCGCCGACTCACTTGTGGTCAGGTCCTCGGTCTACCAGACCCGAGTGCCCTGTCTGGAGTCGGCGATTCACCCCTAGATTCGGCGACTTGGTAGTCCCAGTCGGCGATTCCCAGGTGTTGCCTTGAGTACTTGACGTAGACACTTGCTCCGCACTGTGGATGCCTTCCGGGGTCCAGCGTAAAGTGACGGAGCCCAAGTCCTTGGTGAGGGGCGTTGCTGGAAGTGACTGACATAATCAGGCATGTCTCACCAATACTCCCCCCTGAAGAGAGCACAAGAAACATGCGTGTATCGCCAGTATCCCCCCTGACGTAATCGTGATTTTTTTTGCAAAGTCCGGCTTGAGCTCTCCCGGAGGGTTCGCCGACTTTGTCAACTAAGTCGCCGATTTAGATCAACAATAGCCGATTCTCGGCTCAGGTCCGATTTATTCTTAAATCGCCGACTTAGCCTTGAGAATCGCCCGATCCGAAATATCATCTGCTAAGCTAAGAGTGTTGTCCACGACTCTGTTCAAAAACTCCCAAAGTCAAAGTCGCCGATTTAGATCCCTAAATCGCCGATTTTTTCTTTGTTTCTTGAACAAGCTCGGTCAAGTCATCCTTTGCTTTGGAAATTACGTCTTCTCATAGTTTGGATTTTTCCCAAGCAAAATTCGCCTATTTAGGGGCAAACTCGCCTATTTAGGGGCAAACTTACCTATTTAGGGGCAAACTCGCCTATTTAGGGGCAAACTCGTCCATTCGATCATCGTCTTCATTCATCGCTTTGGCAGAATAAGACCACTTGGTGAGACATGCCTGATTACGACAGTCACTCCCAGCAACGCCCTTCAAACAAGGAATAGGGTTCTGTCGCTATATACCGGACCCCCGGAAGGCTTCCACGGTGCGGAGCACGTGTCTACGTCCAGAGGTGCATCGCCGACTCCGACCAGGGAACTCGGGTCTGGTAGACCGCGGACTTGGCCTCAAAGGAGTCGGCGACTCCACCTCTGGGTCGGCGACTCCCACACCTGAGTCGCCGACTCCCAGCCGTTACGGGGGCAGGCCCACACCATTATGGCACCCTTCAATAGGATACCATAATGGGGTGGGCCCCACTCAATTGAATGGAAACACCTCTAGGACCCTATAAAAGGGGTCCTAGGTTTATAGGGTCCTAGGGGTGTCCTCCATTCACAACATATCTTCCTTGTCCACACATTCCACACTAGAGCATCCAGGAGCCCGAATCGCCTACTCCCAAGAGAGTCGCCGATTCCCCTCCTCTTCTGCAGGTGTTTGACGTAGAGCGCGCGTCGTGGACTCCACAGCCTCCGTCCCATCTCGCAATCCCGCGAGCCTACTGGTAGAAGATTCCGTGCTTCATCAGCTGACGCCGTCTGTGGGACTATCGAACCACGATATCCCGTCGTAATCGCGAAATTTTCTTCGCAAAGCTTAGCTCGATTCCCTTAGGGTGAGTCGCTAACTTTGTGTCAAGGAATCTCCGATTCACACAGGCAATCGCCGACTCCACCTAGTGAGTCTCCGATTGTGGGTTATTCTGCTAGCTAAGAGTATTGTCCGCGGCCAGACTCGAAAGAAGAGCTACCTAAAGCAGTCGCCGATTCCACTAGTGTGTGCCGCCGATTCCACCTTGGGAATCACCGACACCCCTTGTGAGTCGCCGACTCCACTTGGTTCTTTCTCTCGGGTTAGTTCTAGCAAGCACTTGCGCTCTAGTTGGAACACGCTTTTGTCTGCAATGACTTCCGAAAGGCAAAAGCACGACTACCATCTGAGGAACAAAGGCAAATCCTCAATGGTAGCTGACAGGGCCCAGACTGACCCTTCTCAAGAAAACAGGAAAGAAAGGCCTGAGGAGCCTCAAGCCAGTCTGCGCCCTCAAACATCCATCCCTCCCGCTTTAGAAGAGAGGTTGGTCAGATTCATGGATAACATGGAACAAAGGGTCAACAACCTCGAGAAAGCGAGGAGTCAGAGGACCGTTGCCCGCGAAGGAGCGGGTGAATCGGCCTCTCATAATTCTCCATCTGGGCAGAAAAAGAAGGGTGGTCCAGAGCCTTCAAAATCAAAGGCTGGACCTAGTAAGAGTCACACTGAAAAGACTCTTACAACACGGTTTGTGGAAGACCTTCGTCGGAAGTTGGCGGGCAACCCAGCCGCCAGCGGTCCGATGGAATTTCTGAGAATCAAAAGTGCTCCTTTTCGAGAGGACCTTTTGAAGGTATCTTTTCCGCAAACCTGGCGGGTACCAAGGATTGAAGCGTACGATGGTTCAGGTGATCCAAGAGATCACATCAACCTCTACCTTAGTGTCTTGGAACCGCAAACCACCGATAACGCACTGTTGTGCCGGGCATTCCCTGGTACTCTCAAGGGCAGTGCCTATCGGTGGTTTTCTGGTCTGCCAGCTGGGTCAATCTCCAGCTTTACGAACCTCTCATCCAAATTCATCGCCCAACACGTGGGGATGATAAGGATCAAACATAGTGCCAACGCACTGCTGGCACTACGACAGAACAAACTGTCGTTGAGGGATTATACAATCAAGTTCACCTCAATGATGACAGAAGTGAGCGATTTAATCCCAAGTCTGGCCATACTGGGATACACAAACGGGCTTGTACCCTACTCCCCTCTGGCACAACATCTTACACTCCACAAGGTGGAGACTCTACCTGACCTCTTCCAGCAAGCTCAAGCGTTCATTGAGGTGGAAGAGCAGAATGAGAACAAGCTGGTGGAACTTGAGACCACTAGCTACAAAAAACCAAAGTTCGAGAAAAAGAGCTACGGCGGAAAAAATAGTTTCCGAGGCTCTTCGAACAAATACACTGACAATGCGGCTAGTTCCTACAAAAAGGAATGGAAGCCCAATCACGATAATAAAGTGTATCAAACAACCACCAAACAGTCGCCAAAGGGTTCATCCCAACCATGGAAGGAGTGGACCCCTCTGACAATCAATAAAGGCGAACTGTTTGAGAAACTCAAAAACCGGGCAGATCTACCTCCTGCCCGTTCTCTGGACCCTGCAACCAAAAGTAGTCGCAAAAAGGGTGGAAGGTTCTGTAAATTTCACAAGGACCACGGCCACCTCACCGACCACTGCAGGGAGTTCTCGATCTACATCGAGCAACTGGTCTCAAAGGGTGAACTTGGCAACTTCGTCAAGGGACCCCGAGGACGAGACGGTTGTAAACCTGACCCGAAGGAGAAGCGTCCACGCTCTCCTTCGCCGGACAGCGACAATAGCGAGGACCGTCAGCGGAAAACCATCAATATAATATTTGGTGGCGGATCCGTTGGTCAGAATAGAGGTTACTCCCGGAAGTTGCTGATGCCACAGTCTACACCTCGCGACAATGGAAAAAGGGCTCGGGAAGAGAAGTCCACATACTTCTCCGAAGAGGACCTGGACGATGTCCTGCTGCCCCACGAGGATCCACTCATGATCCAAGCAGACATCGGTCCGACATCCCGTGTCGAGAGGATGATTGTCGACAGCGGTAGTTCCGCGGACATTCTCTACATGGACACCTTCATCAAAATGGGACTTAAGAAGGAGGATCTCTCTCCTTGCAAGGGAGCCATTTACGGGTTTACTAACGTCGTCGCCCCAGTGGCCGGCGTTATTGACCTGAAGGTCTCCATCGGATCCCGAAAGGGAAGGGTTAGTCGAACATGCCATTTTATAGTGGTGGAGGTAGAATCCACTTTTCACGGCATCTTTGGACGACCCTTCATCCACGGGATCAAAGTTGTCCCATCTTCTTATCACCAATGCATACGATACTCAATCAACGGGATCATTGCAACTGTCAAAGGATCACAAAAGGATTCTAGACAAGGGTATAAGAAGGCAACTCAGCTGGTTAAACTAAACAGTATGCTCGTCCACGCCCACCCGACAATGGGGAAAGGGAAAAATTGCAACCCGTGGATGAGACTGAAATGTACCAACTGAAAGGGGGACACGTGGCATTAGGGAAAGGGTTAGACCCCGACCTAAGTGACTGTCCTGGAGGAGCACCAGGACAGGTTCGTTTGGGAGGGTGAGGCTCCGACACAGATTGCGCGTCAAATCGTGACGCACAAGCTTAATGTCGACCCATCCATCCCAGCTCGTCGCCAAAAGCGTCGAGTACTCACCTCTGACAGGCGGGAGGCCTCCAACGAAGAGATATTGAAACTTCTGAGTGTTGGGCACATTCGGGAAGTTCGATATCCAACTTGGTTGGCCAACCCCGTTCTCGTCAAGAAGCCCAATGGCAAGTGGCGCATGTGCATTGATTTCACAAATCTCAATAAAGCATGCCCCAAGGACAGTTACCCGCTCCCATCCATCGACGAGTTAGTCGACGGAGCGTCTGGTAACGAGCTCCTCTCCATGATGGATGCCCACTCAGGATATAACCAAATCCTGATGCATGAGCCTGATGAAGAGAAAACATCTTTCATTACGGACTCAGGGACATTCTGTTATAGAGTAATGCCATTCGGGTTAAGGAATGCTGGAGCTACGTTCCAACGCTTAATGGACAAGGTTTTCGCGGACCAGATCGGGCGCAATGTTTTGGTCAAATCAACAAGCGTCGAAAAGGACCCCGAGGATCTGAGAGAAACCCTTAGGACATTAAAGCAATACGGAATGAAGCTTAATCCGGACAAGTGTTCCTTCGGAATCAAGGAAGGTAAGTTCCTTGGTTTTTACGTAGGTCAGCACGGGATTAAACCAAATCCAGACAAAATCCAAGCGATACTTGATATGGAAGCCCCCCGCATAATTAGAGAAGTACAAAGGTTGAATGGACGAATCAATGCACTCAGTCATTTCATATCGCAAACGGCTGACAAATGCAAGCCATTCTTCCAACTACTAAAAACTGCGGCTAAGGGTAGTATCACTTGGACGCCGGAATGTGAGGAGGCTTTTACCAAGTTAAAAGCACACATGTCCTCACTTCCAATGCTGACCTCACCCAGGGATGGGGAAGACCTGTACTTATACATAGCAGCCTCAGAAAAGGCCGTAAGTGCAGTCCTTATCGCACAAAGAGATAAGGAACAAGTCCCCATCTACTATCACTCGAGGCGACTGCAAGGAGTAGAGGTACGATATTCTCCGATTGAGAAAATCGTGTACGCTGTAATCCATGCTTGTCGTCGCTTTCGAGCATATTTCTTAGCGCACACGTTTGTAGTACTTACATCGTGTCCCCTACGCCGTCTACTCCACAAGGCAGACATAACGGGTAGGTTAACTAAATGGGCAATTGAGCTCAGTGAGTTCGATTTGGATTTCCGACCAGCCACTGCCATCAAGGGGCAAGCTGTGGCAGATTTCATGATCGAACTCACACCATCCAACCTAGCCCAACCATGGACTGTGGAAGTAGACGGGTCGAGTTGCAGCACAGGCTCAGGTATCGGAGTGAAAATTCATAGCCCAGATGGAAAAAACTACGAACACTCGATACGGCTCCACTTCCCGGCATCAAACAATATCGCGGAATACGAAGCAGCCATTCATGGCCTAAAGTTGTTGCGAACTCTCGGCGCTGAGAAAGTTATGCTTAGCACTGACTCCAAGCTCGTGGCTCGACAAACCACGGGTGAGTTCGCCTGCAAAGAACCATAAATCACAAAATACGTGGAAACCATGGTGGAACTCACCAAACAATTCGCTGAGTTTAAAATCGAGCAAATTTCTCGAACTCAGAACACACCCGCTGATGCTCTAGCAAGGCTAGCATCGGCCTGGGAGGGAGGCCAGCATGAAATACTGGTGGACTCCGTACTCCAGCCCTCATGCCATGTATTGAATGTCACATCCGACCCCTCAGAGGATTGGAGACAACCAATATTGGCATTCATTCAAAGTGGTGTACTTCCCGACAACAGAGATGAGGCCAAAAAATTGCAACACAAAGCAGCCAAGTACTGCGAAGTCGGAGGGGTACTTTACAAAAAGTCCTTCGAGAGCCCGTTGTTACGCTGTTTGGCCAAACCCGATACTGATAAGGTCATCAAGGAAGTACACGAAGGCTCGTGCGGACTCCATGAGGGAGGAAGAGCACTAGCCTTCAAAATCATACGGCTGGGGTACTATTGGCCTACATTACGGTTAGAGGCTCGCACTTACGTCCGCAAGTGCCGAGCATGCCAGTTGCATAGCCCAATGCAACAAAAACCATCCGCGGACATGACTCCGATCTTGAGCTCGATCCCATTTGCAAGGTGGGGACTGGACATCGTAGGACCATTCCCACCTTCAACATCCCAAGCTCGATTCATTTTCGTGGCAGTTGATTACTTTACAAAATGGGTCGAGGCTCAGGCTGTAGCACAGATCACTCAAGATGCGGCAGTCAAGTTCGTATATCGCTCCATAGTGTGCCGATTCGGAGTTCCCCAACACATTGTCACAGACAATGGTACCCAATTCACAGGGGGGAAGTTTTCGAGAATGTGCGAGGACTTGGGCACAAAACTCCACTTTGCTTCGGTTTACCGACCACAGGCAAACAGACAAGTGGAAGTAACCAACAAGGCCATCGTACAAGGGTTCAAAAAGAAAATCGAATCGGCAAAAGGGGCCTGGGCGGATAAGTTGTGCGAAATTCTATGGGCATATCGCACAACTAGTAAAAATCCCACAGGAAACACCCCCTTCACTATGACATATGGAGTAGAGGCTGTCGTACCAATCGAGATGAGTATACCAACGTACAGGGTCTCGAAGTACGACAAGAAAATTAAAACAATGACCAAAACCTAGCTACAGAGCTAGAGTTGAGGGATGAAACCCGCGACGAGGCAGACCTACGGAATGAATCGTACAAGGCCAGCGTATCACGATACCACAATCGCCAAATACGCAAAAAAGTGTTTCTGCCGGGAACCCTCGTCACGCGGAAGGCTAGTATCACCGAAAGGAATAGACCAAGGAATAAGTTGTCATCCAACTTCGAGGGTCCATACATCGTCGAAGAAGAGATAAGGCCAAGAACTTATCGCTTACGGCGACAGGATGGAACAATGGTTCCAAACACCTGGCATACAGACAACATGCAACAATACTACGCTTAGTATTGACCCTCCCATTCCTTCGGTCTTTTCGATGTATAGCAAAATAAAATAGTTAGATTTTATTTCAAATATTTATTTTTTCTCTTTTTTAATAATAAAAAGTTACATTTCTCTAAAATCACGACTTTACCCTAAATGAAAAATCTATTTTGTCGCTCCGGCCTTAATAGATTAGAAATTGTTTTGTCGCTATGGCCTTAACAATTTAGCTTCATCTTGTCGTTATGGCCTCGATGAAGGTTCAGATCACTCTGTCGCTTTGGCCAGAGGTGAACTACAAGGGTATAAGTCACAAATAACATATAAATAAAACCCTAAGATTTTTACATCACTCACAGTTAGGGTTTCCAAACTAGTCTATTTTGTCGCTTTGGCCTCAATAGATTAGAAATCGTTTTGTCGCTACGGCCATAACGATCCAACCTTATCTTGTCGCTATGGCCTCGATGAAGGTAAACAATCACTCCGTCGCTACGGCCGGAGTAAAACTACAACACAATCCTAGAGTCTTAAGGTTCATCTTTTTTGTTATCTTTCGATATGTTTGTTATCTTTTGAACTTGTTAAGTCGATATTGCGAGTTTCTATTAGTTGTGAAGTTTAATTTATTTTCGCGAATTTAACCGTAGACTGAGCTACGATTCGTACGACCAAGTCTACGCCCAGAGTGGCTAGCGATAGGGTTAGTCTAATTTACGTCCAGAGCGGTTAAATTACGACTCGCGAATCTAGTTTCGGGTCTTAGTTACAATTCAAAAGAATAAAGTAAATGAACAATTAAATAGGAAAGCAAAAACGATTGATTCATTAAAAATTCAAACAAAAAAGATTACAAACAAAAAGATAACAAGTATACAAAAATTAAGGACTAAGAAGATCTAGTCTTGGGCAGCTTCGTCCTTCATTTTGTCCAGGGCTTCCTTGTTCTTTTCTAGCTCCTCAGGATGCTGCTCTACCCACGCCATTATGTCCGTGATGTAGTCAGGAGGTAGAGCAGGAAACACAGAAGGGCCAAAGAAGATGAGCTCTTGAAGCTGGTCGGATTGGTATCGCACATCCAAATCCCTGATTACCAGTAGGCTACCAGTAGGCTCGCGGGGTCACGAGGAGGGCCGGAGGCTTTAGAATCCACGACGCATGCTCTACGTCAATGTACCTGCAGAAGGGGAGGGGAATCAGCGACTCTCTTGGGAGTAGGCGATTCGGGCTCCAAGTGTTGCTCTGGTTGGTGTGTGTCAAATGGGAATGACTTGAGGGTAGAGGTCCCCCAAGGACCCCTTTTATAGGGTCCTGGGGGACGTTTCCCCATTCATTAGCGTGGGGCCCACCCCATTAAGGTATCCTATTGAAGGGTGCCTTAATGACGTGGGCCTACCCAAGTAACGGCTGGGAGTCGGCGACTCAGGTATGGGAATCGCCGATCCAGAGGTTCAATCGCCGACTCCTCATGAGCCAAGTGGCAGTCTACCAGAACTGTCCACGAGGCCTAGAGTCAGCGATTCACCCCTGGAGTCGGCGACTTGGTAGTCTCAGTCGGCGACTCCCAGGTGCTGCCTTGAGTACTTGACGTAGACACTTCTTCCGAATTCGTGGAACTCTCCGGGGGTCCGTCCTAAAGCGATGGAACCCTAGTCCTTGTCGAAGGGCGTTGCTGGGAGTGACTAACGTGATCAGGCATGTCTCACCAGTACCCCCCTGAAGAGAGCATGGCAAAACACCCGTGTACCGCCAAAACCCCACCCACGGAAGAACGTGGGTAGACAGGGAATACCGGCAAAGCATTAACCCCATCTACAAAGAACGTAGACAGAAGAGTATATGCTAAAAAGTGAACCTCACCTACGGAAAAACATAGGTAGTCGAGGGACACACCGGAAATTTTTTTTTAGCCCAATCTACGAAAGAACGTGGATAGAGAGATAAGTATTCAGAAGCAAATCTCACCTATGGAAGAACATAGGTAGATGAGGATACAACAACAGAACACACATCCCACCTACGAAGGGATAAGTGTTCAAATATGAACCCCACCTATGGAAGAACGTAGGTAGACGGGCAGGGGACATACCAGCAAGGCACTTACCCCATCTATAGAAAACGTAGACAGAGGGGTATCTGTTCAAAAATGAACCTCACCTATGGAAGAACATAGGTAGACGAGGAACAAGTCTACAAATGACAACCTCAGCCACGGAAGCAGCGGGCAGAAGGAAGGGGCAAGAGTTCAAAAGAGAACTTTACCTATAAAACAAAATAGGTAGAAGGGACAACACTCAACCCCAACCGCGGAAGCAGCGGGCAGAAGGAGGGGGCAAGAGTTAAAAAGAGAACTTCACCTATAAAACAAAATAGGTAGAAGGGACAACACTCAACTCCAGCCACAGAAAAGGGGAGGGGTACTCGAACATTGCTTGGAGACAGCTCAGCAAGGCGTCAAGGTGGGCAAGCAGGGTTCCACTCGGAAATCGGGCTAGGCAAGCTGCGCAAGGAGAATGCTTCGGCTGGGACAAACCGGACAATAGTTAGCAAAAGTATGTGACAACATCCATGGAAGCATAAGTATAACCTCACGGACGTAGAAGGGGGAGAGAACTGGTGAGAGAGGATCTCGTTTCCCTGGACATCACCGACAGTCCACACCCCAGCACGCAAAGAGGGGGGAATACTGATAGTACGAGGTCCAACACATAGACCATAGTACTAAAAGACGTATCCTAAGATATCCAATATGCAAAGGAGGGGGGAGTACTGGTGATACAGTATCCCGAACCCAATCACAATTTACCAGCAACTAGAAGTCCGGAGAGCCTAAGATGAGATGAGGTACCTATTCTAGGATTGGGGAGGTCCCAAGTCAACTCCCAGGAAGATCGACTTTCCCAAGGATTGACTTCCCTGGGATCGACTTCTGAACAAAGTCGAGTCCCAGGAAAGCCAGACCCTAGGAAAGTCGATCTCTGAAAAGTCGACCTTGGGACCCGATATGATCAGTTAGGCAGTTAGGCGGTTACTGCCCAAATGACCATATTATCCTCATAAGAATCCCTATAAATAGGAGGCACCCCCACTCATTGAAGGCAAGTCATTTGGAGTAGAGAAGTCCTAGCGAAGCAGAGCTCTGCGCACTTGAGTTCCGGTCCGATTTCCCGCGGAGTTCCCCGCTTGGCGCTTGCTGAAGCGTCTTGGAGTACTGATCGGGTTTCACCCTCATCAACATTTATGATACTTATCCCAAAAAAACCCACAACTACCGAACCATCAGACTTTAGGTCAATCTCTTATGTCAACTTAATTTACAAACTTCTCACCAAAATCTTGGCTGATAGAATCTACAAGGTCTCCTCTGAGTTAATTTCTCCTCACCAAACAACTTTCATGGCAGGAAGAAACATCTCAGATAACACCACCTTGGAAGACGAGATGGTACATGGCTTCGGGAGAATTAGAACCCCTAAAAGATGTTGTCTAAATATAGATCTCAAAAAGGCTTTCGATACAGTAAATTTGCAAGCAATCACACACACCCTTGACGCAATGGGATTCACCCCACTCCCCCCTTTACTAACTTTAGAGGAATCAGGCAGGCGGACCCATTGTCTCCTATCTTATTCGACATGGTTATGGATAATCTTAGGAGACTAATAGAGAAAGGGATCAAAGATAAGATCTGGATGGATACTTATAGAGTGAATGGAGCGGTTTTCATCTCGCACCTCATCTACGCAGATGATGTGTTGATCTTCTCAAAGGAAAATACCAAGTCTCTAGAAATAATCAAGAAAATCCTAGAGACTTTTTCCAAATTCTCAGGCCTCGAGATTAATCAGGAGAAGAGTTCATCAACCTACTCAAAAGTATGCATAAATGATCATTATCTGCATAATATTCTCAACTTTCCAACTAAATTTCTCGCTATCAACTATCTTGGTGTCCCAATAACGGGAAGAAAGAAAACTCACGCGACATGATGGAAGTTGATAAATCCAATAGAGAAAATGTTAGCCAGATAGAAAGGGAGATGTCTTATCTTATGCAGGCAGAACCCAATTAGTAAATTTAATCTTACAAGGTAAGTTTCAATACTGGGAAAACGGAACTACACTGCCATGCACAATTATTAAAAAAATCCAGAGCCTAGCTTATAACTTCATTTCGGACGGGAGGAGGGAGTAGTTGGGAAAAAATGGCACTCCCAAAGAGCGAAGGCGGAATAGCGGTCAGGGATTTCTTTGCAACCAATGCTGCAACTTTGGTTAAAAGAATAGAGAGGATGTGGAGTCCTAATAACTCCATACTAGCAGACTGGATAAAAATTAGGTACATCAAAGGAAGAAGCATTTGGGAAATAGAGTGTAGGCCTACTCTGAACTCTCACATGTTGAAAACTATACTAGCTAATAAGTAAACAATAGGGAAATGTATAAACTGCTTGAGTAACTATAGGGTCACACAAATTGCCCCCTCCAAGCACTCAAAAATATTAATGCTCAGAGGCATCTTACAAGAGATAAATCTAGGGATTTGGGCCAAAAAGGCTCCCAAATTCTCCATGCTGCTGTGGAGAATTAAGGTCAAGAGTCTGAACACTTTAACTAGACTACAAAGCTGGGAACTCAACATAAATATGTCTTGCCCACTATGTGGAAATGAGGAAGAACAATTACAACACTTATACTTTAATTTCCATTACACTATATTCCTATTTCTAGAGACCACTATAATCTAGTAGATGTCTTAACAATTAATGTTGTTTGGACACTTAGTGGGCAAAATCGCCCATCTCCCGCAATAGATATCAAGATAGGGGATATTATGGAAACAATACAAAAATTCACCCACAAGTCCAGTTGTTGGGGGGTACACTGGACTATGCTAGCATCCCTTTCCTAACACATATGGTGTGAAAGGAATAGGAGATTAAAACAACACACCCTAAGGCCCCTAGAAATTGTTAGCAGAGAAATTATAAAGGATGTGAGCATTGCATATGATTCTACATCCTATAAGAAGTATAATCTTTCACATATTGAAACACAAGCTATACGTTCATGGGAGTCCAACCTCTTGAGGCTTTAGTCCTTGGCCAGTTAGTCAGGGTCATAGCTGTATAAGAGATAGACAATGTTTTTACATTTACTGTACTTGCATTTTCTTATATTTTGTAATCTTTAGGGTGTCAAATAAAGTCCGGCTCGGCGGGCTCGGCTCGTTTAAACTCGGGCTCGCGAGCCCAATGAGCCGAGCCTGAGCATGAAGCTCAAGCTCATTAAGCTTAACTAGCCGAGCCCGAGCTTGGGCATTCCAAGCTCGGCTCGGATCGTTAAGCTCGGTGGGCTCGGTAAGAGATATAAAAAAGTAAAAAAATATTATATTTAGATAGAATAGCGGTATAGCACAGATGGTCAAACGTTTGTTAAGCATGCGAGAGGTCATGGATTCGATCCCCCATTTTTCCAAATAATTAATTCTTTTAATTCGAGCCCAGCCTCGCGGACTCGAGTCCGAGTCTGGAAAGTCTCTGACGAGCCGAGCTAGAGCCCAGATGATATCTTAACGAGCCCGAGCCCGGCTTTATAAGCAAAAGCTCGGCTCGGCTCTTTGACACCCTAGTAATCTTGGGCGATGCTCAACCTCTTTTTCAGTAAAAAGTTTTAATTTCTCCAAAAAAAAAGTTTAAACGAAATTTGCTTACTTCTTTTTTCTATATTGTTGTTGTCTATGTAGTTTGGTTGAATTTGTCACATTACTGAAGTTTTATGGAAACATTAAATAATAATGCTCATAGGAATTTGATTAAGAAGGTAATATTTATTTTTGTTAGTCTTATAATTAGATGACTTATAAAGTTTTTTTTTTAAATTTAATGCTATTTTCTCTTATTCCCAAAGAAATTAATATGATCATCATTAAGGGTGTAGGGTGTAAATGAGCCAAGTCTAGATTGGTTGGCTTTTGTCCAGACCCATGAACTTGCTCTGGGTTTGGGTCAGGTTGTGTTTCGAAAGGAAAATACCTGATATCGGACCCAACCCATACACATGAAAAATAAACACACCAAAATTTAATAAGGAAAAAAATAATTTATAAAATAAACAGACCAAAATTAATAAAAAAATAAAGCATATAAAAAAATCAACCCGTATCAGGTGCACCTGATACCTCCTACGGACGCCCAATCGGATTGACAGAATTGTCAGTCCGACGGTGCTCTGCTAAGGACCGCACTGTAATGCGGCGAGGGGACGACATGGACACAAATCCAAATGCCGTCTACCTCTAACGTTCCTAGAGGCATGGCGTGACGTGCGTTCGACACTTGGACGTTCCCTTACCGCAGAGGTGATGTCGCCTTACCGCAGACGTCCCCTCACCGCTGGACGCACGGTGATAGTTATTTCGCCGTACGTTCGATACTCGGTCCAAGGAAATTTACGATTTGGGAGTATCTAGGTCTACAATTTATCTCACGTCCATACCCAATTGCCGAGGCCACGTCCTACGACGAAAATCACATTGTCCCAAGGCTTATCATTGCGTTGGGTATGGGTGGTCACCGCAAAACCGGGAATCCTTTTCCCTTTATATATCAGATCCACATTTCTCGTCGACGCTTCTCAGATTTGCGGCAGTGAAATTATCTCTGCCTCCCCAATCTTCGATATAGGTAATTCATTGTTTTAATTTACTCTGTTCTTCTTCTGTTCAACCTCTATGCTTTACAAAAATCGACATAGATCTGAATTATTTTAATTTTCTGAAATCATCTCTGCTTTGTTTTTAGCATACTTGATTATTTTCTGTAATTTTTTTTGCTAAATCATTGATTTTTGTACCTTTGATTACGCTCAGATGCCTGATGGCTGAGATTATTTTTGTTTATGCTATGAAATTTTGCATTTCAGTTTTTTTTTGCGAAAATAATATCGATTAGGGTTAAAAGTAGGCGGTAGTACTGCTGTGTTAGAGCTTGGAATGTATCAGAAAATTGGAGTTATTATGATAACTCAATTTGGTGACTGTTTTGCACTTTGTCAACTGTAAAACAATTAAAATTATCTTTGTTACTGTAAATTTTTATTTTTTATTTTTAAAGGCGATTTAGATTAAAAATAAAATAAAAAGATTACAAACTACAATGAAAAAGAAGAAAGAAATTTTTTAATATTTGTTGTGTTACATTGTCCTTCCTTGGTTCATTGTCCTACCTCTGTGATTCATTTGACGAAATTTGTTTTCATGTTTTTGAACCAAATGAAAATTCTGTTAACTATCTATACGAATAAATTTGTTGATTAATAAAATTTCTTATACACTAGTTCATGTTGATTTTATGCTTATTTTCATGTTCAGGTTGGTACAAATTTTACAGATAATTAAATTTTTGGGGTTGAAACCCAGATATTGGAGTGAGATCAATGGATTCATATTGTAATTATAAGTCCAAAACGACATTGGTCCTTAAAATTTTACATTACATAATACAGATATTAACTTATAACTTATCATAATTGTTTATTGTGTTCTCATAGTATTATTCAGATTACTGTAAGCAACAACTAACATCTTTTTTTTTCATTCATCTGACAATGAAATTAATACAGATCTCACATGATTTTAAATGCAGTGTTAAATTAAGGGAGTAAATAGACCTTCTGTAGGAGAACTGAAACTTCACTGAAAAATATTAAAATTTGTTTTCAAGTTTTTGAACGAAATGAAAATTATGTTAACTAACTATACGAATAAATTTGTTAATTAACAAAATTTTAGTTGTCATTTTTGTAATTTCTAATTTGAATATTTTGTCATTTCTAATTTTTTTTTCATTCATTGTGTGATTTATGGTTTTTTTCGAAATATTTTTTCTCTTTATTTCTGATTGTTTTAAATACTGATATTTTTGGCTATATGATATTTTGTTTTATGTTTTCCATTATAGATGTCATTTACAGTTTCATATTTCGGTTTCAGTATAGATCAAACTTTTTCATGCGGTCGCCTAGGCGACCATGCGGCCTAGCGCATGTAGGTGATTGCCTCCATGCGTTGGGTGGGTTAGGCAGTTGGATTCGCCTAACTCATTTACCCTTTTATTTAAATTAAAAATGAGGAAATAGGTTTTTAAAACCCAACCCCTCATTTTTTTTCCCATTTTCTTCTCATTTCCTCTCTTTTCTCCCAAATTTCCAGCCACCCTTCCACCTCCTTTTCAGCCTTTTTCCTCCACCTCTATCTCCGGCGACCGGCTACGAAAGACGACGAGCACCTCCGATCACCTTCGGCGACCTCTGGCGAGCCTTGAACGCGACTTCGGCAAGCTCCGGCCAGCTCCGCGGATCCTTGACCTCTCTCCGTCCGACCAGGCCTACTTCCCACTCTGTCCAGCCATATTTTCCACTTTGGGCAGTCTTATTTTCCAGTCCTGAAAACCCTAATTCCCACTTCGGCAATCTCCTATTTCTAACTCTTGCGATCTCCCATTTTCTATTCCGGACATCACCTATTTTTCACTATGACAAGCTCATAATACTTGCTTTTTGAAGATAAAACCTAATCCCTAAACCTATATATTAATTGTAAAATTAGTTTTCAATTTAAAGATTATAAGAGATGTAAATAAGTGGGAGAGATACTCGATCCCTTTTCATTTACAATGAGTATCATATATATAAAACTTAATATTACAATAATATATATCATATCACTAATCAGTATCGTATCGTATCATATCATATATATGTATCATATTACTAATACTCCCCCCTGAAGTCTGATGATGTGAACAAATCAGTTTGTCCTTTAGATCTTTGAAGAGTTTGAACTTCAATGCTTTAATGAGAATATCAGCTTGTAGTAGAACATTCTGTATGTGTTGTACAACAAGAGTTTTGTCCTCCATTCTTTCTCGCACAAATCTAAAATCCATGGCTGCATGTTTGATTTTGTAGTGATAAACCGGAACCGGATTGGCAACCAAATTAGTTACTCCTAAATTATCAGAAAACAACTTGTAAGGTGATTTCAGATAAATTCTCAATTCTTTCAATAGAAAATTAATCCATTCAATCTTAACGACCTTTAATGCAATAGCTCTAAATTCAGATTTTGTGCATGACCTACTAAAGGTAGACTGCTTTTTAGAAGCCTAGGAAATTAAAGAATCCCCAATATATATCATGTATCCTGTTTGACTTCTTCTATCAACCACATCATTGGCCCGATTTATATCGCAGTATGTTGTAATATTAAAATCTATTTATATTTTTTTAATAAAATAAACTGAAGTCAACCTTCCCAAGCGTTGACTTGAAACCTCCTTAAATTTATAAAGGTACCTCAATTTATCTTGGACTATTTAAATCTCTAGTTGTTAGTGTATCGCTGAAAACAAAAAAAACGACAGTGGCAATTTTGTAAATATTTGCAATTTTGTAAAAAAGCTGTCTTCTGACCCACTCGTGTTCAATCTTTTCTCACCACCAAAGCTAACCATTTGGTTTTCCAAGTGACTTGTTGTTCTCACTGCCGGCAGACTTCAGGCCATCTATTCCGAGGAAAATCAAAATGTCTCGGATTGGACTGAAATTTTGATGGTAGCTCCGCCTTAGAATTTCGCATCCATCCCCCCTGGTCTGTCTCTGAAACGAATCTTCCTCTTCAGTACAGAATTGATTCTTCCATCTGCCAGAAAAGTTCACCCTCCGACCATATATAGCCATCTCCATTCAGATCTGAAAAGATGGAAATGCTCGCCCTTCTCTCCTGAGTAGGGTTAGGGTTAGTTTCGGGTCGAAGCTCTTCTCCTACCATGTATGGTCCTTCTCAATTGGTTCCTATCTTTCCTTTGGAGCAATCCTTACGAGTGATGCTCACTTTTCTTAAAACTAGGCTTCCCTTTCTTATCGCTTTACCTTTGACGTTCTTGTCGTGATATCTAGCAATATTTTGCGTGTACGCAACATTCTTTGCTTGTGCATTGTCTCGTAACTCATCCACCAAGCACTACAGAAAAACAACGTAGTTCTGGCGGCAAATACTGGCGGCCAGGCCGCCGGTATTAGGTATCCTGGCGGCCCGGCCGCCGGTATGTCATCGTCAGAAGTAATGTCGCCAGAAATGTATTATCCTGGCGGCCTGGCCGCTGGTAATAATTTTTTGATTCCGATTATTGATGCAAATTGCTGGCGGCTAGGCCGCTGGTATAAATTTCCCGCGAAAAAATTTCTGGCGGCCAGGCCGCCGGGATAATCTACTTGGCAAAATAAAAAAATTTCCCCAGGAAAAGATTACTGGCGGCCTAGCCCCCAGAATTTTTATTTATTTATTTATTTAAATAATTTTATTTAGTTAATTAATTAATTATGAATTATATATTATTTATTAGAAATTATATTAAATGAAAATAAAAACGAAATTGAAATTGAAAATGAAAATGAAATTTTAATTGAGATTGAAATAGTCGATAATTAAAATAATTTACGACAAAACAAAATAAGAAGTTTTTTGAAAAAGTCGCTAACTATCCTAATCTCTATTTTGTCAATTGTCGTTTTTTTTCTTTTTTGAAGAAGTCTTTTTAAATACGAGCTTTGATATCTCGTTTCTGACTATCGCAAAACGCAATATGACTATCGCAAATCCGCAAATCCTACAAAACATATCAACATATATAACACATAACATATCACAAACTTATATATCGATTAACACATACAACACATAATATGTAATGACCTTTCTTATTTATCAATATCACAAAAAACAAATAATATAAGTAAATAATATACTAAAATAAAACCTTAAATAAACCTTAAAACAATGATTTAAAACAAACAAAAATTAAACAAAACACTAAAATGAAAATAAATTATAACAGTGAATTAAAAAAACCCTTAATTATAAAATTTATAAACAAACAAAAATTTCAAAACAGTAGATAAAACAACAACAAAATTAAATATAAAAACAAAAATTTAAAACCCTAATTAAATAATAAAATCAAAACCCTAATACTTAATCCCAAATTAAAAAATAAAACCCTAAAACTCAAACATCATATACATAAACCCCCAAAATAACATCATCAAATTAATCCCCTAATGAAACACAAATACATAAAATATCATATACATAAACAACCAAAATACAAGATACAACACACATATAACACATATAACACTTAAATTTAAAAATTATACAAACCTTCAAAACACCAGCCGGGAGTTGTCCGATGGAAAAACAGTTCGGTGGATGACCGGCGGCGAAGAAATCCAACTTATAACAAAATAATTTAAATAACATAATTAAAATCGCAATTAAATTAAATTAATTAATTAATTTGTAATTAAATAAATTAAATAAACTAAACTAAAATAAAATAAAACTAAAAATAAAAGTAAATAAACTAAAACATTAAAACTAAAACTAAATAAATAAAACTTCAACTAAAACTAAAACTAAATAAAACTAAAACTACAAGATAACATAAATAAATCAACCTATTGTATCAACATACATAAATATACATAACATACATAAATAAATATACATAAATCAACATACATAAATATAGTAAATCAATCCTAATTTAACTTCACTTCATGCATTTCATTTAATTTAACCATAAACATATATAGCTCCGATAAATTTGATTTCATTTTTTTCATTTAATTTAACCATTTTATTTCATCAACATACATAAATCAACCATAAACATAACCCTAATTAAATCCCTAATTAACAGTAAGTCAACCATAAACTTAACCCTAATTAAATCATAAATTTAACCCTAATTAAAACAGTAAATCAACCCTAATTAAATCAACCAAAAAATAACCAATTTCAAAACCTAACATCTAACCTTAAAATAAAACCCTCAAATACATAAACCCCCAAATAAACCCCCCAAATACTAAATACATAAACCCCCAAATAGATAAACCCTTAATTAAATCAAACACCCATAAAATCAAATGAAGAACAAAAGAAAAAGATAAAGATAAAAATAAAAATAAAAATAAAAATAAAAAAGATAAAATGCAGATTAAATGAAGTAGAAGAAGAAGAAGAAGAAGAAGAAAAGAAGAAAAAGAAGAGATGAAAAATAAGAGGACAAGAAGAAGAATAAGAAGATGGAGAAGAAGAAGAAGAAGATGAAGAAGAAGAGGAGGAGTAAAATACCTTGGAAAGATGACCGGAGGTGCTCAAATCGCCGAAGGGAAGTTGGGGAGGAGTGGGGAGAAGTTGGGAGAAATGAAGGAAATCTGGAAAAAAATTTATATATAAAAAAAATCTTGGCGGTCTGGCCGCCAGGAAATAGTTAAGTTATGGTTGACTGGGGTTGACTTTACGGGGGACCATGGCGGTGCAAGTGGGAAATTTTTAGGGTTTCCTAAAATTCCTGGCGGCCTGGCCGCCAACTCATGAAAATAACAGGCGGGAAAATTAAATGGCGGCCTAGCCGCCAGCTCATTTCTTCTCGATCGTTGAGGGAATAAGGGATCCTGGCGGCCTAGCCGCTAGTAACTTAAAAAAAAAAGATACTGGCGGCTAGTGTAGCCTTTCATTTACGAGGGAAAATTATGCCGGCGGACTAGTGTAGCCTGCCGGCGGCCAAGCCGTCAGGAGGGAGCCGCCAGAACTATGCTGTTTTTTTGTAGTGAAGTCTAGAGCTGTTGCACATGATCTTATATTTTCTTGCATATCATATGTTAAGACTCTGACAGTCGGGACCCTGAGTTCTGTCAGGATTAGTGCTTCCATTCCATATGGTATAGTGAAAAAGGGGCTTCTCCGGTGGGTGTTTTCTCTGTGGTTCTATATGCCCATAGGATTTATGGTAGTAGATCGGCCAACACACTTTTAGCTTGTTTATCTTTTTTCTTCAGTCCTTGAATAATTGCCCTGTTCATGAACTCTATCGATGAAAAATGTGTTTTTGTGCCCATGTTATTGCACAATCTCGTAAACTCCCTACTGGTCAACTGTGTCCCATTGTCAGTTAATATATGCAGAGGACCGTGTGACAGCAATGATCGACAGAGGGCGGATCGGCGGTCAGACGAGAATCACGGTGGATCAGAAAAGAGAATTAGGAAGTCCCGAGGGCCGGAGGAGGAAGGGAAAGACGACGGAGGTTCTCGGAAGAAAGAATCCGGTAGAAACAACACAAATTTCATATCATTTAATTCAGTACTCATGTGTTTATATACAACTCTTGAGTTTGTATTGGTTATTCTTTTAACTACTATTACTTCCCCAATTAACTACTAACTTCCATTCTTCTATGGTTCTTGTTACTTCCCTGACTGTAATCATAATCAGATCGTCGGGTTGATTGTGTTTTGCGGTTGGGTCTCCCCGAACTAACCTCCGGCTGTCCGGTCGGCTCTGTTTCCGTTGCCCACTGAAGCTCCGTCCCAAATATTCTTCCAGCCCCCTGCTGGTCAATTACAACTGTTACAGACCGCCGAATCTGCACATTATGCACTTGAAGACAAACTTAGCTGTTGCGCTTTGTGTTATATCTTGGATACTGCTAGAGCCTCTGTTTATTTTGAAAAATAGTCAACAACCACAAACATAAACTTGGCTTGGCCTGTCGATACTGAAAATGGTACAACGATGTTTAGTCCCCACATTACGAATGGAATGAGACTTTCTACCCCTATTAGTTGTGTAGCGGGATTTCTTTAGATATTTTTATGAATTTGGCAGGCCTTGCATTTTCTTGCGAATAAGACTGCATCCTTCTTTAATGTGAGTCAGAAGTATCCTTTCCTTGTTATTCTTTGTGCCAAAGATCTTCCTCCCTGGTCTATACCGCATACTCCTTAATGAATCTCCTCTATTATGAGTTGCCCTTTATCTGTTGAGACACATTTCATTAGAGGTCCATTATAGGATTTTTTGTACAGAATGTCCCCAACCTAACAGAATCTTGGGGTGTGTGTTTGCAATTTGTATCGTTCATTCTTGTCCACTGTAAGTTTCTGCCCTTTGACATATTCTAGTAAGGATTTCCTCCAGTCTTGTGCCCGAACCATGATTAGGTTGCACAAAGGTGTAGAAGTTGAGTCAACTAGTATTTCCCTCTGCCCCCTTCAAAGGTGGCTCCGAGCCTTACCAGGGCATCAGCCGAGTAATTATGACTCCTTGGGATCTTCTTGAATTGTAGTTTTATTTTTTCTAGTGTGGTTGTGTATTGCATAATCAGGGGTTCTTTAACTGTGAACACTACAAAAAAAATGATATTGTATGGCGGTTTTTAGATGGCGGAAATCCGCCATCAATAATTCAGTTTTTTTGATGGTGGATATTCGCCATCAATTGTTTGAGTCCGTCGAGGAATGACTCGGGCGGTTCAAATTTATTTTCGATGGATATATCCGATAGAGAGAGATATTTATAAAATTATAAATAAATTTATAGTTTATATATCTGATACAATATATATTCTCATTTTAGGTATCTTCTGACTTAAAAAATCATATCACGGTGTGTAGTCACCCGGAAAGATCTATTCCAGAAAGTTATCTTGTTGAAGAATCAATGACGTTTTGTTCTCGGTTTTTACAAAATGTCGAGACAAAATCAAATCGTCCAGATAGGTATATCGATGGATTTTTAAATGCACTGACTGATATAACATTGAATTTACAACAGAAACTGGTGTATCAATGTATATTGTTTGACCTCGGAAGTGTCGATATTAACAACTTGAGCGACTAAACCTGATTCAACGTAATTTTTACAAAAACATAGATTATTATTGTCGTGTTTTTGCTGGTTTTCGTTGTGGAGTCAACAATCATCATTTTCAAGACTGTCCAAAAATATGGTCAAGAAATCCTCAAACAATGGAAACTGATCAAAAGTTTTAGTGTTAGGATACGAAGCTAGAGTGTTGAATGATTGTGGAGGCCCGTATTCATTCAAAATTGAATACAACTCTTCTCACGACGACTTCGAAGATTTGTTGTCTATGATAATAAAGAATGTAAATTACAAAAGAAAAAATATTTGGTTATTGCGTCAGACTAAGGGGTGTCTGGGTATGTATTTAAATTAACTAATTTTATTTTAAAATTTTAATATTTCAGATTATGTTTACGTTTTTCATTCTGGTCGGTGTTATCACACTGTTTATGGCACTAGCGATAGTTACATCCCGTCGCTCTTTCGAAGAGTCCAACAGTGGTGGTCAGTTTATTTTTAATAATTTAAATATTATAATGATTTTCTTAAATATTAAATCATAAATATGTAAATTAGATGTGGGGCCATCCAAATCTAATGAGCCTCCAAAGAAGAAGGGTCGTGGTCACACAAAAACCACCCCCTAACCATCCAGAAAAAGGTACGAAATGGAAGGTTATGTTTGACGACACAAACCAAGCGACCGATGAAATGACTAAGAAATCAATCGGACGAATGACTCATTTAGCAAAAGACCATGCTCTGTTTTTGTACTAGATTGAGTGACGTCATCAACCTAAACATTATTTTCATGACGCGTTGAAAATAGTATCTGTAAGTATATATATATTTTTAAATATTTATTAATTTTTCAAAATTTATAAGTTTTCAATATGTAGGCTGAATATGATTTGAGTGCAAGTGCAGCGGCATAAACTTATATAAATGGTAGGTTGAATAAACTCTGAAGGAGCAACCATAATTCATTGGTACAAAAATATGACGCAGATCCAGATATGCGTGAAGAAGATATTTTAGCAACTCTTCCGCCTTATGTCAGCAAACCTCAATTTCTGAATAAATTGAGACAATTTCGATCGGAAAGAGGAAAGGTACGTATATGTATATATTTATTTGATATTAATAAATTTATATGTTATTATTTTTTATAATTTCAGAAAATTTCTAAGATAAATACCGCGAACCGATCGAATCAAATGACACATCACGTTGGTTCAAAAGGATTAGCACAACGATGTTATGAATTGGTAATTATTAATAATTTATATTTAATTTATATTTAATTTATTTATATATTAATTGATTATGGTAATATAGAAACAACAAGGAATGAGTGAAGTCGAAGCTTGGTCCGAGACTTTACAAATGACATATAAGAGAAGCGATAAAGTTGTTAGTCTTTTTTTTTATAATTATTTTTAATTTTCTATTTTATAATGTCTATTATAATAGTTTTATATTGATATTCTTTCAGCATGAAGCCACCGAATTTATCAAAACTCAAGAAGGAAAATCTTACGCTGAAGCGGAATCTATCACTCCAATTGTAAGTTTCATTATTTTTTATTATACATATTTTGCATTTACTATTTATTTACTTTTCATAATACAGCAATTTATCACAAAACTTTCAGGAAAAATAAAAAGAATAGAATATTGGAGATTGGAGAAGCGACCAGTATGGTTAGTACAACCAACGAAAGATGAGCTTTTCTAAATTGAAAAGGAAAAGAGCATGTCTCCAAAAACACGACTGTTGATGACGAACGACAAGTGTTGACGGAATAAGTCAAGAACTTAGAGATATTTTAAATATATTTCATTCATTTTATTGATTATCGAACTCATTTATGTTTTAATTTTCAGAACAAGTATAACGAGAGTCAAAAAGATATCTCCAAATACAAAAAGAAGTTCAATTCAATGAAATCGTATTTCAAAAAGATGACTAGAGCATTGAAGGCTTCAGGACTCGATTTGACGAACATTCCGTCCACTTCGAAGTCAAGCATGATAGCGTCTGCTATAGAATCAGATCAATAAGATTCATATTTAGACGACTCTATTTCTGAGGAGTGTTGAATATTATAAACTTTTATTTTAGTTTTTAAACTTCGAATGTTTAACGATTATGTATTTCAGTTTCTATTTTATGAAAAACATCGATTTTCAATTTCAAAATCATCTTATCAAATATCGTATTCTATTTCTAAAGAAGAACGATTCAAATGCTGGATTTAATAGCCTTTTTAAAAAAAATTGTATATACATTGTATGACGGAAATCCGCCATCGATACTATTTTACCAACGTTTACATAGCGGATATCCACCATCTATATACGTGACCAACCGCCCTCTCCCAGTTATACATGGCGGATTTCCGCCATCTTATGTTAAAAAGATAGTCGGCGGACATCTGTCATCAATAAAATTAACCGTCATCGATGAATTGGCGACAACTTTTTTCTCGCCATATTTTACATGGCGGATGTCTGCCATCTTATAATTTTCATATTAGATGACGGAAATCCTCTATGTATATTTTTTTTGTGGGAAATGATGATGAATAATAGATGGCGGTCTTTAAATGGCAGCTAAGGGATTATAATGGCGGTCATTGCCATAGAGGTCATTGCCATGGCGATCTTTAGATAGTGGATTTCCGCCATTGATCACTTATGATGACGAAAATCTGTCATTTAAAGACTGTCATACGAGGTCTTATTTCTTGTAGTGGAACTCTCCTGTGAATTGTCGAACCACTAGCTGAGAGTCTATTCTGACAACTATTGAGCAGGCTCCTAACCTTTTGACCATTCTCATGTCTTGGATCACAGCCTCATATCCTGCTATATTATTTGTGGCAGAAAACTGTAATCTGATCGATTGAGTGTTCGTATATTCTTTGTTCAGGAGTAATTATTTTTATTCTCACTCCTGCGCTAGTGCTGCAGCTTGACCCATCAACCTCTAGTATCCAAGGTTTTTCTTTGTTTTCCAGAGTCATGTTTACAATAAAGTCTGCTATAGCTTGTCCTTTGATGGCTGTAGTGGGGACAAAATCTACATCAAACTCACTTGACTCTAGGGCCCACTTTGTAAGCCATCCGGATGTGTCTGGCCTATGGAGTATTCTGCGTAGCGAGTGTAGTGAGACATGCCTGATTACGGCAGTCACTCCCAGCAACGCCTTTCAACAAGGACTAGGGTTTCGTCGCTTTACGCCGGACCCCCGGAAGGCTCCCACGGTGCGGAACAAGTTCATCGTCAAATCGCCGAGTTAACCCGTAAATTGCGATTGGACTACCAAATCGCCAACTTTAGGGATAAGTGCCGAGTTAGGGCCCAGATTGGCAGTATGGTAGACTGCACATCTCGCCTCTGGAAACTCGGCGAGCTTGCCCTAAATAGGCGATTTCCATACCTGAATCGTCGATTTACGACCATTACTCGCCGCCAGCCAACGCCATAAATGCTTCCATATATGGCCATAGGCACGATGTCCGCCTTTGATCGCGCCCTCCGAGACCCTATAAAAAGGATCCCAAGGGGATACTCAAAGGCACTACACAAGTTCCACTCTCACCATAACATCACTAAGAAACTCGTCGATTCTCACAAGAATCGCCTAGTTTCTACTTGCAGGTATTTGACGTAGAGCGCGCGTCGTGGACTCCAGAGCCTCCGGCATCACCTCGCACCACCGCGAGCCCCTGGTAGCAGATTCAGTGCTTCATCAACTGGCGCCGTCTGTGGGACTACCGAACTACCGGTATCCCGTCGTAATCGCGATTTTTTTTGCAAAATCCGGCCTGAGCTCTCCCAGAGGGTTCGCCGACTTTGTTAACTAAGTCGCCGATTTAGATCGACAATAGCCGATTCTCGGCTCAGATCCGATTTATTCTTAAATCGCCGACTTAGCCTTGAGAATCGCCCAATCCGGAATATCGTCTGCTAGCTAAGAGTGTTGTCCACGACTTTGTTCGAAAAATGCCCTAAAATCTAAAAGTCGTCGATTTAGACCTGTAAATCACCGATTTTTCTCTGTTTTTCGAAAAAGCTCAGTCAGGTCACCTCCCTGCTTTGGAACTTCCCCACTTTTGTTCCTATGGCCATCATCGAAAAACAAAAGCACCCTTACGCCAAAAGAAGTAAGGGTAAAATGCCAGCTATCGAGCTGGAGCAGGGCGAGCAGTCTCAACCAAAGAGACCCGACAATACTCAACCTGACCAAACATCAGTTCCTCCACACGTCGAGGAACACATAATGCCCAAGAATCCTCCCACTTTGGAAGAAAGGTTGTTCAGCTTTATGGACAACATAGAAAGGAGGATAATTAACCTCGAGCAAGCGAGGAGTCAAAGGACCACAATCCGCGAAAGAGCAGATGAATCTGGGTCTATTTACTCTCCATCTGCGGAGAAAACCAAACAGAGTTCCCGTCTTAAAACAAAGACGGGACCCAGTAAGAGTCGCTCCGAAAGGACTCTTACCACTCGGTTTGTGGAGGATCTTCGTCGGAAACTAGCCGACGACCCAGCTGTCGGCAATCCGCACGAGATCCTAAGGATCAAAAGTGCTCCTCTTCACGAGGACCTTTTGAGGGGATCTTTCCCACCCACCTGGAAGGTACCCAAGATTGAAGCGTACGATGGTTCAAGTGATCCAAAAGATCACGTGAACCTCTACCTTAATATCCTGGAACCGCAAACCATCGATGATGGACTGTTGTGTCGGGCATTCCCCGACACTCTCAAGGGCAGTGCTTATCGATGGTTCTCTGGTCTGCCAGCTGGCTCAGTGATCAGCTTCGCAGACCTATCATCAAAGTTCATCGCTCAACACGTGGGGATGATCAGAATCAAACACAATGCCAACGCACTTCTAGCACTTCGACAGGATAAGCTGTTTCTTCGGGATTACACGATCAAGTTCACTACAATGATGACAGAAGTGAATGATCTAATCCCAAGTGTGGCCATAGCAGGATACATCAGAGGATTGGTCCCCTTCTCCCCTCTGGCCCAGAATCTGACTCTCCATAAAGTGGACACTCTACCCAACCTCTTCCAACGCGCTCAATCGTACATTGAAGTGGAAGAGGAGGATGAAAACAAGCTAGCTGAACTTGGGACTCCTAGCTTCAAAAAACAAAAATTTGAGAGGAAGGGGTATAGTGGAATCAACAATTTCCACGGCACCTCTAACAGGTACACCGACAACAGGGCTGAAACTTCCAAAAAACAGTGGAAGCCTAGGCACGATAACAAGGTGTACCAAACCTCAACCAGTCAATCGCCAAAGGGTGCATCTCAACTGTGGAGAAGAAACACCCCGCTTACAATCAGCAAAGGCGAGCTGTTTGAGAAGCTAAAGAACCGAGCATATCTGCCTGCTCCTCGTTCGTTAGACCCTGCAATCAAAGATGGTCGCACACAAACTGGAAAATACTGCAAATTCCACAAGGACCGCGGCCACCTGCCAGACCATTGCAGGGAATTCTCGTCTTTTGTCGAGCAATTGATCTTAAAGGGAGAACTTGGCAACTTCGTCAAGAAATCCCGAGGATGGGACAATTGCAAATCTGACCCAAAGGGGAAGCGTCCACGCTATCCTTCGTCAGATAGCGACAACAGCGAGGATCGCCAACGGAAAACCATCAATATGATATTTGGTGGTGGATCCGTTGGACAGAGTAGAGGATATGCCCGAAAGGTGCTGATGTCACAATCAACACTTCGAGACAACGGAAAACGGGTCCGCGAGGAGAAGTCAATATACTTCTTCGAAATGGACCTGGACGATGTCCAGCAACCTCACGAGGACCCACTCGTGATTCAAGCAGACATCGGTCCCAATTCCCGAGTCGAGAGGATGATTGTCGACAGCGGCAGCTATGCGGACATCCTCTATATGGACACTTTGACCAAGATGGGCCTTAAAAGGGAGGAGTTATCTCCCTGTAAGGAAGCCATCTACGGTTTCACTAACATCGCTGCCCCCAGTGACCGGTGTTATTGATTTGAAAATCTCCATCGGTTCCAAGCGAGGGAGGGTTAGCCGAACATGTCATTTCAAAGTGGTGTAAGTAGAATCCACTTTTCATGGCATTTTCGGACGTCCCTTCATCAACGGAATCCAAGCGGTCTCGTCTTCTTATCACCAATGCATACGGTACCCAGCAAACGGGTTTGTTGCAACCGTCAAAGGATTCTAGACAAGGGTATAAGAAGGTAAGCCAGCTGACCAGACTTAACAACATGCTCGTCCATTCCCCGACCGACATTGAGGAAAGGGAGAAATTACAACCTGTGGACGAGACTGAAGTATTTCAGCTGGAGGGAGGACAAGTGGCATTAGGGAAGGGGTTACCCTCTGACTTAAGAGCCAAGCTTGTGACTGTCCTGGAGGAGCACCAGGACAGGTTTGTTACGGAGGGTGAGGCACCAACACAGATTGCGCGTCAGATCGTGACGCACAAACTTAACGTCGACTCATCCATTCCAGCTCGACGCCAGAAACGTCGAGTACTCACTTCTGACAGGCGGGAAGCAGCCAATGAGGAAATATCGAAACTCCTGAATGCTGGGCACATTCGGGAGGTTCGATATCCGACTTGATTGGCCAACCCCGTCCTTGTCAAGAAGCCCAATGGCAAGTGGCGCATGTGTATTGATTTCACTGATCTCAATAAAGCATGCCCCAAGGACAGTTACCCGTTGTCATCTATCGACGAACTAGTCGATGGAGCATCCGGTAACGAGCTCCTCTCTATGATGGATGTCCACTCAGGATACAACCAGATCCTGATGCATGAGCCTGATGAGGAAAAAACATCCTTCATCACGGACTCAGGGACATTTTGTTACAGGATAATGCCATTCGTCTTGAGGAATGTTGGGGCTACATTCCAACGCTTAATGAACAAGGTTTTCGCGGACCAGATCGGGCGCAATGTTTCCGCTTACGTCGATGACATCCTAGTCAAGTCGTCAAGCATGGAAAAACACCTTGATGATCTGAACGAAACCCTTAATACACAAAAACAATATGGAATGAAGCTCAACCCAGCTAAGTGCGCATTCGGAATCAAGGAAGGCAAGTTCCTTGGTTTCTATGTAGGTCAGCACGGGATCAAACCTAATCCCGACAAAATCTAAGCTATCCTTGGTATGGAAGCCCCCCACACAATCAGAGAAGTACAAAGGCTGAACGGTCGGATTAATGCACTCAGTCGTTTTATATCACAAACGGCTGACAAGTGTAAACCGTTCTTCCAATTACTGAAAACCACGGCTAAGGGCAACATCACTTGGACACCGGAGTGCGAGGAGGCATTTGTTAAGTTAAAAATACATATGTCCTCGCTCCCCATGTTGACATCAACCAAGGAAGGAGAGGATCTGTACTTATACATAGCGGCCTCAGAAGAAGCCGTGAGTGCAGTCCTCATCGCACAGAGGGACAAGGATCAGATCCCTATATACTACCACTCGAGGCGACTGCAAGGTGCTGAACTACGATACTCTCCTATCGAGAAGATCGTATATGCAGTGATCCACACTTGTCGTCGTTTTCGAGCCTACTTCTTAGCGCACACGATTGTGGTACTAACATCGTGTCCTTTACGCCGTCTACTTCATAAACCATATATCTCTGGGAGGTTAACTAAATGGGCAATCGAGCTCAATGAGTTCAACTTAGATTTCCGACCAGCCACTGCCATCAAGGGGCAAGCTGTGGCGGACTTCATTGTCGAACTCACACCACCCAATTTGACCCAACCTTAGGTTGTAGAAGTAGACGGCTCGAGTTGTAGCACAAGCTCAGGTATCGGAGTGAAAATCCATAGTCCGGATGGAAAAAACTATGAACACACGGTACGGCTTCACTTCCCGGCCTCTAACAACGTCGCGGAATATGAAACAGCCATGCACGGCCTGAAACTGTTAAGAACTCTCGGCGCTGAGAATGTCACGCTCCGCACTGACTCCCAGCTCATAGCTCGGCAAACCATTGGTGAATTCTCTTGCAAGGAACCACAAATAACTAAATATGTGGAGGCAATGGTAGCACTCACCAAGCAGTTCGCTGAGTTCAGAATCGAGCAAATCACTCGAATTCAAAATTCCTCCGTCGACGCTTTGGCACGTTTAGCGTCGGCCTGGGAGGGAGGGCAGCGCGAGATATTAGTAGACTCCAGCCTACATGCCAAGTATTGACTATTACCTCCGACCCTCAAGAGGATTGGAGGCAACCGATATTGGCATTCATTCAGAATGGAGTACTTCCTGACAATAAAGGGGTGGCCAAAAAGTTGAAACATAAAGCAATAAAGTACTATGACATCGGAGGGGTGCTTTACAAAAAATCCTTCGATAGCCCGCTGTTTGGCCAAACAAGATACGGATAAGGTTATTCAGAAAGTACACGAAAGCTCGTGCGGGCTCCATGGGGGAGGAAGAGCACTGACCTTCAAAATCATAAGGCTGGGATATTATTGGTCCACTCTAAGGTTGGAAGCTCGCACTTACGTCCGCAAGTACCGAGCATGTCAGCTGCACAACCCCATGCAGCAGAAACCATCCGCGGACATGACTCCGATTTTGAGCTCGATCCCGTTCGCAAGATGGGGACTGGACATCGTAGGACCATTCCCCCCCTCAACATCCCAGACTCGTTTCATCTTTGTAGCAGTAGATTACTTTACAAAGTGCGCCGAGACTCAGGCTATAGCGAAAATCACTCAGGATGTGGCAGTCAAGTTCGTCTACCGCTCCATAGTCTGTCGATTTGAAATTTCCCAACACATTGTCACGGACAATGGCACACAATTCACAGGGAAAATTTTTTAAAGAATGTGCGAGGACCTAAACATAAAACTCCACTTTGCCTCCGTTTACCGACCACAGGCAAACGGGCAAGTGGAGGTCACCAACAAGGCCGTCGTACAAGGATTGAAAAAGAAAATCGAATTAGCTAACGGGACTTGGGCAGACAAGTTGTGCGAAATCCTATGGGCATATCGCACAACGAGTAAAAAACCCACGGGCAACACCCCTTTCGCTATGACTTATGGAGTGGAAGCAGTCGTACCAATCGAGATGAGTATACCAATATATCGAGTCTCGAAGTACGACGAACAAACAAATGACCCTATCTAGTACTACGCATAGTACTCATCGCATTACGTTTATTTTCTTTAATTTTCCTAGTATGTATGTTAGTTAATCATAGAATTCTTTCTTCATGTTATAACCCGCAAGGATACCCTAAAAAGTCTATTTTGTCGCTTCGGCCTCAGTAGATCAAGGATCATTCCGTCGCTACGGCCCCAATGATCCTATCCCATCTTGTCGCTTCGGCCTTGATGTGGATCAACAAGTCACTCTATCACTATGACTGGAGTCAGACTACACTCTCAGGGTCCAAATCCAGGGTTAGTACGAACAGGTCCAATTTAGGCATGCAAGCCTAGAATTGCGATCACAACCCTTATTCGCACGTGCGAATCAGGAATTAGTGGGTTTTACATCAATTTATCACTCAAACTATTTTCAACCCTAAAAGTTAATTTAGAAGTATAAATCATTTTCGAGTTTAACTAGCAACTAAACTACGATTCGTACGACTAAGCTTACGTCCGAAGCGGCTAAGTAGGGTTAGCAGAATCTAACTTACGTCCAGAGCGGCTAAGTTATGATTTGTGAATCTAGTTTCAAGCTTAGGTTACAACTTTAAAATATTTATACAAAAAATTAACAAAAGCAAAATAGTTCATTGATTGATAAAAATTACAAAAAATCCACTAGAAAATTAAGTCTAATCTTCTTCTTTCCTCGCTTCCCGAACATCGCTCTTTATCTTATCAAGAGCTTCTTTGTGCTCCAGCTGCACTTCAGGATGTTCTTCTAGCCACGCCATAATGTCAGTCACGAAATTTGCAGGCAAACTTGGAAACACGTGAGGACCAAAAAAGTTTAAGTCCTGGAGTTAGTCAGATTCACCATCAACCTCAAATTCCAAGTCCTTCACTTTCTCGGAAGAAGCGTCTAGTTCTTCTCTCATCTTTCTCAACTCCTCCGTAGATTGAGAGAAGCGGTCATTCAGATCCTTTCGCTCAAAGGTGGACTTAGAAAGTTCTACTTGAAGCTTCTGAATTTGTGATTCAGAAGCCATCGCATTGCCAACCTCCACACTCAACTGCATCTTCAGTTCTTCAATCTATTTAAGAGCATCAGTGAGACGCGATTCAGATTCCGCCAAAGAGTCACGTTCTTGGCGAAGAGTAGAAATCTCAAGTCTACGTGTGGCGCACTCTTTATTCTTCGCCACAATCGCCTTCTCATGCTCAGCAGCTTTTTCTTCCAATTTCTTATTGTTTTGGAAGACTTTTCTCATCGACCGCACTTCTTTACAAACAGCTTGATACTTGTCATCAAGCTTATCATATTCTTGTTGGGATCGAAACGTGTCGTTACTTGATTGCATCCCAACAGCAGCATTCGATAGATACGCAACCTACAAAAAAAAACAATTAGATTAACACAAAAATACATAAGTTAAATACGATGCGAGTTTAGGTCACTTACAACAGATAGAGCTTTAGTGAGCTCCTCTCGTATCCAATCTCCAGGTTTCGTCAATAACATCCGCAAACAGGCTCGGATAGTCAAAGGTAGTTCGGAAGGGAGCAAACTCTGGTACCAACCTCGAGCATGATCCAGTTTCAAACGTGCCACGAGGACCAGATTCCTCAGTCTTTCTGATATGGATTAACTTGGCACTACGCAACCTCGCAGCCAAGTGAGGGAGCACTGCTTCGCGGTAAAAATGTGCCCCCTTCTTCTTCTTAATAGGTTTGCCAGAAGGATCTTCTGACCGCAGATAGTGTGTCACATCAGAGAAAGTAAAATCCTCATGCTGACACAAAGCGAAAGGAATCTCTTGACCACATTTGTAAGTAGCAAAGGCTGAAGAGATCTTTTTCACATGCTTAAGTTCCGCCTTGCTCAATTCTCAAGGAACATCCAAGTGTACGCGTCGAGTGTTGACCCAACCCTCTCGACTCCCGTGTACGAACATCGAGTCAACAAAAAAGAACTCGCTCTTCCACTGCGGTCCGTAGTTGGTGGGGAGTTCGATGATCAGTTCACGTTCATGAAGCCACTTAGCTAACCCCAACCGACCAGATTCGGAAGCGGGAGCCTTGACAAGTTTGTAGAACCAGAAAAACAAGGCAGCGGTTGTAGGGATATTCAAACTCCAACAGATGTTGGAAAATCCTCTTAGGTATATAAAGAAAGCTGCTTGCATCTGTGACAGCGACACGCCAGCTTGTAGCAGCACTTCACTCATCAGTATAGGGATGGGTAGCATGGAGAAGTATCTGAAGTAGAGTCGGGGAATCGCCTGAAACCCCGCAGGAGGAAGGTTAGCAGGTTGATATTGCGACCCCCAAAATCGCAAGCGCCCAGAGATGCTTACCCCTCGCAGAATGTCTCGGGCTTCGCGTGCAGACATGACAGAAAATGGGTGCACGGTATCTGTTTGTGGTACAAGGGGAGCATTCAAAGAGACTTCTTCAAAGGACTCCTCGCTCGCGTCGCTTAGGGGCAGCAGTTTAATCTCACCATCTGACAAAGTTTCACAGTAAGCGTAGTCGGTGTGGTTCTCAACTCCTTCATAGAAAGGAAGGTTAATATGGTCTCCATCCTTATCCACCTCAGTGGGAGGAGGAGGAGTCTTCGATCCTTCAGCCGGATCAGGTCGACGTCGGTTTCGACTGCGGTCCAATTCCAATTCTTGATCGTAGTCAAAGGGCTCAGGAACCCGTACACCCTTCGCGGTAGGGATGTGTGTCTTTCCCATACCTCCCATCCCATAAATAGGAGGAATGGAGGTACTACCCTCGCCACCTTCGCGAGAAGAGTTCTTGCTATGTTTCGGATGTTTTCTTTTCCTTTTCTTACTCGGCCTCTCAGATTCAGCAGTCGGCCTTTTGCCCAGGTCAGAAGAGGTCATCCCCTCAGTGTGGGTGACCAAAACATCAGGTACCACCACCTGAAGGGGCTCATATTCTTCAACACCAGTCCCTGAGTTTTGGGGCAATGTCGGCGATTTAGGTGCTAAACTCGCCGATGTTTGTTCAGAACTCGCCGATCCCAGGTTAATAACTCGGCGAGGTTTCTTGAATATGGGAACACCCCCCTTGCCCTTGATTGACGACTTCCCAAGGGGACTCGCCGATTTAGGAGCAAGAGTCGAGGGGATCTCTCCCACTTCAACAGAAGGCTCGGCCACGACTAGAGCCCCGGAGTCACATTCCAAACTAGCCGATTTCTTGGTAGAACTCGGCGATTGCTCGGGAGTGAGCCCAAGCAACTCGCGTGCAGTGGCACAATACCTAGCATCCGACAGTGCATCAACAGCCGGAATCTCCGACCCACCGCGCGTAGGCGAGGGGATCGGAGATTCAACGGTGTTGAGCACCGCCGCTAGGCTCTCATCAACGTCCGTATTCAGAATATCGTCGACCAGAGCTTCGGTCTCCGAGATGGTAAGCTGAGGAAGTGTCGTTTTGTCTTCTATAAGTCGGCGATTTAGAGAGAAACTCGGCGACTTGGTTGGGGATTAGGGTTTAGGCGATTTGGGTAAAATGATGTGCGGATTAAAATAATCGATTCGCTATTTATAGACCCTGGAGAAATTGCAAAACACCCTCGAAAAATCCAAAAATTACGCGAAGGAAAATCGCTAATTGATCCTCGAATCTCCAAAACTCGGCGAGTTACCCATAAACTCGTTGAGTTTAGGCAAAAATCACGGGATACGGAAGGGAAACTTCCTTATTTGGAAAATTTGCAAATATTTCCCAAGATCCCAAGGATTTTCCAAGAAATCCGCCAGCTCATAGTAAGGATCGCCGAGTTTGTAAGAAAATCGCCGATCCAGATAGGCAAACTTCAAAGTTGCCAAGTCGCCGAGTTAGAACATTATGTCGCCGACTTGGGGTATCACATAGCATCTTAGGGGGGGAGTATAACAAACTCCCTTCAGCGCAACAAAAGGAGAGTATCACAAACTCTCCACGACACTTCTGCCGCTTAGGCCAGAAGTCGTCACAATTCGAGGGGGAGTATCACAAGCTCTCCCGATATTTCTGTCGCTCCGTCCGGAAATCGTCAAATTTCAGGGGGAGGGAGTATCACAAGCTCTCCCGACATTTCTGTCGCTTCGGAGGGAAATCGTCAAATTTCGGGGGGGAGTATCACAAGCTTTCCCGACACTTCTGTCGCTCCGGCCGGGAGTCGTCAAAATAAGCACGGTAAATCTTTCGCTTCGGCCAGATTTACCAAGGATTAGTTCGAGACAAAGGAGAATATCACGATAAGTAAAATCGTATGGTAAGTTCAATTGGTCAATAATAATATGCGTTTTAGACTGATCTAGTTGTTTTGCAGGATGTTTTCTTTTTTGCAGGTATAATTCTGTCGCTTCGGCCAGAATCAGGTCTATCTTGTCACTTTGGTCTTGATAGACCAAAGATCATTATGTCGCTTTAGCCTTAATGGTCTCAACCCATCATTTTGCTTATTTGCATTGATGGGTTGACCGTCGTTGCGGACATAAAGTCGCTCTTGATCAGGGTAGACTATAAATATTAGTTCTATCACTTTGGCTAGAACTCAATTCTGTTGCTTCGGCCAGAATCAGGTTCTATCGCTTCGGCCAGAATTCATCTTGTCGCTTCGGCCTTGATAAACACAGTGCAGTCGCCCTCGATCAGGGTTAGACTATAAACAGGTAGTTTCGTTGGCCTGGGACTCGATTCTGTCGGTTCGACCCGGCAGAATCAATCCATTCTGTCGCTTAGGCTTTAATGGATACGGAATTAGTACGTCACTGTGGGTGGAATGATTCGATCCCATCTCGTCGGTTTAGCCTTGATGCATATCATACACAGAACCTTGGTTGGGGAGGGGGGGGGGTACTGGCGATACACGCATGTTTCTTGTGCTCTCTTCAGAGGGGAGTACTGCTGAGACATGCCTGACTACGACAGTCACTCTCAGCAACACCTTTCAACAAGGACTAGGGTTCCGTCGCTTTACGCCGGACCCCCGGAAGGCTCCGATGGGGCGGAATAAGTTCATCATCGAGTTAACCCGTAAATTGCGATTGGACTACCAAATCGCCAACTTTAGGGATAAGTGCCGAGTTAGGGCCCAGATTGGCAGTATGGTAGACTGCACATCTCGCCTCTGGAAACTCGGCGAGCTTGCCCTAAATAGGCGATTTCCATACCTGAATCGCCGATTTACGACCATTACTTGCCGCCAGCCAACGCCATAAATGCTTCCATATATGGCCATAGGCGCGATGTCCGCCTTTGATCGCGCCCTCCGAGACCCTATAAAAAGGGTCCCAAGGGGAAACTCAAAGGCACAACACAAGTTCCACTCTCACCAGAGCATCACTAAGAAACTCGCCGATTCTCACAAGAATCGCCTAGTTTCTACTTGCAGGTATTTGACGTAGAGTGCGCGTCGTGGACTCCAGAGCCTTCGACATCACCTCGCACCACCGCGAGCTCCTGGTGGAAGATTCAGTGCTTCTTTAGGGTGTTCTGTTAAAATTTTGATTATGTGAGTCAAAAAATAGGCTCGGAATCTTCGAGCTTCATGTACCACTGCTAGGACTATCTTTTCTACCTGGGAAAATCATATTTCTGCCCCTTATAGTCTTTTGGAGTGATAGTTTATTGGGATTTTCTCACTGTTACTTTGATATATTAACACTGCCCAGATTGCTTCTTCTGAAGTTGTTTCATAGACATATAATTCTTCCCCAACTTTTGGTGAAGCCAAATGAGGTAATGATGCCAGATATGTTTTGAGCGGTTGAAATGCTTGCTCGCATTCTAGGGTCCATGTTACTGCTCCTTTCTGCCTGGTTTTTAATAATTTGATAAAAGGTTTGCATTTGTGTGTCGTTTTGGAAATAAACCTGCTTAAATCATTGATTTTTCCATTTAGCTTTTGTACCTCCCTGATGGTCCGAGGGGGTGTTGTTTCTAAGATAGCTGTTATTTTTTCTGGATTTTGTTATATCCCTTTTTGCCCTACATAGAACCCAAAAAATTTCCCTTCTTGAACCCGAAGCTACATTTTGCAGGATTTAACTCCATCCCATAGTTTTGCAAAGTTTCCAACGTTTCTTTTAAATCATATGGGTGATCTTCTGCTTTCTTGGACTTTACTAGCTAGGATGTCATCTACGTAAGCCAGAACATTTCTTCCTTCCTGTTTCTTGAAAACTTTATCCATGAGCCTTTGGAAAGTTGCTCCTGCATTTCGTAGCACGAAAGGCACGACCTTATAGCAGAACGTTCCTCAATCAGTGATAAATGATGTAGCCTCTTCATCTTCTTCTCTCATTAGAATTTGATTGTAGCCTGAATGCGCATCCATCATAGACAGTAATTCATTCCCTGATGTTGCATCTACTAATCTATCTATGGATGGGAGTGGGTAGCTATCTTTTGGATATGCCTTATTGAGGTATGTAAAGTGTACGCAGATCCTCCACTTTCCAATAGATTTTTTAACCACTACAGGATTGGCTAGCCATCGTGAGTATTTTACTTCTCGTATATGCCCAGCTTTGATCAGCTTTTCTGCTACAGCTTGTGCTGCTTCCTTTCTTTTGGCTGCGAGTATTCTTCGCTTCTGCCGGACAGGAGTGAAGCTAGTGTCTATGTTTAGCTCATGACATGTTATTATGCGTTGTACCTGTGAGGGTCCCCCCTCCCACAAAAACGTATTTATATGAGTCTCTAGTAAACATAGTAAGGAATTCTTTAGCTCGGAGGATAGAGACGTACCTATGAGAACTCTTCCTTTTCAAAGATTAATCTCCTCCACTTGTCCTGCCAGTGCTATTTCTTCCCCATCTTTCCTTTCTTGGATGTATAAGGTTGTTGGCCTGGCCATTTTGGTTGCTTTTTTGTAGGAGTCCCTGGAGTCTCTTTGTGCTCCAAAGACTGTTGCCATTTTAACATCCTTTCCTTGGTATCTAAAGCATTGGTGGTATGAAGATGGTGTTGCCTTGAAACCATGAATACTTGGTCTGCCTAGGATCCTGTTGAATGGGGAGTTGATGTCGACTACAATAAAATGTGCAGTACGTGAAACCCTTCCATTCCTTTTTTTCTAGGGATACATCTAGGTCAATGGCTCCTACAACCAGAGCTTTAGTATTCATGAACCCGTATATTGCTTCCTTTGCTAGTGTCAGTTATTTTACCTTGAAGATTTTTTTCTTTAAAATCGATGATTCTGAGGAGAGCTAGATCAAGTGAAGACTCTCAAAACTAATATACCTAAATTTAATGGGACGGATGTAAAAAGTTAGATCTATAAAGTCAGAAAGTACTTCCTCTTTCATATTGTTTTTGATAGTGAACGGATTCTTATGGCTACCATGAACATGGAAAGGGAGGCTTTAAAGTAGTTTTTATGACATAAAAGTTCCCATTGTATAGTGTCGACCCTTATAATACAATCTATTTCATTTCTATAGTTTATTTAATTCAGTTAGTTAGTTGGTTTATCAATTCTTATAAAAGGATTATCATTTTCAACACATTTGAGTTTTTCATTTTTGGTTATACATTTCACAGAGTTGAGTAATATGTCATGATATTAGAGATTTTACTCCTCTAGTGGAATTATAAGAGATTTTACTATTAAGTAATGTGCCTCTTCTATTATGGTGTTAGGCTATTATGTAATATGCCTCTGCAATTACGGTGTTACGCTACTATGTAGTACTATTACGTTGTTATGCTATTATGTAGTATGACTCTGCTATTACGGTTACCCTACTTTGTAGCATACCTCTGCTATTACTGTGTTACGTTACTTAATAGTATGCATCCGCTATTACGTTGTTACGCTACTTCGTATAATGCTTTCGCTATTACTGTGTTACGCTACTATGCAGTGTGCCTCTGCTATTACGGTGTTACGCTACTATGTAGTATGCCTTTGCTATTACTGTGTTACGCTACTTTGTAGTGTACCACTGCTGTTACGGTGTTACGCTACTCAGTAATATGTCTCCGCTATTACGTTGTTACACTACTATTTAGTATGACTCTACTATTACCGTTACGCTACTATGTAGTATGCCTCCGCTATTACGGTGTTACGCTACTCATTAGTATACCTCCGCTACAGTCTTACGCTACTATATAATATGCATCTGCTATTACGGTGTTACGCTACTCAGTAGTATGCCTCCGATATTACGGTGTTACTCTACTTTGTTTTGTGCCGCCGCTATTACGGTGTTACTCTACTTTATAGTGTGCATAACAAAAAAATATCAGACAGATAACATAATAGTGAAACTTGGCAGGGTTTAAAAGCAAAACAAGAAATTCAGCTAAAACCCCTTAAACAAACAGAGTTCTAAAATATCTAGACAGAGCTTTTCTGCATATTCTCTTTCACAGGTGTGAGGGCACATCTCGTGGCAACATCGTTGCCGTCATCTATCATCGCCAATTTGGCCTTTAATTCTGATTTCAGCTTCCTCATACTCATATCTTTCGGATTCACTTTATTCAAAGTTACTATGTTCTCTGTTCTTCCCTGTAATGCAGCGTCGTTCTCTTTCCCGACGATGGTAGCAGTTACAACAGCTTCGTTAACCTTTGTCACCGTTGATTGTTGAGAGTTCTTTTCCAGAATCTGAAAGTGTTGTGTTGTTGTAATAGCAAAAGTTTTGGGTTCTTTTGGAACAATGATGGAGTCGATTTTAACACCACAGTCCACTCTTGAAACCTCTTCGCCGAAGTCGACCTTTACAAAAGATTCTGCGTCATTGTTGATGCTCAGAAGTGAAATCTCACCGACAATCTCATCTACTATGTGACATGCATGTCCATCAGATACCAGAGGATCATCAACGATGGTTTCCATGGAAGCATTATCAACAACAGCATCTTCGGTAGCTTCTTTGGTAACGGCATCGTTAATATTGGCTTCTTCAAAGGTAACTTCTTTAGCTACGACGATGGTGGGAGTATCAGCTATAGTATTGTCGACAGAAACTTCAACAACAACATCTTCATTAGCTTCTTTGGTAACGGCATCGTTAACATTGGCTTCTTCAACCGTAGCTTCTTCAGCTACGATAATGGTGGCTGTATCAGCTATAGCATTGTCAACAACATCTTCTGAAACTTCTTTGGTAAGGGCATCGTTAACATTGGCTTCTTCAATGGTAGCTTCTTCAATGGTAACTTCTTCAGCTACGACAATAGTGGTTGTATCAGCAATAGCATTGTCAATAGCAACTTCAACAACAACATCTTTTGAAGCTTCTTTGGTAAAGGCATCATTAACATTGGCTTCTTCAATGGTAGCTTCTTCAGCTACGACAATAGTGGTTGTATCAGAATTAGCATTGTCAACAACAACTTCAACAACAGCATCTTTTGAAACTTCTTTGGTAAAGGCATAGTTAACATTGGCTTCTTCAACTGTAGCTTCTTCAGCTACGACAATGGTGGTTGTATCTAAAAGAAGTAATTAACTCTGTTTAAATCAATCTTAATATAAGAAGGACTAATCTGTAATTAGTCAGAAATAAAAGATTGATACGAAAATAGCATAATTATAAAGATTGGACTCGTATGCAATTAGCTATAAATAAAAGTTCAATCTATAATAACGTGATTGGACCAATATGTAGTTAATCATAAATGAGATATCAATCTATAAATAACACAGTTAAATGTTTACATTTGGATTGGACTTATGTGTAATTAATTATAACTTGAGGATGCAGGTTCGCCTGAGAATAAGAATGATAAAAATGCAGGGACGAAGCTGCAAAGTTTTCAATAAACACATGAAGTTCAAGTTAATTCAGATTCAGTTAATTAGGAATAACTGTAATATTAGATCTGGATTTTATCTTTTAAATACTCTGTAAACTTGTGATTAAAGATATAACAAAAGGTTTACAATTGTGATTAAAACTAATCTAACTGCTACAGTAGTAACGGTCAACAGTTGTTTTGAAAAATCCCTGATTCTTTTCCGAGTGCTGATTGCTCGCCGTCCGGCAATCGTCGACGTCGAGCTTCTGCACGAAACACCACCAAATCTCCGCCGGAAGACGCGCCTTCGCTTTAACATGGTATCTGTTGGAAAATCCGGCCATGCTTCGGCATCCAAGAACGCAGAAGGCACTGATGCTTCTCCGGCCAGGGACTCTTCTTCTGAGTCCAGTTCGGCTATGTCAACCCCCTCTATCATGCTGTAACCACGCAATAAATCACGTCTGTCTGTCAAGCACAGACACAAGTCGTCTCAACACAGGACGCACCACTCCACCAGGATAAAGAAGTCCGGCCACACCTCTGAAATAAACAACAAGGAGTCCATTTATTACCTCAATTCTGGAGATCACCCAGGGGCACTGATGGTGTCCGACAAACTCGTGGGTGAATCAAATTATCCGGCCTGGGCAAATGCTATGAGACTCTCTATGTTATCAAGAAGAAAGATTGCCTTCATCAATGGCAAAGTACAAAAACCAGAGGATAATTCAGGCAAAGAATATGAAGCCTGGGAAGTGGTAAATGGTCTGGTGCTCTCCTGGATAATTAACTCTGTCTCTCCTCAAATTGCATCAACTCTCATGCACACTGAAGATGCACATACAGCCTGAAAAGACCTTCAAGAAAGGTACAACCAAGGCAATGCACCCAAGGTAAATCAACTAAGGTATGAACTGAATAATTTACATCAAAGCAGCAGTTCAGTCACTACCTATTTTGATAAATTCAAGGCTTTATGGGATCAGAAGGTAGAACTAGAAAATATTGATTTTTGTAGTCTATGTAGTCCAAAATACAACAGAAAATTAGAGAAAGATAAGATTCATCAGTTCTTACTTGGACTGAATGATGATTTTAAGACCATAAGAGGGCAAATTCTCTCTTATGATGAACTACCCAATATGAGTAAAGTTTTCTACCTAGTCATGCAAGAGGAAAAACAGAAAATAAATTTTAGGAATGAAGAACCTACTATTGAATCTTCTGCCCTGTTTGCTAAAAAGGGTAATGAAAAAGAAGATGAAAAGAAAATGTACAGCAAGAGTGGAAAGAAACTTGATACATCAAAATACTGTGATAACTGTAAATATTATGGACATTTTAGAAAAGATTGCTACCACATCATAGGCTATCCAAATGACAGCAACAAAAAGGGAAACAAGAACAAAAAGCCAAAGGTTGAAACTGCAAATCAGGCCTCAACCTTCACCATACCTGGGCTGTCCAATGATGAAATGCTTATACTGAAAGAATTTCTAAACAAAACCAATGGTATGAATTTTTTCTTTAATGTTTCAAATTTTAAAAATATGAATTATGCTAATTATGTTATTAATTTTAGAAAAGAATGGATAATAGACACTGGAGCCTCCCAACACATGACTGGGAATCTCCAGTTCTTTGATGAACCCCCTACTGAAAAACAAGAACATTTTGTCACCATCCCCAGTGGTGAAACTTGCAAAGTTAGATCTACTGAAAAAATAACAATTTCCAAGGATATAATCCTGGAAGATGTTCTTTATATTCCAAAGTTTAGGGTAAATTTAATTTCAGTAAATAAACTGACTCTAAACAATAAAATCAAGGTCATTTTTGACAATAAAAACTGCTATTTTCAGGAAATCAATTCAGGGAGAGTGATTGGGAAGGGTAATTCACAGCATGGGCTCTATATTTTCAGCCCAACTCCCCATGAGTATGCAAATGCCTCCCTGGATTCCAGAATATGGCACAATAGGCTTGGACATGTCTCCAATGAAAAGCTTGCTGTGCTGATTAGAAATGAAGATATAGATTGTGTTCTAAATGTAAAACAAAATAAAAATTCAGAACTTCTTGTTTCTAATAAAAATTGTGATATATGCCCACTTTCTAAACAACCTAAACTCAAATACACTAGAAGTAATACAATTAGTGAGAGTTCATTTGATTTAATACATGTAGATATTTGGGGCAAATTCCCAATTGAAACTCATGATGGCTATAAATATTTTCTTACCATAGTTGAGGATTTAAGTAGAACAACATGGATTTACTTAATAAAAGAAAAATCCATAGTTCATGAATGTATAAAGAAGTTTATTCTCAAAGTTAAAAACTTCTTCTCTAAAAATATTAAAGTCATAAGAAGTGACAATGGTGGTGAGTTTAAATCCATCAGATTCCAAGAAATGCTTGAAAACTTTGGAATTACACATCAACTCTCTTGCCCTTACAATCCTCAGCAAAATGCAAGGGTTGAAAGGAAACACAAATGCTTATTAAACATAGCTAGGTCACTTCAAATTCAAGCTAATATACCCCTAAAATATTGGGGAGAATGTGCATTAGCTGCAACTTACATAATCAACAGAATTCCATCCATGGTTATGCAAAACAAGACCCCATTTGAGGTCTTACACAATAAAAAGCCCAAATACAATACCTTAAGAACCATTGGATGTTTGTGTTATGCAACAACACATCACAGAGAACATAAATTCTCTCCAAAAACTTTCAAAGGAGTTTTTATGGGATATCCTCCTAATATAAAAGGATATCTGGTTCTATCTCTAGATGATCAGAAGTTTTATATAAGTAGAAATGTTATTTTTAGAGAGAACATTTTTCCATTCCAAGAAACTGCATCTACAGAATATAAAAACAAAGTATCCAATATATTTCCAGAACAGAACATATTCAATGAGGCAGTGGATTCACATCAATCCAAAAAAGAGTCTGCCCTAGAAAAATTGAATAAAAACCAAGAAACTAGATCGAATAGTTATAAAAGACAGACCAGATATGACTGGAAATAACCAGGCTGACCAGTCCCAAACTATTCTAGAAAAGCAGTCTATTTCAGATAAAATTGGTGATGCCCAAACTGACATAGACTGGAATTCAGAACAGCAAGCTTCCATAGAAGACTCAAATTCACAGAGTCATACTAAAGAAGCTTCAGTTCAAAATTCTGAAAATAAAAACCAAACTAAAGAGCATGAAAATCATCATGCAATCCAAGTTCAAAATGAAATATTACATTCTAATGAAAACATTGAAAGAAATAAAACAAGAATTACAGAAAACATAAAACAAACTAGATTGGGCAGAATAATAATCAAACCCAAGCACTTCAATGATTTTCAGATGGATGATCATCCACCAATGAAAACAAAATATCCTATGAGCAATTATGTCTCATATCATAGAATCAACAACAAGCATAAACATTTTCTCAGAAAAATAACTAAAAACACTGAACCAACAACATTCAGTGAAGCATCAACCAACCCAAAATGGATGGATGCCATGCAAAAGGAAATGCAAGCTCTCATTGCCAACAACACTTGGACTCTAACTGAACTTCCCAAAGGAAGAAAAACAGTGGGATCCAAGTGGATATATAAAATCAAATACAAACCAGATGGAGAAATAGAGAGATATAAAGCAAGGCTTGTGGCCAAAGGCTTCTCTCAAAAGGAAGGAATAGATTTTGATGAAACATTTGCACCTGTTGCAAAGATGACAACAGTAAGAGTAATAATTGCTCTTGCAGCACAAAAAAGGTGGAATATATACCAAATTGATGTCAACAATGCATTCTTACATGGTGACCTACATAAGGAAGTATATCTAAAACCTCCTCAAGGGTTACTAAAAGAAGGAGACAAGAGAGTTTGCAAACTCAATAAGTCTCTGTATGGCCTGAAACAAGCCTCTAGAAACTGGTTTGAAAAACTGAAAAACACACTATTAGATTTTGCTTTTATACAAGCAAAATCAGATTATTCCTTCTTCATAAGGGAGAAAAACAAAAATATCATCTACTTAATTGTATATGTGGATGATATCTTAATAACAGGAAACAATGAGCTAGAAATAGCTATTTTAAAAACTCAACTAGAAAATAAGTTTAAATTAAAAGATCTTGGCAAACTAAATTATTTTCTAGGAATACAAACTTGACCTTCAGCAATGACATCGCCGACGATGGTTTTCACAGACAATGCATCACCGATAACAATATCAATTGATTCAGAATACGGGATATCAAATGAAGGTTGATCTGCAACACTATCATTGGGACCGTCCTCTATGGATATTGTGGAGAGACATGATTCAGCAGGATTATAGTCAGTAACTATGATTGGAGATTTCCCATTTACAGAATCTGCACACAAAAAAAAGAGTTAAAAAAAAACAATTAAAATCTTAATAGAATATAAATCAAAATTCAAAATTACCAATTTCCAGAACGTCGGAATTTACAACTTCTCCAATTTCTTCCAATTGTTTGGGGGCATCTATCATCGAGTCCTCTAGTTTTTTTATCATCATCAAATCAATAGGAGTTCTTCTCGTGGTAACAGACAAACCAATATTTTCCACTTTTTTCATTGCAGTTCTTCTCGTGGTTCTCACTGATTGACCTTGGACAGGGACAGATATTTTCCTTGCAGAAATCCTCGCAGAAGACCTCAAAGCATTCGTCGTCGGTTTAGGAGTCGCAACAGCTTTTTTCATAGGTGTCATAAAATTTTGAATCTCATCCATTCCATCCACTTGAGATTACCCAAAGAAACTTACAACAAGAAGAATAAGAAACCAAAGAGAAGGAAGATAAAAGATCGGAAACATATAGTTGGGAGATTTTCAAGAGCCTCGGCCATAGCGACGTTGGTCATATTGGCCGGAATCTTGTTCTTCTTGCAGAGACCTTGGGGTGTCCTTCTGGAAAAGCTATGGAAATCCATGTCGGAAGAGAAGCTGAAGGCTTCGTTAATCTTAGAGATTGAGATCAAAGGAACAAAAAGGTGTTGATGTATTGTGATACACCTAAGCACCATTAATGTACAGTAGTACTTGCCTAAAATAGAAGAAGCTATTAAAAATTTTTAATTTTCTCCCAACCGGTTGCATGCAACCTGTTACAGCCTTATCAGGTTGCTGCTTTAAAAAATCGACGGCCAAGATAGCTTTTTAAAACGGACGGATGAGATGAAGAGGGACTCTTATGAGAACCCTTCTTAACTAATATACACCCTATTTCTACATCTTCTCAAGATCATATCTTCTTGGTAATTTGTCGTCGCCAAAAACAATAAGATCCATGTCTCCAATGAAAAGCACTGAATGCAAGCGTGGAGATGGAATCTCGATCTGGAAAAATATTATTTAAGAGTTTGTGTTGGGATGATCATGATTCAAAAGGGAATTGATGAGGCAGGGGAAAGCTCCAGCCAGAGTTATCAGTTATATCAGCTACTAATATGATATGTAGACTATTTTTTCAAACTTTTCACTCTTGTAACTTATATAACGATCATTAGTTAGATCGGTTAAAATATATCACAAAAAAATTAAAAGTAACTGTTGTCGTTTTATATGTTACAAAAATATAGGAAAAATCATATAAAGACACTATGTGGTAGTACATTACTTGTACCTCTTTTCAAGATTATATCTTCTTGGTAATTTGCAATTTCATATATTCAAATTAAGAACTTTCCCGCTGCCAAAATCACTAAGATGTTTCCAATGAAAAGTAATAAATGCACGCGTGGATATGGAATCTTTGGGAAAATATTATTTGAGAGTTTTTGTTGGGATGATCATGATAAAAAAGGGATTGAAGAGGCAGGGGAAAGCTCCGGCGAGAATTACCAGTCTTATTAAAATTGCATCGGAGAATATTTGTAAAATTACAACAAATAAAATTGTAACCGTTTTATATAATAAAGTTGTAATTTTCATATTTACTTTGAACTCATCCTTAAATTTGTAATTGATTTATAAACATGAAAGAAAATGAAAATAGAAATTTAGAAAATAAATTGTTATTAAAAATAAAAATATCAAAAAAGAAAACCACTCAATTAATCTTTTCTTTTTTGATAGCTGAGGGTACCCCTTCTATCAAATAAGGAAAATAAGATTAATCTTTGTAATTGATTATCAAATAAGGAAAATGGAATTGTTCATAGGTTTTTATCCCCTTCTACTCCTGAAGAAATGAGGTTAAATAGCGGAGAGAAAATATAGTCATGTCATATATTGAAGTATGTTTATTGGTTGTTTTAAATATAAATAGGTCTAATGAAAAATTAGCATTTGAGGTATTGTTTAACAAAGACGAGTTATTTTGAAATTAAAATTAAAATTCATTTTTTCTTTCCTATTCTAAAACCCTCTATTTTCTTAGAAACCAATCAAATGAAGCCCGACTTAACATCAACATCTTCAACCAATTCATCATAAAACCCATTATCCGTTTTCTTTTCTTCTAGAAGAAAATTAACTTTCACTTTATCAATATAATTTTGTAGATGATACCATGCTATTATTTGAGATTTTGTTTCGATTTGTAGATGACACCATGCTTTTATTTTATATTTTGTTTCTATTTGCGAAGATATATGACTGGAAATAAACCTACACAATCGGATCAGGGTTTACTCACTCTCTATCTCTCTTTCTATTATATGTACAATATATAGGTAATGTGACATGTCTTCCTTCCTCCAAGTAGGCTTGTATTAATAAGACTTCGGTCATCCTTAGGGCCAGGTCTTAATATTCCTGCTAGTCCACTCTGGTGGATCGGGCTGCGTTCCTAGACCGTTATGTCGGGTCGGACCGGTTCCATTAATGTTACTCTTAGACCACTCTAATGGGTCTAGGGTATTATCAATTTGCTTGATTTTGGAAATAGTATTATTATAATGACAGCGACTGAAAAATTAGAGTTTGAAAACAAAATTGTGTTTTGCTCAGAAAACATCAATAATGTGAGGAAACATTATACCCTAAATCAATTGTAGCCAAAATATGAAAACCCAATTACCTGAATATTGTAAAATCGTAAATTATTAAAATAACAAGGGTATAATTATACTCAAATATAAGAGGAGTTTATTTTTTGAGATATTTTTAAATTGAATTTTAATATTTTTCTATTTTTTATAACAGATGGCCTCTTTACAAATGTAGAAATATCTAAGTGATATACGAGAGACAGAATATATATTAATTATATCTTAAAGTAAATACTTACGCAGTTAGACTCAAACTCTGGATTCTCAGAAACCGTAATAGTTGAGCTAAACTTCCGTGTTCAATAGTAATTTATATTTTAAAGATTAACCACGTACAATGAGCTTTAGTTTCCAATATCAGATTATATGAAATTGATGAATTGTACGTACTAGACGATACTGCCGAGTCATCCTAGTCACAATCAACTCCCGCGCAAGACAAACCACGTTGGTTGGGTTGCGATACTCTACACCACGAATGGGATGAAGCAGCGCTTCAACTGCATATGGTTTAATGTTAATCCGTAAGGCTATATAAAGTGAGGAGGGTTTCATTAGGAGGGACCGATTTCGACTAAAAGTTGGTATATATTATCCTCGACATCTGTTTTGGGGTTATTTTATGAAAACATAATCTAGCCTTTGCAATTTGATGGACATGATGGTAAAAAAAAATTCATGGGAGAATAAAGAAGATATTTAATTAATGTTGATACCTTATTTTGAAATGATTAAACAATAACTATGAGATTGATTATATTTTTGATGAACACTCAAGATTATATTTTGTATACTTTTTATTTAGATAACATTCTTAGCATAATACATGAAAGAAATTCAATTTGGATCAGATGATAGAAATTCAGCGGATTCTACATTTGGCGGGCAATCACCGGAGATGCAAATATAAGGGGTGGGATCAAATTTGGATTATCGAAATTCCTTTGATGTGACTTTTGGTGGACATGGTCCACCAGGTATACAATCTACAACATCACCAGGTATACAATCTACAACACCACCAGGAGTATACGGCTCGTCAGGTGGGCAACTTTTCTTTGAAGCAATCGACGATAGATTACGACTAGTTGCTTGTGTTGGAGAATGGATCAGAGCGAAAAAGAGCAGTATTGTAATAACAAACATGACACGAGACACCAATGGAGAATTCATTTTTCAAGTTTCACTAATCTTTAGGAAATATGATTGAAGAATATTGCACATACAATAAAACGATAGATGGTTTGGGTAGATATATATATATATTACGTTGAAAGATTGTGTTTTGCATGATTGTATCTATTAATTTAAAACATATTACAATGAAGATTGCATGTAATCATTTTTCAGAAACGTAAGAAAGTTTTTTGAGTTACTGAATTTCATTATTGTATTTTGGGCTTATATACTAGATGGGACCCTTTGGATGATTTTAGTATAAATGGATTTTAAAGTTGGGTCTAAGCTTGGGCCTTGGGCTGACTTTTCATCCATTGAGAAATCAGAGCGGATCAGGTGAATTTAACTTAAAATAATGTTAATTTTTAATCTCTGTTGGTATTTTAATCAATTTATTATTATTATTTTTTTTTTTTTAAATTTAATTATACAACCTTGAAATTTTTAGATTACAAATAAGGACAAGTAATTTAATAAAGGAAATGCAACTATAAAAATATATAAAACATACATTTCTTGATCTTCCTCCCTCACGATCTTCATTTCCCACTGTTTATGATCTTCCTCAATCTTTCTATTTTTCAGGACCTTGATCTCCCTTTGTTGGTACCATGGACCACGGACCACGGCCCATGGACCGAACCGGACCGGCCGGCCCAGACGGACGGGCGGACGGGCTCGACAGCGCGAGCCCACGAGGCCCAATGACAGCAAGTGAAGGCTATAAATACCTCCCCTGGTCCAACTGGGGAGGGGGTTGATAATTCTGTGAGAGAGACTTGTACTAGGTTGGACGGTGAGCTAGCTCCGGCGAACCCTCACACCAACACCCTTCAATATTGATCTCCAACCATTTTTGATCTTCCACAACCTCGTTGATCTGCAGACAATAACCTCACCATTTTGTAGATAACAACCTCATACACTGGCAACCAACATTTCTTGATCTTGATCCGTTAGATTTTAAATTCGTTCCGAAATTCATTCCCATCTTCGGGAATTCATTCTGAAAAAATATTTTAAATGAATGAAAAAAATTTAGGTAAAGAAAATCTCGAGTTATAAACTTGAACATGCAACTAATTATAAATCGAAACAAGCAAATATTTGAAAATTCAGATTATGAAACAATTAGAAAATCCTAAACATGTAACTATTTGAAAATCTTAAACATGCATATTAATGAGAGTCGCTCTCAACAATGTCGGATTGATCGAACGACTAGGTGGTCGGTGCCAACCATTGGACCGTCTGACTTTATAATGCTGGAGCATTAGCAGTCGGTAGGATCGGAAGCTCCGGATGTTTGGTATACACTCCACTCCTTTGCTCTAAAAGAGGTTGGTCACTTGGTATCTATGTAAAATGAGGGATTTCCCCACTATTATAGAATTCTAGGAAGGTAGATTGGTTATTTCACCCTGAGAGAGGGAAAAATTGAATTTTCCTGGGATGGTCGGTCATTTGGGTAGTCAGACCCAACTTCGGTCGATCGAGCCCGAACTGTTGACCCTCAAACGTCCGGGAGGACAATCGTCCATAGTCCAGGACCGACTAGAATTCCCAATCAACTCTGTCACGATTGCCCAATCTAGGCCTCGTTGAGAGCCCACGCCTGCTTACGATATGCGATCTTTCTGGAGCTTCCGAGACCTCAATGCTCCTAAAGCCCTACTTTATGGGTTGTACTCCCCCTGCCTTGGCTGCTGAGATCTGACTGATTGTGACTCTTATTTTTTCTCAATTGCTATTACGGGATGGGACACCGCTTACATGTATGTGTGTGTATTTTTTTATTACTCCCCCTTATACATCAAGCTGGTGAGTTGATATACGAAATTATATTTATAATCAGCGAAGTGTCACGTCGACTACCTTTATAGGTTTTACTGATCATTTTTATTCTACTCCCCCTCTTTTACATCTAGCTGACTTATACGTTGTCGGTCATAGTCCATGCCATGTGGCCAAAGCAATATGTTTATCTCTTGAAATTTATTTAAAGTCGGAATGGTCGGAGTGACATACAGACTACCTTAGGCATCCCCAAGGATGTACTCCTCTGATTACAAATATATAGTTGATGGGTCATAGTGTCCATTCAACTACCCAAGTTTCCTTCGCAAGAGCCAGTGGGCCGAAGCATTGCAATGACTCGTTAAACTCCGCCCCAGGATTTAGATGGAATTTCATTAGAGTTAGCAGGATGAAATATCACGTCGATTACCTAGACTCCTTCCAAAGTGACAAGTGGGTCTTAGCGAAGGAAACTTGTGGTTCTTCGGCCGACAATAGGTTTTAGTTATATTATAGATTTTGTTTGCACCCTCCCTCTTTCATTTAACGGGGGCAGATGTTTTAATTTGTGCCTTAGTCATTTTTAGACCAAAGTGCTTAAGGTTGGACAGGTCCATGATCGGATTCACTTAGGTCGAACCCCTCTGGTTTAGTGGTTGGACCTTATCAGTCGGTGTATGGTCGAACCCTATTTCTTGGACCAAACATGGATTTTCATTGATCACTAGCGAAGTAGGCCTACTAGTGGGACGACTAGTAAGCTAGTCAAGATAATGGTCGATACCCTAGGCATCTACCGACAGGTGATCTCAGACTGACGATCGAGATTTGTCGATCATAGGGTCGGATGGTATGAATGCCAGCGTAGCCGAAGTGAAATTCACTTCCGCTTTCAACAACTCCTTTGACCGACCACTTCCAATATCTATGACGACCGATTGCTTTTGTGATCGACCTCTATGTCTACCGAACATCCTACAATCTCTAAGGGTGTAACTGACTGGGTCGAAGATGCTAACGACCGATTCAGAGCTGAGACCTTGGTCGACCGACTAGATTTCGAGGTCATGCTCGACCGACAAATTATTGATATCGAGCCCAACCGACCAGTTACTGGGGTTTTCGCTGACTGAACAGATACTATATAAAGGCTCGATCGACCAGGCCGTTGAGGATACGACTGATCAAATGTGATCGACATATAAGTCTAGTGAGAAATTGATCGGCCATCAGGTGGATAACCCGATCGACCTTGAGGTGGTCAATCCGACTGACTGGGCCATAGAGTCATCCCATGCCGGCCATGGTGACGGGAAGGTTTCAACCGACCTCTCAGTTGGATATGCCTTTGGAGTGGTGTCCGGACCGACCATCACTGTGGATCCTCTAGTGGTGATATATTGATCCTTCGAGTGTGGTGGTCGTTGAAAATGGAATAGAGGAATAAGGCGAAGATGCCGCACAATATTTAATGGAGTTTACTATCCCCCCTTCCTTCCTGAAAGGTAATGTGCATTCTCAACGATAGTATATAAATTCGGCTCGTTTAACGAAAATCCCGACCAAACAAGTAGAGGTTAACATCCTAGGATGTTGTGTTGAAGACGGTTTCCCTAGAGTGATGGTCTTTCTTGTTTAGTTGATGTTTTCTGTTTTTTTTTTATAGTTGGGTGATTTTTTTCGAGCCGGAACCGTTTAACTGAAATGCTGACATGTTTAGGTCAATATCCTGAGCCACTGTGACGGAGATGGTTGTGTTCGTGTCGTGTTCGTATATATCATGTCGTGTCGACACGGATTCGGTTGTGTCGTGTTCGTGTAAATTTTTTTGACACGGATCGTGTCAACGAAAAAATTAGTTGTGTCAGTCGTGTTCGTGTTCGTGTTGTGTTGTGTCGTGTCAACACGAATTGCCAGACCTACTTTAGATGGGTAGATAATCGCAGGGAGATAACAAATGTCGGAATCGTGCTCTGGAAGTAAACGAAAGTGCAAGCTGTAGAACTATCTGATCTCAATAGGGAAAATCTCTGACTTTATTGTTACCTTGTAAAAGTACCTTTTATCTCTGAATTAACGATTTTAAATTTTTCATAATTAATATTCGTATTTAATATCAAATTAGATTTACCTAATGACATGTCAAATTCGTTGTACATAATAAAAATATAGCAATTTCGGATTGGTCAACCATCACTTCAATCTTCTTCATCATCACATCAAAAACACTTTCTTCCCCATCTGTTACTTCTTCAGCTTGGACAAAGCATACAGCTTCTTCAGTATCTTTCTCATCAGATGTTGAATTGGAATATACTACATTCCATGGATAAGATACAATAACATAGCGACTGCTTGGATCCCAAATAGCTGCACTAAGGAGATAAAATAAGGTCAATTTACTGGAAGGATGCTTCTAGAAAACCCGCAAATAGAGATACTGCAGAGAAAATGGTCTCTTGCTAAATGGTTTTGTCGCAAGAAGAATGGATCAGTAAGGTTTAGTATACAAGGCTGCAAGGGATTTGAATTGAATAGGACAATACCAAATCTTTGAGTGTTGTAATAATTATCAAGCATGCATTGATACAGAAAACTTTGAGAGGCTGATCATGAAGGCATATCAGAGGATACACCAATTGGCAAGGAACTACTGTCAACATTGGAATAGGAGCATGCGAGTGGAATAGGAGGCCAACCAGATTCGCCGATCCTCTCATAATTGGATCAAAATACCCACAATAGCGATTTTATCTCTATTTAATTCTAAATTTTCTAGACCTAAATCGGTTACAATCTTAAACTTGGTTTATTTTGCAGTTGAACCATTAAGTTCCCTTATAAATGAGGGGAAGCTTTTAATCGTCAAGTAAATTTCTTTCTTAACAACAACCTGAATTAAAGCAACTCAGGCGACAACATTACAGTTTCAATATTGTCCTTTAATTTGGTCCGATTATTTGATGTTGTCAATGATCTCCGGCCGGCGTATGCTCTAGCCTGTGTTACTAATAGGAATATCAAGGCATTTGACGAAGACTTCGTATACCTTAAATCATGTTCTCAATTTAAGAGATCCGAATCAGGAACGTACCCTTTATGAGAATATGATATAGTTAAAGAAGAATTAATTAAAATAATTAGTAGTTGAGTTAGGTGTAGATTAGTTTTTAATGGCAATATATAAATATATGATACGTGTTGATAACAAGGCATTGAGAAATAAAATCATTCACAGATATAGACTCTCAGATGGTGTCAGTTGAAGATGTCTTTAGAAAATTGTGTCTGCAAATGGAGAGAAAATCACGTCTACTGAATCGCAAACGGAGAAAAATCGCGTTGCGTTGTTGAGTTTCTGAATCGAGTTGTGTTGCTAAGTTGCTGAATCGCGCTGCTGCTAAGATTGATGAATCGCGCTTGCCAAGATTGCGTCTGGAGAAAAGTTTATTATTATTATTCTCGTCGTCGATTTTTTTTACTCTTGTTGCTGCCAAATTGAACAAGTCGTTGCTGCCAAATTTTTTATTATTATTGAAGAAGTCATTGCTGCCAATTTTTTATTATTATTGGAGAGGTCCGCTCACGTACAAATCTCTCACATACAAATCGAGTGCAGAGTTATGATCGATTCCGCGTCTGGAAATCATCGGCATTTGGAAATTATTGGGATTGAAGTCTGAATCGTTCGTGCTGCAGATCCATTCGCGGTTCAAATCCGTTCATGTTTGGACATCACATTGTGCCCAAGTCACTACAAATCAAATTGCTTCTGCTTGTGTTATGATTATGATTGTGCTGATCGTGATTACGTCCATTGCTGCCAAATCGCCAAGTACTGGAATCACATATTGACGTCTGCAAACCGGAAAGAAATCAACAAATTGATTAATATGAATTTTATAAAAATATTATTAAAGTTTTTTTATCTTTGGACTGTTGGACTGTTGTTATTTGTGATGGAATGCGTCAGTTGCTTCAAGATGCATAAGGCATCATTTGTAAAGCATTGATAATTATCTGTTCTAGAAATCCCAGATGATGAATCTTTTGCGAATTTATAGGCTTAAAGACATCATCGATGGTAATACTGCAGTTTCAGAAATAGGGATGCCAGATTTTGCAAAATGGCAAAGGAAGAACTGGCTTGTGATTCTAAGGATTGAGTCTTCGATTGAGCCGTCTATCTATCCAATTCTGGCAAATGAAGAAATTGCATCTGTTGTTTCGAAAAAATTAGAAGAAAAATTGTCTCCACAGATGGAGGTGTACGCCAAAACAATTAAAGATCGTCTTCGAGAATTTAAGAAGACGGATAACCTGCCAATGTCAGAATATTTATTGCAGATCAGGTCAATATGTGACAATCTCATAAGATCAGGTTCAAGTATAACTGATCGTGAAATAGTGGGATTCATTCTAGATGGACTGCTAGATGAGTTTAATTCCTTTGGAATAACGATAAATGCTTAGAAAGGGATGAAATATGATGATGTATATCATCTATTAATTGTTGAAGATATCAAGATTCGTCGAAGGGCTGTGCCAACATCATCTGTTGGAAACTCTTCACAAACCATGGAATTTGTGGCACAGGTACATCAAGGGCCGAAATACTAAAAAAATAAGAAATTTTTCAGGAAAGGAGGAAGAGGTTTTGGTGGAAATCGTGGCTCTAATTTCGGTGGAAATCGACAAAGAGGCTATGGAAACCATAGTAATCATGGAAACTATGGAAGTCGTGGTCGTGGACAGCATACATCATCTCAGTTTGGGGACCTCCACCCCAATTGATAAATTCTTTACTACTTTGTCAAATTTGTAATAAATTAGGGCATTCTGCCAGTTTATGTAGTGAAAGAGGGAATTTTGCATATGTTGTGGGATCGTTGGTGGATTCTTCATCTAATTTGGATATGAATGAGGTTATTGATGACAGGTGGTGCCTGGATTCAAGAGCTTCTCATCACATGACACCGTCAATCAATCACTTCTATGATGCGCAACAATACAATGGTATGATTTCTATAATTATTGGTAATGGAAAACAATTAAGAATTTCTCATATAGGAACAATTAAATGAAAAACTGATAATGGTTTATTGATTTTATAAAATGCTTTATGTGTACTGGAAATTAGAAAAAAATTAATTTGAATTTAAAGCTTAAGGATATAGGTTGTGATATAATTCTAAATTCATCTGGTTGTGTTATTAAGGACCAAAAGACAGGGAGGACTATTTTGATGGGAAATAACTCCGGAGGACTTTATCACTTACAACATGGAAGGAGGAAGAATGAATTAGCATATAGTGCTTCATTAAGTACACTAAGTAATAAAGATGTATGGCATGATCGTTTGTGTCATGCTAATAGTAGGATTAATGTAAATCAAATTTGTAATACAAAGATAAATAAAACATTTTGTTGTGAAGTTTTTTCTTTAAATAAAATGCATAAATTGGCCTTTAATAGAAGAGAGGTATATGCCACCAAACCTCTAGAAAGTATTCAACTAGATGTTTGGGGACCAGCTCCTATTACCTCAATTTCAGGATTTAAATATTATTTAATTCTAGTGGATGAATTTAGTACGTATACTTGGATATATTTATCCACTGAAAAATAAGAGTGAAGTTTTCAGCAATTTTAACGTTTTTCAAAATATTGCTGAAAATCTTTTAGATCATAAAATTAAGATAATCCAATCAGATTCAGGAAGAGAATTCCTAAATAAGGAATTCGAAATTTACACGAAACAAAAAAGGAATTCTTCAGAGATTTTCTTCTCCTTATACCCCTGAGCAGATGGGTATAGCTGAAAGAAAACATAGACACTTGATTGAAAGTTAGGTGTTTATTATTCAAATCTAAGGTACCTAGAATTTATTGGGTTGAAGCTGATTTATTAGCAATTTTTTCAATAAATAGGTTACCGTCTCCTAATATAAACAATACATTTCCATTTGAAATTTTGTTCAATAGAAAACTAGACAACAAGTATTTAAGGATTTTTGGATCTTTATGTTTTCCTCTTTTACCTAAGCCAAAAAGGGATAAATTTTCCCCTAAGGCGGTTAGGTGTTGGGTTATAGATGTTTAGTCTTAGGGACAAACAAAATGATTGTTTCAAGACATGTAATATTTCATGAAGGAATTTTTCCATTTCAATATACTAAAGAATTAGAAACAGTCAATAAGAATGTAGGATTAAAATTTCCGAAAGTAATAGATAATATTCATGTACCCAAGTTCATCTTTAGTAGGAATATTGAACATCAAAATACTAGAAGTCAAGAATCATATGGGGAATTAGAAAATTCTACAATATATCCTATTAGTACTACTGAGATAAGTCGGAATGAAGGTAGAGGAGAAATAGGACAACCTAATCATGAAGATAGTTCTATTGAGCAAATAAGGAATGAAGATAATGAGATTGGGATATCTAAGGAAACAGTTGGCAGACAAACAGAAGAAGAAGTCAGAGATTAAAATCTGCACCATTGGGACTTGCTAAAGATTTTAGATCAAGTTATTAGTTGACAAAGGCTCTTATAGTAGACGTATCTGACCTAGAAAATAGAAAACCAAAAGGGCTAGGAGAAACACTCAAGTCGGAAAAATGGTGCAACACTACAAGAAAAAGGACCTTGTATGGCGGTCTTTAGATGGCGGATTTCCGCCATCTAAAGTGATAGTCGGCGGAAATCCGCCATCTAAAGACCGCCATCTAGGAAACCGCTATTAAAACCACATAACTGCCATCTAAAGACCGTCATCTATTATTCATCCCCATTTCCTACCAAAAATTGTATAGATGGCGGATTTCCGCCATCAAAAGAAGTGAATTATTGATGGTGGATTTCCACCATCTAAAGGTCGCCATACAAGGTTCTTTTTTTTGTAGTGCAAGGCTATGTGTGAAGAATATGACGCTCTTAAGGAAAATCAAACTTGGGAATTAGTACCGTTAGATTCCTCAATGAATATTGTAGGATGTAAGTGGGTATATAAGATTAAGAGAAAGAATGATGGTTCGATTGATAGGTATAAAGCCAGATAATTAGTAGCCTAGGGATTTAAACAAATAGAGGGTATAGACTTGTAGTAAAATCACCCACTATTAGGATAGTATTAGCTATAACAGTGACAAAAGGATATACTTTAAGGCAGCTGGATGTAAAGAATGCCTTTCTACAGGGAGAGTTATCAGAAGAAGTCTATATGAAGCAACCTCCAGGGTACATAGATAATAAGTATCTGGGTCATGTATGTAGGCTTAGAAAAGCCATTTATGAACTAAATCAAGCACCGAAGACTTAGTATGCCAGATTGAGTAATTTCTTAGTAAAGATTGGATTTAAAAATAGTCCGGCGGATGCATCATTATTTGTGCTAAGAAAGCATAATTACATTTTATGGGTTCTAGTTTATGTTGTTGACATGATAATAACTGGAGATAATACTAAGGCAATAGAGAATATTATAAAAATAATTTTCCTAAAGTTTAAGTGTCAAGATCTAGGACTCCTAAGAATATTTTTTGGAATTGAAATCTGATGAAACACGAAATCTGCTACCAGTAGGCTCGTGGGGTCGCGAGGAGGGCCGGAGGCTTTGGAGTCCACGACGCGCGCTCTACGTCAAATACCTGCAAAAGTGGAGGGGAGTCGGCGACTCGGGCTCCTTAGTTCTCTGGTTGGGTGTGTGTCAAGTGGGAATGACCTGGGAGTAGAGGACCCCCAAGGACCCCTTTTATAGGGTCCTGGGAGACGTTTCCCCATTCATTAACGTGGGGCCCACTCCATTATGGTGCCCAATTAAGGGTACCATAATAACGTGGGTCCTCCCTAGTAACGGCTGGGAATCAGCGACTCAGGTATGGGAGTCGTTCATTCAAAGGTGGAGTCGCCGACTCCCCATGAGCCAAGTTGGCAGTCTACCAGAACTGACCACGAGGCCTAGAGTCGGCGATTCACCCCTGGAGTCGGCGACTTGGTAGTCCCAGTCGGCGATTCCCAGGTGTTGCCTTGAGTACTTGACGTAGACACTTCCTCCGCATTTGTGGAACTCTCCGGGGGTCCGACATAAAGCGACGAAACCCTAGTCCTTGTTGAAGGGCATTGCTGGGAGTGACTGACGTAATCAGGCATGTCTCACCAGTACTCCCCCCTGAAGAGAGCACAAGAAACACACGTGTACCGCCAGTATCCCCCCCCAAGCAAGGTGATCCGCATCAAGGCCAAAGCGACAAGATGGGATTGAGTCATTGCACTCACAGCAACACAAATGACTCCGCGTGGTCCATGCACTATCAGATGGACTGATTCACTATCAGAATCTAGTTCCAGACCAACGGAACTATATTTTTATAGTTCTACTCTGATAAGGAGCGACTTTTGCTGTGGATTCTGGCCGAAGCGATAGAATGCGTGGATTCACTATTAGAATCTGATTCTGGCCGAAGCAACAAAATGCGTGGATTCATTATTAGAATCGGGTTCTGGCCGAAGCGACATAATGTGTGGATTCTGACCGAAGCGACAGAATCTAGTTCACTATCAGAACTGATGTTTATAGTCCACCCTGATCAAGAGCGACTTTACGTCCGCAACGACGGTTACTGGCGGTACACGGGTGTTTTGCCATGCTCTCTTCAGGGGGAGTACTGGTGAGACATGCCTGATTACGTCAGTCACTCCCAGCAACGCCCTTCGACAAGGACTAGGGTTCCGTCACTTTATGCCGGACCCCCGGAGAGTTCCACGAATTCGGAGGAAGTGTTTACGTCAAGTACTCAGGGCAACACCTGGGAGTCGCCGACTAGGACTAACAAGTAGCCGACTCCAAGGGTGAATCGCCGACTCTAGGCCTCGTGGTCAGTTCTGGTAGACTGCCAACTTGGCTCATGGGGAGTCGGCGACAGAACCTCTGGATCGGCGACTCCCATACCTGAGTCGCCGACTCCCAGCCGTTACTTGAGTGGGCCCCCGTCATTAAGGCACCTTTCAATAGGATACCTTAATGGGGTGGGCCCCACGCTAATGAATGGGGAAACGTCCCTCAGGACCCAATAAAAGGGGTCCTTGGGGGTCCTCTACTCTCAGGTCATTCCCACTTGACACACACCAACCAGAGCAATACAAGGAGCCCGAATCGCCTACTCCCAAGAGAGTCGCCGATTCCCCTCCCCTTCTGCAGGTACAATGACGTAGAGCGTGCGTCGTGGACTCCAAAGCCTCCGGCCTTCCTCGCAACCCCGCGAGCCTACTGGTAGCAGATTTCGTGCTTCATCAGCTGGCGCCGTCTGTGGGACTATCGAACTACGATATCCCGTCGTAATCGCGAAATTTTCTTCGCAATGTTCAGCTCGATTCCCTTAGGGTGAGTCGCTGACTTTGTGTCAAGGAATCTCCGATTCACATAGGCAATCGCCGACTCCACCCAGTGAGTCTCCGATTGCGGGTTATTCTGCTAGCTAAGAGTGCTGTCCACGGCCAGACTCGAAGGAAAAAGCTACCTAAAGCAGTCCCCGAATCCACCATCGTGTGTCGCCGATTTCATCTTGTGAATCGCCGACTACATCTTGTAAATCGTCGACTCCACTTGGTTTTTTCTCGAGCCTCGACTTAGCTCGAAAGTCAAAAAACCTAAGGCCAGTCGCCGACTCCACTTGGTTTCTTTCGAGTTAGCTCAATCAATACCTGCGCTCCGGTTGGAATTCGCTTTTGTCATCTATGGCATCTGAAAGACAAAAGCATGATTACCATCTGAGAAACAAAAGTAAATCCTCAGTGGTACCCGATGGGGCACACACTGAGCATCCTCAGCCAAACATACAAGTTGAAAGGTTCGAGGATGCTCAAACTGATCTGCCCCCTCGGACATCCATCTCTCCTTCTCTAGAAGCAAGGTTGGTTAACTTCGTGGATAACATTGAAAGAAGAGTTAGCAACCTTGAGAAAGCAAGGAGTCAGAGAACCATCACCCGCAAGAGAGCGTGTGAATCAGCTTCTCACAATTCTCCAACTACGGAGAAAAAGAAAGGTCCAGAACCAGAAAAATCAAGAGCTGGACCCAGTAAGAGTCGCACTGAGAGGACTCTTACAACACGATTCGTAGAGGACCTCCGTCGGAAGCTGGCCGACACTCTAGTCATCAGCAATCCGATCGAGTTCTTAAGAGTCAAAAGCGCTCCTTTCCAAGAGGACCTTTTGAAGGTGGCCTTTCCACCAACCTGGCGGGTGCCCAGAATAGAGTCGTACGATGGTTCGGGTGATCCAAAAGATCACGTCAACCTCTACCTCAGCGTTCTGGAACCGCAAACCACTGACAACGCACTGCTGTGTCGAGCATTCCCCGACACTCTTAAGGGAAATGCCTATCGGTGGTTTTTCGGTCTGCCAGCTGGATCAGTCTCCAGCTTTGCAGACCTCACGTCCAAATTCATAGCCCAACATGTGGGGATGATTAGGATCAAACACAGCGCCAATGCACTGCTGGCGCTACGACAGGACAAACTGTCTCTTAGGGATTACATGATTAAGTTCACTTCAATGATGACAGAAGTGAGCGACTTAATCCCAAGTCTGGCCATTGCGGGGTACACAAACGGGCTAGTACCCTACTCCCCTCTGGCCCTGAATCTTACGCTCCATAAAGTGGAGACCCTACCCGACCTCTTCCAACGAGCTCAATCATTCATTGAGGTGGAAGAGCAGAATGAAAACAAGCTAGTGGAACTTGAGAACACTAGCTTCAAAAAACAAAAGTTCGAGAGAAAGAGCTACAATGACTCCTCGAACAGATACACTAGCGATGCGGCTGATTCCTTCAGAAAGGAATGGAAGCCTAAACGCGATAACAAGGTGTATCAAACATCCACCAAACGTTCGCCAAGGGGTCCACCTCAACCATGGAAGGACCGGACCCCACTAACAATCAGCAAAGGCGAGCTATTTGAAAAACTGAGGAACAGAGCGGATCTGCCCGCTCCTCGCTCTATGGACCCTGTAACCAAGGATCGCCGTCAGAAAAGTGGAAGATTCTGTAAATTCCACAAGGACCACGGCCATCTGACGGACTATTGCAGGGAATTCTCGCTTTATGTCGAGCAATTAATTTCGAACGGCGAACTTGACAACCTGGTCAAAGGATCCCGAGGTCGAAACGATTGCAAGTCTGACACGAGAGGGAAGCGCCCACGCTCTCCTTCACCAGACAGCGACAATAGCGAGGACCACCCACGAAAAACCATCCACATGCTATTTGGTGGTAGACCCACAGGAAGGCTAGCATAACTAAGAGGAATAAAAATAAGCTGTCACCCAAAAGTCCTTGCATCTGGCACACGGACAACGTACAGCAATATCGCTCTTAGTATTGAGCACGTTAGAGCCTCTTAGTCTATATGCTAGTTTAAAATTGCAAATTTTTAATTTACATTCTTAATAAAATTTAGATTTATCATCTACCTACGACTCTAGCTAGCACCCCACACTATGAATCTATTTTGTCGCTATTGCCTTAATAGATTAAAATCATTTTTAATACATTACGATTCAACCCGATCTTGTCACTTAAGCCTAGATATGGGTCCAAAAAGTTACTCTGTCGCTACGGCTAGAGTTCAACCACACATTAGGGTCTAAAAGTAGAGTCCTGGGTAGATGATAGGTACAAGTGAACCTGGTGAGACATGCCTGATTACGGCAGCCACTCCCAGTAACGCCTTTCAACAAGGACTAGGGCTCCGTCGCTTTGGCAGGACCCCCGGAGAGCTCCCACGGTGCGGAACACGTTCATCGTCCAGATCGCCGAGTTAGCCCGTAAGTCGCCCGATTGGACTACCAAGTCGCCGACATAAAAGATAAGTCGCCGAGTTAAGGCCAAGATCGGCAGTATGGTAGACTGCACATCTTGCCCCTAGAAACTCGGCGAGTCAGCCCTAACTAGGCGACTTCCATACCTGAATCGACGACTTACGACCGTTACTCGCCGTCAGCCAACGTCATAAATGTTACCATATATGACCATAGGCGCGATGTCCGCCTTTGATTGCGCCCTCCGAGACTCTATAAAAAGGGTCCCAAGGGGACACTCAAAGGCACGATTCAAGTTCCTCTCTCACATCAGAGCACCACTACGAAACTCGGCGAGTCTCACTAGAATCACCTAGTTTCCACTTGCAGGTATTTGACGTAGAGCGCGCGTCGTGGACTCCAGAGCCTCCGACATCACCTCGCACCATCGCGAGCCCTGGTAGCAGATTCAGTGCTTCATCAGCTGGCCACGACCACATGGTAGACGATTCAGTCCCACAGACGACGCCAGCTGATGAAGCACTGAATCTGCTACCAGGGCTCGCGGTGGTGCGAGGTGATGCCGGAGGCTCTGGAGTCCACGACGCGCGCTCTACGTCAAATACCTGCAAGTGGAAACTAGGCGATTCTAGTGAGACTCGTCGAGTTTCGTAGTGGTGCTCTGGTGTCGGAGAGGAACTTGAATCGTCTAGTTTCCACTTGCAGGTATTTGACGTAGAGCGCGCGTCGTGGACTCCAGAGCCTCCGGCATCACCTCGCACCACCGCGAGCCCTGGTAGCAGATTCACCGGTATCACCGGATATACCGAACCACCGGTATCCCGTCGTAATCGCGATTTTTTTTAAAAATCCGGCTCGAGCTCTCCTAGAGGGTTCGCCGAGTTTGTTAAAAAGTCGCCGAGTTAAATCGTCCGATTCTCGGTTCAGGTCCGATTTAGTCTTAAATCGTCGACTTATCCTTGAGAATCGCCCGATCCGGATATCGTCTGCTAGCTAAGAGTGCTGTCCACGACCTTGTTCGGAAAATACCTCGAAATCTAAAGTCGTCGAGTTTTCCCCTAACTCGCCGATTTATATTTTTTGTTTTTTGAACAAGCTCGGTCAAGTCATCCTTTGCTTTGGAGCTTACATCTTCGCATAGGTTGGATTTTTCCCAAACAAAAATCGCCTATCTAAGGGCAAACTCGCCTGCCTAAGGGCGAACTCTCCTATCTAGGGCAAACTCGCCTATCTAGGGGTAAACTCACCTATCTAGGGGCAAACTCGTCCATTCGATCATCGTCTTCATTCATTGCTTTGGCTGAATAAGACCACTCATAGCCCAGGTCTTTTAAAGAAACGAAAATCCATCGCCACGGTTGGATTCGCCTCGTCGTTTCGGTAAAAAAAAAAAAAAAAGAGTATGGGGTTTTTCGCCTTTTTTCACTTCCAGTGATTTTGTCGGTCCACCTCCGGAATTCCCAGATCCGATTTTGGAATTCTACGACCACACTTCACGTGAAAAAAGTTTTCTCTACGAGTACAGAAAAGAAGAATTTCCCAACAGTGCAAGGAATCTTTTATGGGATAGGTCTAAACAGGCATCCCAAAAACGATCTCCAGCGGCACGATTTTCTGCAGAAAAATTGCAAAAAATTTGCGACATTATTTGCTAATTTCAAACTTTGAAGACTAGTAGCACTGCTCAAAGGGTTCACAAAACTGCAAAAAATATTATACGAATTTTTTTTCTGTTTTGTGACACCCGGGGGGGCAGGTACCTACCCATAGCTTCCGACACTTCGAAAGAACTTCCACTCGTAGTCTGTTGCTTCGACCCGATAGAAGCAACCATCACATTTATGGATCCTGTTGCTAAAGGTCAGAAGAAAGCTCTCGCCACTGCTACTACGGTAGGAGCTTCTAGCAGAAGGGTTGATCCTCGTACTGTACCAACCTCTAATGCACCATCACCTACACATGAGGTGTCCTCACCACTCCCACTAAATGGGGGTGTCAACCCAACTCCGACAACACAGGAAAGGCTTGCGCACATGCATGCTCTCATGTTGAAATTGGAAAAAAGGATAACCAACCTAGAGGCTTCAAGGAGCCGGACCACCATACGATGTACGACAAGCAAGTCTAACCCACATTTGAGGAAGACAAACTTAAGTACGCATCATCGGTCCGAATCAAGGATATCCAAGGAGCTTCGAGAGCTCAAGGGAAAGAGTCCTGCAATCTCAGGGTAACCCAAATCCAACTCGCATCACTCTCCTATGGGAGACAACCACGGTGAAACAATGAGACACAAGCATCTCGGTTCTCACCACAGGTCCGCAATACATCACTCGGGTGTACCTTCGAGTTCCACGACTTGTGCGGATTACGATGCCACACTCATGAATAGGGTAATCAAGAAAATGCTTCGTAAAGGCAAGCATGATCTAAGGGACCCACATGATCTTCTCAGAATAGGAAGGGCACCCTTTCATAGGGACCTCCTGAGAAAACCTTTTCCGCAATCTTGGCGGTGTCTGAAGATAGACTCGTACGATGGAACGACAGATCCTGAGGATCATGTTAACCTCTACCTGAATATCTTGGAGCCGCAAACTACCGATAATGGGTTGTTGTGTCGGGCCTTCCCAGGCACTCTGAAAGGCAACGCATATCGGTGGTTTTCCGGTCTGCCGGCTGGCTCAGTCTCCAGCTTCACGGACCTCTCTTCCAAGTTCATCGCCCAACATGTGGGGATGGTCAGAATAAAACACAGTGCCAACGCACTACTGGCACTACGACAGAACAAGCTGTCTTTGAGGGATTACACGATTAAGTTCACTTCGATGATGACAGAAGTGAACGATCTAATCTCAAGTCTGGCCATAGCAGGATACGTGAGAGGGTTGGTACCCTTCTCCCCTTTGGCCCGGAATCTGATGCTTCATAAAGTGGAGACCCTGCCCGACCTCTTCCAACGAGCTCAATCGTATATTGAGATAGAAGAGGAGAACAATGACAAGCTGGACGAACTCGAGCCGTCCAGCCGGAAGAAACCTCGCTATGCTAAAGAAGATACATACGAGGATACAAGTTTCCCAATCCGAAACCTCGACTAGTCTTCTTCGATACAGCGAGGAGCCTCCGGGTAGCAGTTATGGCCACCAAAGTCATAGCTCACGCCCTAAATCCAGTAGCAGTTATGGCCACCAAAGTCATAACTCACACTCTCAGTCTGGTAGCAGTTATGGCCACCAAAGTCATAGCTCACACCCTAAATCCAGTAGTAGTTATGACCACCAAAGTCATAACTCACACTCTCAGTCTGGTAACAGTTATGGCCACCAAAGCCATAGCTCACGCTCTCAATCCTATGACAGTGATGGCAACACAATCAAGTGTGTCACGCTAATAGTGGGTAACTATCATCTGTCAGAAGAAAGATAGGGTTGCCCAAACTCGGTGGCAACCAAACATCAAAAGAACTCATCTATTCTTTTGGTTGTCGCTTCTATTGTTCTCAACCATGTAACAACGATTTTATTTTAAGTAGGTGCGATATGTATGCCACGTTTAGAATAATCATTCATCACTTTAGACGGATCAATCACCCATCGCTTCGGCTGGGTGACGTCCGTCGCTTCGACCTTATCTATCATCTGTTCGACCCACGAGTCAAGGTGATAGTTACGAAATTTAATTTACGACAGAGAGTCTAAATTACGATTACAAGTCAAGTTTACGATTTACAAGTCCAAGGTGCGACTTAAGAATCTAAATTACGACTCTCACGAATATTTGCGAATCAAACCCTAAGATTCCAAGTATTTACGAATCTAAGTTCTCTTTCAAAATCTAATTTACGACAAAGAGTCTAAATTACGATTACGATTTACAAGTCCAAGGTGCGACTTAAGAATCTAAATTACGACTCCGATTTACAAATCAAACCATGAGATTCTAAATATTTGCGACTACAATCAATGGTACCCTGGTGTTAATTTTGTCGCTGTGGCCTTAATGATCATATCACATCCTGTCGCTATGGCCTTGATGAGGATCGAGAGTCACTCTATCGCTATGGCTGGAGCTTGGCTAAAACATCAGGGTTCAAATCCAGAGTTGTAGTCCTAAATTGCGGATCTAACCCTAGGATTCCAAATAATATTGTGCATCTTAATTTTTGATTTATTTGTACTATTCTTTGCAACTCTGCGTTAATTTGGAGATATAAATTATCCGCAAATTTAACCAACGACTGAACTACGATTCGTACGACCAAGCTTACGTCCAGAGTGGCTAAGCGAGGGTTAGCAGAGTCTAACTTACGTCCAGAGTGGCTAAGTTACGGCTTGTGAATCTAGTTTCGAGCCTAGGTTACAATTTAAAGATAGTTTATATGGAAGATTGGCAAAGAAAAGACAAAAGATAGTTCATTGATAATTAAAATAGAAAGATTGCAAAATATTCCGAAAAGTCATATGTCACGACGACATGATTCTCGGGGGGAGTATCACAAGCTCCTTCCAATACCTCCGTTACACCAATATTTTAAAAGTTGTCGGGTTAACATGATTTTCGAGGGGAGTATCACAAGCTCTCCTCAATACTTCTATCGCCTCGGGCACAAACATCCAAAGCATAATTCTACAATCTGTCACAACGGCACGATTTCAGGGGGAGTATCACAAACGCTCTCCAACGCTTCTGTCTCTCTAGCCGGAAGTCGTCTCGCCCATCTTTGGAGGAGAGTATCATAAACTCTCATCAACACTTCTGTCATTTTGACTAGAAGTAGTCTCATTCCAAGGGGAGTATCACAACCTCTCCACGACACTTCTGTTGCTTCGGCCAGGAGTTGTCACAATTCGGGGGGAGTATCACAAACTCTCTCCAACACTCCTACCACTTCAGCCAGAACATATTTTTATGCAGGTTTTAAAGGGGGAGTATCACAAGCTCTCCCGACATTTCTGTCGCTTCGGCCAAAAATCGTCATACTTCAGGAGGGAGTATCACAAGCTCTCCCGACTTTTCTGTCGCTCCGGCCGGAAATTATCAAACTTCAAAAGGAGAGTATCACAAGCCCTCCCGACATTTCTGTCGCTCCGGCCAGAAATCGTCATACTTCAGGGGGGAGTATCACAAGCTCTCCCGACTTTTCTGTCGCTCCGGCCGGAAATTATCAAACTTCAAAAGGAGAGTATCACAAGCCCTCCCGACTTTTCTGTCGCTTCGGCCAGAAATCGTCATACTTCAGGGGGGAGTATCACAAGCTCTCCCGACTTTTCTGTCACTCCGGCCGGAAATTGTCAAACTTCGAGGGGGAGTATCATAAGCTCTCCTGACTTTTCTGTCGCTCCGGCCGGAAATTGTCAAACTTCAGGGGGGAGTATCACAAGCTCTCCCGACTTTTCTGTCGCTTCGGTCAGAAATCGTCATATTTCAGGGGGAGTATCACAAGCTCTCCCGACACTTCTGTCGCTCTGGCCAGAAGTCGTCAAACATGAGCACGGTGAGTCTATCGCTTCGGCTAGATTCACCAAGGATTGGTTAAAGCAAAGGGAGAATATCGCGAAAGGTAAAATCGGTAAATAGTAATATGCGTTTTAAGACTGATCTAGTTGTTTTGCAGGATGTTTTCTTTTTTGCAGGTATTATTATGTCGCTTTGGCCAGAATGTTTTTCTTTTTTGCAGGTGTTATTCTGTCGCTTCGGCCAGAATAAGACTCTAATAGTGAGTCCAACTATCTTGTCGCTTTTTGCCTTGATACACTAGAGATCGTTCTGTCGCTTTGGCCTTAACAATCTTAACCCATCTTGTCGCTTTAAGCCTTGAAGGGGGCCGTCGTTGCGGACTTTAAGTCGCTCTTGATCAGAGTGGACTATAAACATTAGTTCTATCGTTTCGGCTTGAACTCGGTTCTATCGCTCTGGCTAGAACCCGATTCTGTCGCTCCGGCCTGAATCAGATTCCGTCGCTTTGGCCGGAATTTATCTTGTCGCTTCGGCCTTAATAAACACAGTGCAGTCGCCCTTGATCAGGGAAGGACTATAAACAGAGTTACCGTGGCCTGGAACTCGATCTATTCTTGACGCTTTGGCCTTAATGGATTCTGAATCATTACGTCACTGTGGGCGGATGATTCGATCTCATCTTGTCGCTTTAGCCTTGGTGCTGGATCACACACATTGAACCTTGGTTGGGGGGGGGTACTGGCGATACACGCATGTTTCTTGTGCTCTATTCAGGGGGGAGTACTGGTGAGACATGCCTGATTACGACAGTCACTCCCAGCAACGCCTTTCAACAAGGACTAGGGCTCCGTCGCTTTGGCAGGACCCCTGGAGAGCTCCCACGGTGCAGAACACGTTCATCGTCCAGATCGCCGAGTTAGCCCGTAAGTCGCCCGATTGGACTACCAAGTCGCCGACATAAAAGATAAGTCGCCGAGTTAAGGCCAAGATCGGCAGTATGGTAGACTGCACATCTTGCCCATAGAAACTCGGCGAGTCAGCCCTAACTAGGCGACTTCCATACCTGAATCGGCGACTTAAGACCGTTACTCGCCGTCAGCCAACGTCATAAATGTTACCATATATGACCATAGGCGCGATGTCCGCCTTTGATTGCGCCCCCCGAGACCCTATAAAAAGGGTCCCAAGGGGACACTCAAAGGCACGATTCAAGTTCCTCTCTCACATCAGAGCACCACTACGAAACTCGGCGAGTCTCACTAGAATCGCCTAGTTTCCACTTGCAGGTATTTGACGTAGAGCGCGCGTCGTGGACTCCAGAGCCTCCGACATCACCTCGCACCACCGCGAGCCCTGGTAGCAGATTCAGTGCTTCATCAGAACCCAACCACAAGAGGTTCTAAGTACCCACCACACTTACCTGAATCTATTACGTCACTATGGCCTTAATAGATCAGTAATCGTTTTGTCGCTATAGCCTTAACGATTCAATCACATCTCGTCGTTACGAACTTGTTGTGGGTCAAAAGTTGCTCCGTCGCTTCGACCGGAGTTGAACTACATAGTAAGGATTCTAGAATACAATTCTAGAATTTTAAGGCCTAGAAAAAATCGTATCTTAATTTCGATATTTTCTATCTTCCGATTCTTTTCTCGATATTTTATTTTCAACTTATTATTTTGATCGACATTGCGAGTTTTTTTGTTAATTGTGAAGTTTAATTCATTTCGCGAATTTAACCGTAGACTGAGCTACGATTCGCACGGCCAAGTCTACGCCCAGAGTAGCTAGCGATAGGGTTAGTCTAATTTACGTCCAGAGCGATTAAATTACGACTCGCGAATCTAGTTTCGGGTCTTAGTTACAATTCAAGGAAAAAAGTAAATAAATAATTAATTAAAAGAAGCAAAGCGATTCATTAATAATGTTTAAAAAGATTACAAAATATTCTTAAAAAGTTACAAAAAACATAAAGGACTAAAAGTTTCTATTCTTGAGCGGCTTCGTCCTTCATCTTATCCAACGCATCCTTGTTTTTCTCGAGCTCGTCAGGATGCTGCTCTACCCATGTCATTATATCCGTGATGTAGTCGGGGGGTAGAGCGGGAAACACGGAAGGACCAAAGAAGATAAGCTCTTGTAGTTGGTCAGATTGGTATCGCACGTCCAACTCCAATCCTTCAGCTTTCCCGGAGAGTGCAGACTTGTCCTTCCTAAGCGCCAAGATCTCCTCTTCTGCACTAGCCAGCTCACTCTTCAGCCCATTAGTCTCTCCTTGGTATTGGGTGACTTGCTTCCTCAGATCTGCTATGGTAGCCTCAAGCTAGACTACGTGCCCAATCTCACCAGCCAACTGACTTTTTAAACTTTCAACCTCTTTGGTACGGTCAACAGTGGTGGCTTTCAGCTCCTTGCGAAGTCCCAATATCTTCGCGACATATTCATCTATCTCTTTCTGCTTGGACTCGATCGTCTTGTCCTTCTTTGGCAGAATATTGTCGCGCAGGTTCTCCATCCGGGACCTCACATTCTTCAGCTTGTCCAGGGCCTTCTCGCTCTCCTTGAACTTTGTGTCAAGCTGATTATATCGTTCTTGAATCTTCTCGACATCTTGAATGGAGTCGGCATGATAGCACGGATGTGCCATGTAGCAAGTGGCAGTCATATGTTTGAGTAACTCGCTCCGGCACCACTTCCCAGACTGGCCCATCAGGAGTGACATCGCTTCCCTCCTAGTTTCAGGATCAACATTGAAATCAGGAAGCGACACACCAGAAGTATAGGGCACATAACCAGTAGGGGGTGGCTGCGCAGAGCGAGAGCTTGATCCTTGCTCGAAGGTCCGACGAGGCTCATCACGTTTGCTCTTCTTCCTCAATCGAATGAGCTTGCCCTCTCGGAACCGCTTGCACATGTAGAGAGGAGCGGCGCCGTCAAAGTATAAAAGCGATCGCTTCTTTCCGCCCTCCAACTCCTTCTCTGTCGGTGGTTGCTGAGCTTCTTCCACATCCTCAAAAGTGAAGTCTTCCCTTTGGCAAAGGACAAAGGGAACACCGCGCGGCACGGAGTATTGAGTCAGGGACCGCGCTATCCGATCAGAGGCTTCGATATCCCTCGTAGTCAACCCAATCGAAGCATTCATATGCACTCGGTGGGGATCATTCCACACTTCCCGACTCCCGGGAAGAAACTCAGAGGTGATGAAGAAGAATTCCTTCTTCCAGTTGCATCCAAAGTTCGTCGGCAATTCATCGACGATATTCTTATCAAAGTGGTGTCGCGTAAATCCGACGCGACCAGATCCCGATTTTTCTTTTGTCAGCTTGTAGTAATGAAGGAACAAGCTGACAGTCGCAGTAATCCTCATGCCCCAACAGATATTCAAAAATCCCCGTAGGATCACGAAGAATCCCGCCAGAAGCTGCGACAGGGACACTTCAAAAGTAAGTAGCACTTCGCTGATTATCTCCGGAATCGGTAGTTTGGAGAAGTGCTTGAAGTAGATCCGTGGAATAGTCTGGAATCCCGGGGGTGGAAGATTCGCAGGTTGGTAGCGCGATATCCAGAATCGCAGATGCCCAGAAAGTTGAACCCCCAATAGCAAGCCTCGAGCATCGCTCGCGTTAAGGTTGGAAGTGGGGTTCAGTCCGTCAGAGCCATCCAAGGTAGCATGGGTCATCACTTGCTTGAATTCTCCGTCCCCGGAGCGGCCTATAGGGAGCAACCTTGGTTCGCCGTTCACGGCAGCTTCACAGTGAGCGAACCCAGATGGGTTCAAAGCTCCAAGTCCACGGGAGGTGGCGGAGTTCTTTCAACAGAGCGCCGGCTCGCTCTACGGCGTGGGTTGGAAGCACCACGGTCCACATACAACGCCTCCTCGAAATTTATGTTCAGAGGCGGAGGGACCCCCTCATCTTGTCCGGGCACATGAATTTTTCCCTTACCAGTGGTGCGTCTTCTTTTTCGTCTAAGAGAGCCATCACCCACAGATGACTCCCGGTGCGGGTTCAGTCCCGACACAATGTGATCTTCCGCGTTCACGACCAACGGAGCGGTGTGGCGCGCAGAAGAGTCATCAACCTCCATGGGAGTCGCCGACTCTGGCCCTTGAGTCGCCGATCCAATGAGAAGGATCGACGAGTCACGGCCAGCAGTCGCCGACCCAGTGGCACCTGAGCCTTGACCAATGGGAATCTAATGCAATGCAATGCACTGGATTGGATTTTGATATTCCTTAGCCCATTTCTAACTGTGTTATTATGGTATCAAGAGCTTGACCAAAAATCAGATTTGATCTTGGATTGCAATTTTTTCTGTTCATCTATGGCTTAAGAGAAGTTAGACAACGTCTGTCACCACTAGAGGTTCGACGATCACCGAAGCTCCCAAGCTGGTGAATGTCAAACATCTCAAAAGTGACACTAGATCGCAATAGCTATTATGTGTGGAGAGTTTGAGAGTTCAATATTTCAATTCAAACAGTCTTCCGTGATAATGAGATGATGAACTTCGTTAATGGGAAAGTGTCACTTGAGGATCAACTGATCCTCAATTATCTGTAATTTTCCCTTAATGGGCCCAGTCTGTGTCGTCGACTCTACGATGGGAATCGCCGACACAGAGGACTCGGGAATCTCTCCCAGCTCGAGAGGCTCTCGCACGACTACAAGGGCCCTCCACTGTGTCGCCGACTCCACAAGGGGAGTCTCCGACACTGGCGAAGCGCCAAGGAGTTCGTGCACAGAGGCACTCATGTCCACAGTAGAAGGTGGAACTCCCGGAGTCGTTGACTCAACCCCTCTGTCAGGAGAGGGAATCGGCGACTCTACGGTGTTCAACACCTCATCTAGACCAGCTGTCATTTCAGCAACAAAGGCTAACGTTTCAGATTCAGCCAAGAAATGGGAATCGGGAGAAGACATTGCGTGGGAATCGTCGATTCAAGAAATATAAAAAGGGAATCGGCGACAGAAAATTCTAGGGTTTTAGGCAAAAAGTGTTGTGAGGTTTTGGGGAGAACTCTCCACTATTTATAGCCCCTGGGAAAATTGCAAAAACCCCCTAGAAAATCCGAAATTTACAAAATTTGAGATCAGGAATCGATCTCCAAATCCCCCGTATCACGCTACTGTCGCCGACTCCACAAAGCAGTCGCCGACTCCAAACACAATCTCACAGTTCTGTGAGATACATTTCCTTATTTGGAGATTTTGCATATATTCCCCGTATATTCTCCAAATATCCCAAGGATCTCCCAAAAAGATCCGACGGTTACGCTAGGAGTCGCCGATCCATAGAGGGAGTTGCCGACTCACAGGGGTAAAAAACAAAAATGCCCCCTGCAGTTACCCAGACCATAGGTGTCGCCGACTGGTGGCCTCAGTCACCGACTCCCGGGTAAAATAGCAGCAAAAACTGCCCCAAGTGCATGTTTTCAAGGGGGAGCATCACAAGCTTTCCCGACACTTCTGTCGCTTCGGCCAGAAGTCGTCAAAATTCAAGGGGGGAGTATCACAAACTATCCCGACACTTCTGACGCTTCGGCCAGAAGTCGTCACACCTCAGGAGGGAGCATCACAAGCTCTCTCCATCGTTAGGGTTCCAAATTACAAGGCAACCCTCGAGTGTCGAATATTTCTGATTTGTCGTCTACTCTATCTCTAGTAACTCTACGCTAATCTGGAGGTATAAATTATCCGTAAATTTAACCGTAGGCTGAGCTACGATTCGTACGACCAAGTCTACGCCCAGAGCTAGTGGCTAGCGATAGGGTTAGCAGAGTCTAATTTACGTCCAGAGCGGCTAAATTACGACTTGTGAATCTAGTTTCGGGCCTTAGTTACAATTTAAAGGGTAATTTATATGAAAGATTAGCAAAGGAAAAACAATAGATAGTTCACCGACAGTCACGTACTTCGAAAAACACTAGTCCCAAAAGTTTGTGTGTCGCAAAGGCACAATCTTCTGGGGGGAGCATCACAAGCTCTCCCGACGCTTCTGTCGCTTCGGCCAGAAGTCGTCAAAATCCGAGGGGGAGTATCACAAGCTCTCCCGACACTTCTGTCGCTCCGGCCAGAAGTCGTCAAATTTCGAGGGGAGTATCACAAGCTCTCCCGACACTTCTGTCGCTCCGGCCAGAAGTCGTCAAATTTCGGGGGGAGTATCACAAGCTCTCCCGACACTTCTGTCGGTTCGGCCAGAAGTCGTCAAAAAATTTGAGCACGGTAAAAACTGTCGCTTCGGCCAGATTTACCAAAGACAAATTTGAGCAAAGGAGGGGCATCACGAAAGGTAAATCGCACGGTAAGTTCAATAATAAATATATGCGTTTTGGACTAATCTAGTTGTTTTGCAGAGTGTTTTCCTTTTTTGCAGGTAAGATTCCGTAGTCCGGGCTAGGATCGGATTCTGATAGTGAATCTGTAGCCTCGACCGGAATCAGATTCTAATAGTGAATCAGCAGGTTCTGTATCCGAGGCGAGAATCGGATTCTGATAGTGGATCTGTAGCCTTGGTCAGAATCAGACTCTGATAGTGAGTCGGTCTATTTCGTCGCTTCGGCCTTAATAGACCAGAGGTCATTTTTACGCTTCGGCCTTAATGATCTCAAGGGGGGAGTATCACAAGCTCTCCCCGACACTTCTGTCGCTTCGGGAAGAAGTCGTCGAACTTGGGGGGGAGTATCATAAGCTCCTCCCGACACTTCTGTCGCTTCGGCCAGAAGCTGTCACATTATGAGCATGATAGATCTGTCGCTTCGGCCAGATCAATCAAGGATTTATTGAGCATAAGGAGGAGCAGCCCCACACGGCAAGGTCAGTAAATCAATAAATATATCCTTTAGACTGATACAGTTGTTTTGCAGGTTATTTTTGTTTTGCAGGAATGATACTGTCGCTTTGGCCAGATTCGGGTCTATTTTTTCGCTTCGGCCTTGTTATAGATACCATCTCCTCCAGATCTCCCATTCCTTTCTCCAGCATCCTTACTTGATGTCGAATCCTTATGATTTCCTCATTCAAAAACACATTAGTGTTTTGTGAGTTTGGATCATAAGTGTTTCTCCAAGTCTTTTGGAAGGAGCTTGCAGTGAATGGTTGAATGTGAGCTATGATTGGATGTGGGTAGAGTGGAATTCCAAAGAACCCTGGACTAAAGAGTCTTGAGAGCATCCTTGGGTAGTAGCGAGCTCCATTGTTCTTGGTTGATGTAGCCAGATTGTGCATGATCAGTGATACCCAGTTCACTCTGATCTTTGACAGCAAGCAGTAGATTGCTACTAAGATCAATGTCGATGGTTCTTCTCTATTATCAGCTTGAGGATATATATTGTAAGTTATGATCTTCAAAAAGATTGAGGCTTCTGGTATGAGCATTGTATTCAGAATCTTATCAGTGCTCTTAGGATTATACCTGTGGGTGAGAGTATTCCAGAGAGTCTCCCAGCTGCACTTAAAAGGTAGCTCATCCAAACTTTTGTAGTTTTGAATCTTCACTCCGTTATTGGGCAGGTTCATCAATATTCCGAGTTGATCAGCTCTTAGAATAAGACATATTCCATTTACCTTGGTAGTGATCACTTGGGTTCCTATTGTCTCATACTTAAGATTTGCATAGAACTGAGCCAACTCGGATTTGTAGATCCTGAGTTGCCCTATGTTCTCAAGATAGCCCGTGAGTCTGTTGAAGTTCAGCAGCCCTTCAATCACCTTGCAGTTGAGAGATTTGAGCAGAACTGGTTCCTCAAAGATCATTCTTTGCTCGAGAATGAGATTATAGGAAAACTTGGCTATTGGAGAGATCCATGTTGGTGTTCCTTGGAACATCTCTGACACTGAAATCCCTCTGGTGCGTTTCTTCCGGATAGGATTGCTGCTTGAAGGATTGGGGTTGTATACCGGACTGGAAGGACAGTCAGGTATGATTGTTAGTTCCTTCTTCTCAGGATTGATTTCTTGAATCAACATCCTTGAGATAGTCGTTCTTAGGAAGAAAAGGAGGAAGATGATATGAGTTTTTTCTTCCTATGCTTAAATAGTATTTTGAATAAACCTCCTTTTTAGGTTTAAAGATCTGTTCAGATTAGCTGACATTGCTTGTAGAACTTTTCACGTGATGATCAAGACAGCTTTGTGTCTAACTTTTGGATGGTTAGCAGCTTTAGGGTTTGGTTTTCAATAAACCCTACTTGATGGATATGAATAGATTTGTCCTAATTAGTTTTTTAGACAGAAGTTTTGTCTTTTCAGATGTTTGCAAGATCTGAATTTAGGTATGTTTTTCATATTTTCTATATATAATTTATTTAAACACATACCTTTTGTAGTAATCGACGCATTCCTGATTTGCTTTATCCACGATAATTTAGGCATTCTTTTTCAACTCTTGCAGGTGGTGATTGATGTGTGTAGTGCAGGTGCAAGATTTGCTTCTGCCCGAGCTTCTTGCAGGGTGTTGTCGTTGCTGTTCAAATCACATATCAGGTATGGTGTTTGTAGGATGAGTGACTGATTGACCTGGCTGTGCTGGGTTGAGTATGGTGGCTGAATTTTCAATATCGAGGTTGCCGGAATGTGCAGGCATGGGTTTGGAATTTCTTTCACCAAAGTCGAGGATGTTTGGATTTTCAAGATAAAGAAAGATTTGGCATACCAAGTTTTGACAATTGGCACGTTTGCCCATCCCACCCGTTCTTATAATAGATATATAGATTTGGGTATTTCATGTGAATTGTTAATTTCGTAGTGACATGACATGTTAGTCAACTAGTTTTAAGCATAAGTCAAGTTGATTATCTTGTATTTAGTATATAAAACATGCAAATGATTAGTGATATATGTATAAGATTTATAATACAAGCAACATGGCATGAGTCACCGATCCTTTGAATGTTCATGCATAGATTGTATTATATTTTATAATTAGGTATTAATCTTGCATGTATAATCGTGGCATGTAATGAGTTGTTTTGAAGTTTTCATGCATGTATTGTACATCTCATATGTAGGTAGACTCATTTTACTTTGCATGCATACTATATGTATTTATCAAATGATTCTAAGCATACAGATGGTTTGTAGTACGTAAAACAAACATGTATATGATTAGTTTCATAAATAAGTTGACGACTGTATGTAAAGCATGCATTTATCAGATAGTTGTTTTGGATCATGGAACTTTTAGTAGCATTTAACGTGATTGTCATATATGATAGACATGCATGTATACAGAACTTAGTATGTGAATGGTCATAGTAAAAGTACGCATATAAATATTTGATAGATTATATTAAGTTCATATATATATATGCACATAGATCTACTTAGGCTTTATTTGATATACAAAGCAATCTAGGACATGGTTACCTTGTATAGATGATCTTGTCTGTACGCCAGTGTGTTGATCTCCAATAATTTGTTCTACAGAGTGTGGGTTTCTAAGATTCCTATTTGATGGAAGTTCAGAGATGATTGTCTCTTGATCATCTTTTTCTATAGGAGTGTCATATGGTATTTGTTGAGTGACTTCAATTCCTCCTTCTTCTGTGTTTGGAACAGAGATGGACTCATCAAAGTCAACGTGTAGGGATTCTATCAATGTTTGTCTTTCTTTGAGAAGGACTCTATAGGCCTTGCTCCTTTTTGAGTATCCAACCAAGATTCCTTCATCAGATTTTTGTGCAAATTTATCTTGGTTTCCCCTTGTTCTGAGAACATAGCACTTACTCCCAAATACTTTAAAGAATGAAACTTTGGGTTTTCTGTTATTCCAAAGTTCACAAGGAGTTTTATTTAAGATTTTTCTAATGATTACCTTATTGAGAGTGTAACAAGCAGTGCTTATAGCTTCTGCCCATAGATATTGAGGGGAGTCATGTTCTTGTAGCATAGACCTACTCATTTCTTGAAGAGTACGATTTTTTCTTTCTACTATTCCATTTTGAGGTGGAGCTTGAGGAAAAGCAAATTCATGCTTTATCCTATTGGATATACAATACTCTTCAAAGTCAGAGTTTTCAAATTCTCCTCCATGATCACTTCTGATTCTTATGATAGATGAACCTTTTTCATTCTGTACTAGGGTAAAAAATTTAGAGAATTCACCAAAGGTTTCACTTTTGTTTCTTAGAAAGAACACCCATGTATAGCGAGAATAATCATCAATGATTACATAGGTGAACCTTTTTCCTCCAAGACTTTGGGTTTGGGTTGGCCCAAATAAGTCCATGTGAAGAAGCTCTAAGGGTCTAGAAGTGGTTATTTCTGTGAAGGATTTAAACGAACTTTTGTGTTGCTTTCTTTTTTGACATGCATCACAAATATTACTTTTCTCATAAGCTATTTTAGGCAACCCAGTTACTAGTTCTTCTTTAGATAATTTAGATAGTTTTGAGTAGCTGGTGTGACCTAATCGTCTATGCCATAGAGCTTTCTCATCACTTGCAGCAAGCATGCAGAAGTCATGAGTTGGTTTAGACTTATCAAAGTTTATAGAATAAGCATTGCTTTTTCTATATCCTTTGGCAATGATAACTCCCTCAGAGTTAGTGATAGAATAATTATATTTTTCAAATTTTACTACACAACCGATATCACATAATTGACTTATGCTAATCAGGTTGTGTTTTAGACCATTTACTAAGTATACATTTTTTAAGAATGGTTTTTCTGTATTTCCTACATTACCCCTACCTACTATTGTACCTTCGTTGTTATCGGCGAACTTGACCTTTTTAGTAGTAGGTAAGTCTATCAAGTCTGTTAGTAGACTTGATTCTCCAGTCATATGTCTTGTGCATCCACTGTCGAACATCCATTTTGACACATGCTTTTCCTGAAAAAGTTGAAAAATCCTTTGGTACCCATACTGAGTTGGGTCCGGATGAATTAACATACTTAATCTGCTTATAACTTCTTAACTCATCTTTAGTCATCCATCTTTGTTTTGGATGATTCATCTTAGAATGATTTTTCTTTTTCTTAAGATGAATGGATTATGTATAACTAGAATTATACATTGAAGCATGCAAAGGTTTTGTATAACTAGATTCCCTTACAAAATGATCATTATAAGTTATGACATTTAAGGTTTTGTTAATAGGTGCCTCTGACTCAAACCCTAAGCCAAATTTCTTTTGACCCAAGTTTGAACCTTGCAACATGTTATTTAACTTGGACGAACTATTTAAGAATTTTTGAAGAACATTATTTTTCTCATTTATTCTTTCAGTTTGTAATTGCATGCTTTTATGTTTTTCAGATAATTTTTGTAAAGTTTCTTCATGCTCAAGTATGAGTTTATCCTTAGATTCTATTTCAGTTTTAAGCATGATTGTTTCTTTTTCTTTATTTCTAATGATTTCCTCAAAATTATCTATTTTTAATTCTAACAATTCAACCCTATCATCATTTATTTCATTAGGTTGATTTTCTTCAGATTCTAGAATATCGAGTAATTCAAAATTTTGAATCTTAAGTGTTTTAATTTTTTCATCTCCCTTTTTTATTTTACTTGAGAGTTTATGATTTTCTTCTTTTAATAACATGCATTCTTTTTGTGATTCTTCTAATTCTATTGAATGATCAATATGTGATTTATTCATGCATTCTAGTCTTAATGATTTACTTAATTTTTTCTCAGCTTTATATTTATTCATTAATTCTAGATATGCTTCTTCTAATTAATGAATTAAATCTAGTATTTGTAAAGTTTACCTCAGAGTCGTTCTCATGAGCAATGAGGCAGTCTTCTTGATCTGACTCAGAATCTCACCAGTGTACTTGATGTGCTTTTTCTTTCTTTAGTAGAGGACATTCAGGTCTGATGTGTCCAGATTTGTCGCACAAGTAGCAGATGGGCTCCTTTGAGTCTTTGTGGTTTTTACTCACTTTTCTGTCAGAATTCTGATAGTCTATCCTTGAATTTTTCTTTTCTTTCCTTTTTATGAGATATCTCTTTAAATGATTTGTGAGCATTGCCAAGTCATCATCAGATGATTCATTATCACTTTGACTTTTGAGAGCAATGTCCTTTTTCTCTTCTTTTGCTCTAGAGATAAATCTTTCTTCTTCATAGGCCATCAGATTTCCGCAAAGTTCTACCACTGTGAGTTTGTTCAGATCATGAGATTCTTGGATAGCATTCCTCTTTGAGTAGTATTTGTTTGGAAGGCTCCTTAGAATCTTGCTCACTTGCTTTTTCTCAGTTACTGGATTTCCTAGTCCAGCCAGATCATTGACTATTTGTGATAGTCGAATATTCATTTCTGCGATAGTCTCATCTTCCCTCATAGAGAATCTTTCGAATTGAGAAGTGGCATGTAGTAGCTTGTTTTCCTTGACGTGGGAGGTTCCTTCATGTAAATCCTCCAAAGCTTTCCATACCTTGTGAGCTGTATCCAAGCATCGAATTCTGCTATACTCAGATTCATTGAGGGCGCCATATAGTGCATTCAATGCTCTTGAGTTGTTGTTTTCCTTGAGGATATCCATTGCTCCCCAAGTCTCTTCTTTGCTTGTTGGAATTTTATAATCCTCTAATATGATCTTCCATACTCCATTGTTGATTGACTTCAAGTATAACTTCATCTTGTTCTTCCAGAAGTCATACTTTACTCCATCGAACCTGGGAGGTTTGTTCGATGCAAGACTAGTACTGTTTTCACCATTTGAAGCCATAGTTGTTGTTGTAAGATGTTAGTCAAACCTCAACGGTACTTGGCTCTGATACCACTTGTTGGATCGAGATCCGAGGCTATAAGGGGGGATAATAGCCTCCTTTTGATTTATACAGGTTGATTGCGGAATTACCTGTAAATGCTTAATAAACAAATGGTTGAACAATAATAATAGTATAATATTGTTAGCAATATAATACTATTATATGATTTTAAAGATTATAATATTATATCTTATAATATTATATATTCAGATGGTGTTTTATAAACAACTATAGTATATGAATACTAAGTTATATTATAAACACAAGTTATATTATAGAGTAAATGACCAGATAACTGGATATATTGATAAGCAAGTAAGTGACCAAATAACTGGATAAATATGATAAGTAATACTTGAACAAATATAAGGATTTAAAGCAATTAATATAACCTCAGATAGTTGACCAGATAACTAGATGAGGGATCTGCGTAAATAGTCAACCTCTGTATTTGACCAGATAACTGGAAGAGGGATCTTTTTAATTAAGTGTTGTTTTTAGATAAAAGATAAAACTATAATTAACAAAGAACAACACAAGAGATTTATACTGGTTCACCCAAACAAGGGCTAGTCCAGTCCCGACCAACTGTCGGAATTCACTCGCCTAAAGGTAATGGCAAAACCTTAGAGTATCAAGGAAACTCTTAAGGACCTCTCTAAGCTTTAAGGCTACTTCGCTTAGGAACCAGTCTTTTACGGGTAGACTCACATCTTAGAGTATCAAGGGCACTCTTAAGAACCTCTAACTTTTACGGGTAAGTTAGTACCTTAGAGTATCAAGGAACTCTTAAAAACCTCTCTAAGCTTTAAGGCTACTTCGCTTAGGAACCAATCTTTTACGGGTAGACTCACAACTTAGAGTATCAAGGGCACTCTTAAGAACCTCTAACTTTTACGGGTAAGTTAGTACCTTAGAGTATCAAGGAACACTTAAAAACCTCTGAAATCTTAAAGGTAGACTCGACCTAAGAGTTTTCTCGGAAATTCTATAAAACCAAACTAGAGCTTTATGGTTGAGCTCAAAAACCTTCTCTCACACTTTGGTACTATTGAGACAACCCTCTAAACCAAAGTGGACACACACAAGAGGTGATTAGAGGAGTGGAATATTAAAGAAAACAACACTTCTTACTTGTAAAGATGAACAAGAAGATTAGAAGAAGAAGTTGGAGAGCTTTTGAAGCTTTGGAAAGCTAGGACACTTGAGCACTTGAAAGCTTGGAAGCTTGGAGGCAAAAACGTGTGGGCAAGTGTGGAGTGAAAGCTCTTGAGTTTGCTTGTAGTGTAATGAGTGAAAATGAGGGGATTATCCTTCTATTTATAGCCTTGACCATTCAATGTCCTCCCTTGGATCTTCAACGGATGGCTCCTTGATTTCTCACATAAATCCAAGCTTTGTCTTTGATCTTATCTTGAATAGTGTTTTTCTTGGATAGAGTTTGTTGAAGAATCTTATCTTTGTATAAATTCAAACTTAAATAGTGTTTTGTCTCCTTGGAATATTATACCTTGAATAAAGTGTCAAAAGATAATAATAATATTCAACGTAAAAATGCAATTATTCCAAATAATAATATTCAAGGTGAAAATGCAATTCTCCCTATTTGACTTTTAACTTTGACTTAAACCCTTAACTCAAATGTTTAATTAATTAACTGGAGTTAGGTTTAATATCGATTGACTTATTTACCCCCTATTGATTAATAGTGTAATTATGGTTTAAATTGACATGATTAAAATTTAATCCTATGTCGACAATTTTGATTCTACAGGTTCCACACTGAGTAGGCGATTCCCACAATTGAGTCGCCGACTCCCACATTGAGTAGGCGATTCCCACACTTGAATTGTCGATTCAGTTATCGTCTTCATTCATCGCTTCGGCTGAATAAGACCACACTGAGTAGGCGATTCCCACAATTGAATCACCGACTCCCACACCGAGTAGGCGATTCCCACAATTGAATTGTCGATTCGGTCATCGTCTTCATTCATCGCTTCGGCTGAATAAGACCACACATAGCCCATCTCTTTTACCAAAACAAAAATCCATCGCTTTGGCTGGATTCGCATCGTCGTTTCGGTAAAAAAAAAAGAGTATGGGACTTTTTACCTTTTTTCACTACCAGTGATTTTGTCGGTCCACCTCCGGAATACCCAGATCTGATTTTAGGATTCTACGACCACACTTCACGTGAAAAAAGTTTTCTCTACGAGTACAATAGAGCAGAATTTCCCAACAGTGCAAGGAATCTTTTCTGGGAATGGTCTAAACAGGCATCCCGAAAACCACCTCCGGCAGCACGATTTTCTGCAGAAAAATTGCAAAAAAAATTTTTGATATTTTTTGCTAATTTCAAACTTTGGGGACTAGTAGTACTGCTCAAGGGGGTAACAAAACTACAAAGAAATATTGTATAAATTTTTTTCTGTTTTGTGACACCCAGGGGGGCAGGTACCTACCCATAGCTTCTGACACTTCGGAAGAACTTCCACTCGTAGTCTGTTCTTCGACCCGATAGAAGCAACCATCCCATTTATTATTCCTTTAACTAAGGATCATAAAAAGAAAGCTCTCGCCATTGCTACTGAGGTAGGAGCTTCTGGTAAGAGGGTTGGTTCCCGTACTATACCAACCTCCAATATACCACTATCGACACATGAGGTTCCCTCATCACTCCCATCAAACGGGGGTGTGAACCTAACTCCTGCGCTACAAGAGAGGTTGATTAACTTTATGGATTCCATAAGAAAAAAGAGTTAGCAACCTCGAGAAAGCGAGGGGCAACAAGACCATCATCCGCAAAGGAGCAGGTGAATCTGGGTCTTACTATTCTCCATCTGCGGAGAAAAAGAGGAAATCTCCAGTGCCTCCTAAAGCAAAGGCTGGACCTAGCAAGAGTCGCACTCACAAGACTCTTACAACAAAGTTCGTGGAAGATCTCCGTCGGAAGCTGGCCGAAAATCTGGTCGCAAGCAATCCGATCGAGCTCTTGAGAATCAAAAGCGCTCCTTTTCATAAGGACCTTTTGAAAGAATCTTTTCCACCAACCTGGCGGGTACCCAAGATAGAAGCATATGACGGTCCGAGTGATCCAAAAGATCACATCAACCTCTACCTTAGTGTCTTGGAACCGCAGACCACCGATAGAGGACTGTTGTGTCGGGCATTCCCCGACACTCTCAAAGGCAACGCTTATCGGTGGTTCTCTGGTCTGCCAGCTGGCTCGGTCTCCAGCTTCGCGGACCTCTCTTCGAAGTTCATCGCCCAACATGTAGGGATGATCAGAATAAAACACAGTGCCAATGCACTACTCGCATTACGACAAAACAAACTGCATGTCTCTGAGGGATTACACGATTAAGTTCACTTCGATGATGACAGAAGTGAACGACCTAATCCCGAGTCTGGCCATAGCGGGGTACATGAATAGGCTAGTACCCTACTCCCCTTTGGCCCAGAAGCTTACGCTCCATAAAGTGGAGACCCTCCCCGACCTCTTCCAACGAGCTCAATCGTTCATTGAGATAGAAGGGGAGAACAATAATAAGCTGGACGGAGTCGAGCCGCCCAGCCGGAAAAAAGCTCTCTATGCTAAAGAAGATACATGCGAGGATACAAGCTCCCAGTCTGAAATCTCGACTAGTCCTCCTCGATACAGAGAGAAGCTTCTTATCATCAGTTATGACCAGCAAAGTCATAACTCATACTCTCAGTCTGGTGACAGTTATGGCCACGAAAGCCATAGCTCACACTCTCAGCCCAGTAACAATTATGACCATAGCCCACGCTCTCAATCCTATGACAGTGATGGAAACCAGAGCCACAGTTCACACTCGCAATCAAGTGCATCACACTAGTAGTGAGGAACTATCACCTGTTAGAAGATAGGATTGGCCAGAGTAACCATGCAAGCTATGCTTCTGTCAGTGTCAACCAGCAACCAAAAAATGTCAATTATTTTGTTTGTCGCTCATACTATTCTTATGTATTTTCAATAGCGATATTATTCTAAATAAAGCTCTCTGTAATCCATAGAAATGTGTATGCAATATCGTACTTAGAATCATCATCCATCGCTTCAGGCGGATCAATTATCCATCGCTTCGCCTGGATGACGTCAGTCTCTTCAACCTCTTGTATCATCCATCGCCTTGGCTGGATGATACCCGTTGCTCAAACCTAGCTTACGACCCGCGAGTCTAAGTGATGGTTACAAAATCTAATTTACGTCCAGAGTGGCTAAATTACGATCACAAGTCTAGTTTACGATTTATGAGTCCAAAGTGCGACTTAAGAATCTAAACCAGACTCTCATTTACGAATCTAGCCCCGAGATTCTAAATTTACGACTACAATCAACGATACCCTCGTTTTCAATCTATTTTGTCGCTATGGCCTTAATAGACCAAAGATCATTTTGTCGCTTTCGCCTTAATGATCCTATCCCATCTTGTCGCTATGGCCTTGATGAGGATCGAGATTCACTCTGTCGCTATGGCCGGAGCTTGACTAATACACCAGGGTTCAAGTCTAGAATTGTAATCCTAAAATGTAGTCTCTATGCTAGTACAAGTTACAAAATAGAATAGTTAGATTTTATTTTTGTGATACTCTTTCGAAATCACTACCTACGACTCTAACTAGTACCCTACATTAGAAATCTATTTTGTCGCTTTGGCCTTAATAGATCCAGGTCCATTTTGTCGCTTTGGCCTTAATGGACCAAGAATTATTTTGTCGCTTTGGCCTTGATAGACTTGGAGATCATTTTGTCGCTTCGGCCTTAATGATCTCAACCCATCTTGTCGCTTTGGCCTTGATGCGGATCCAAAAGTTACTCTGTCGCTTCGGCCAGAGTCCAACTACATTAGGGTATAAGTGTAGAGTCTTAGGTAGTTGATAAGTACAAATGAACCCAACCCCAAGAGGTTATAAGTACCCACAATACAAAAATCTATTTTGTCTCTACGGCCTTAATAGATTTAAATCGTTTTGTCGCTATGGCCTTAACGATCCTACCCCATCTTGTCGCTTTGGCCTTGATGCGGGTCCAAAAGTTACTCTGTCGCTTCGGCCAGAGTTCAACTACGCATTAGGGGATGAAATCTAGAATCTTAGGTTCTCAAAAAGTTCTAAGCCCTATTCCCGATAATTTTTGTATCTTCAACTTATTACGTCAATTAGCTTCGCGAGTCTTAAGTTAGTTGTGAAGTTTAATTTATTTTGCGAGTTTAGCCGTAGACTGAGCTACGATTCGTACGACCAAGTCTACGCCCAGAGTGGCTAGCAATAGGGTTAGCAGAGTCTAATTTACGTCCAGAGTGGCTAAATTACGAATTGTGAATCTAGTTTCGGGTCTTAGTTACAATTCAAAAAATAAATTAAATAAACAATTAATTAAGAAAGCCAAATAATTGATTAAATTGAGTTCCAAAAAATTACAAAAATATCAAAACATTTCAAGAGGGAGTATCATGAGCTCTCTCCGACACTTCTGTCGCTTCGGCCAAAAGTCGCACACTTCATGAGGAAGTATCACAAGCTCCCTCCGACATCAGGGTTCAAACTTAAGTTGTAATTGGAAATTACAAATGTAACCCTCGAGTCTAAAGTATTTGCATCTTTCAGAGTTGTCATTCGCGCTATCTTTTACAACTCTACGTTAATCTGGAGGTATAAATTATCCGCAAATTTAACCGTAGGCTGAGCTACGATTCGTACGACCAAGTCTACGCCCAAGTCTACGCCCAAGTGGCTAGCAATAGGGTTAGCAGAGTCTAATTTACGTCCAAAGTGGCTAAGTTATGACTTGTGAATCTAGTTTCGGGCCTTAGTTACAATTTAAAGGATAATTTATATGAAAGATTAGCAAAAAAAAAAAAAAAGGTAGCCCAGTGACAAAAGGTAGTCAAATATTTCGGAAAACAACTCATTCTAAAAGTTATGTGTCACAGTGATACGATTTTCGATGGGGAGTATCACAAACTCTCCTGACACTTCTGTCGCTTCGGCCAGAAGTTGTCAAATTTTGAGGGAAAGCATCACAAACTCTCCCGACACTTCTGTCGCTTCGGCCAGAAGTCGTCACATTTCGAGGGGGGAGTATCACAAGCTCTCCCGATACTTCTGTTACTTTGGATAAAAGTCATCACATTTCGAGGAGAGGTATCACAAACTCTCCCGACACTTTTGTCGCTTCGGCCATGAGTCGTCAAATTTCAAGGGAGAGTATCACAAACTCTCCCGACACTTCTGTCACTTTGGATAGAAGTCGTCACATTTCGAAGGGAGGTATCACAAACTCTCCCGATACTTTTGTCGCTTCGGCCATGAGTCGTCAAATTTCAAGGGAGAGTATCACAAACTCTCCTGACACTTCTGTCAATTTGGATAGAAGACGTCACATTTCGAGGGGGAGTATCACAAACTCTACCGACACTTCTGTCAATTTGGATAGAAGTCGTCACGTTTCCATAGAGAGTATCACAAGTGCTCCCGACACTTCTGTCGCTTCGGCCAGAAGTCGTCACATTTTCATTGGAGAGTATCACGAGTACTCCCGACGCTTCTGTCGCTTCGGCCAGAAGTTGTCACATTTTCAATGGGGAATATCGCAAGTACTCCCGACGCTCCTGTCGCTTCAGCCAGAAGTCATCACATTTCGAGGGGGAGTAACACAAGCTCTCCCGACACTTCTGTCGCTTCGGCCAGAAGTCGTCAAATTTCGGGGGGAGTATCACAAACTCTCCCGACACTTCTGTCGCTCCGGCCAGAAGTCGTCAAAAATTGAGCACGGTAAAATCTGTCGCTTCGGCCAGATTTACCAAGGATTTATTGAGCAAAGAAGAGGCATCAAGGAAGGTAAAATCACACGGTAAGTTCAATAAATATATCCTTTAGACTGATCTAGTTGTTTTGCAGGATGTTTTCTTTTTTGCAGGAAAGGTTCTAATAGGGAACCAGACTCTTATAATAAGTTAGACTCTAATAGTGAGTCGGTCTATCTCGTCGCTTCGGCCTTGATAGACCAAAGGTCATTTTGACGCTTCGGCCTTAATGATTTCAAGGGGGGAGTATCACAAGCTCTTCCCGACACTTCTGTCGCTTCGGCCAAAAGTCGTCGAAATCCAAGGGGAGTATCACAAGTTCTCGCGGCACTTCTGTCGCTTCGGCCAGAAGCTGTCATATTTTTGAGCATGATAGATCTGTTGCTTCGGCCAGATCAATCAAAGATTTATTGAGCATAAGGAGGAGCAGCATGAGAGGCAGCTCCACACGGCAAGGTTAGTAAATCAATAAATATATCCTTTAGACTGATATAGTTGTTTTGCAGGTTGTTTTTTGTTTTGCAGGCATGATTCTGTCGCTTCGGCCAGAATCAGATCTATTTTGTCGCTTTGGCCTTGATAGATCCAGGTCCATTTTGTCCCTTTGACCTTAATGGACCAAGAATTATGTTGTCGCTTTGGTTTCAATAATTCTTGAACACTTGGAGATCATTTTGTCGCTTTGGCTTTAATGATCTCGACCCATCTTGCGCTTTGGCCTATGGGGTAACCGTCGTTGCGGACATAAAGTCGCTCTTGATTAGGGTAGACTATAAACATCAGTTCTGATAGTGAACTAGATTCTGTCGCTTCGGCCAGAATCCACACATTCTGTCGCTTCGGCCAGAACCCGATTCTAATAGTGAATCCACGCATTCTGTTGCTTCGGCCAGAATCAGATTCTAATACTAAATCCACGTATTTTGTCGCTTCGGCCAGAATCCACAGCAAAAGTCGCTCCTGATCAGAGTAGGACTATAAACATGTAGTTCCGTTGGCCTGGAACTAGATTCTGATAGTGAATCAGTCCATCTGATAGTGCATGGACCACGCAGAGTCATTTGTGTCGCTGTGAGCGCAGTGACTCAATCCCATCTTGTCGCTTTGGCCTTCATGCGGATCACCTTTCTTGGGGGGGATACTGGCGGTACACGCGTATTTTTCCATGCTCTCTTCGGAGGGGAGTACTGGTGAGACATGCCTGATTACGTCAGTCACTCCCAGCAACGCCCTTCAACAAAGACTAGGGTTCCGTCGCTTTATGCCAGACCCCTGGAGAGTTTCACAAATGCGGAGGAAGTGTCTACGTCAAGTACACAAGGAAACACCTGGGAATCGCCGACTGGGACTACCAAGTCGCCGACCCCAGGGGTGAATCGCCGACTCTAGGCCTCGTGGTAAGTTCTGGTAGACTGCCAACCTGGCTCATGGGGAGTCGGCGACTCCACCTCTGAATCGGCGTCTCCCATACCTGAGTCGCCGATTCCCAACCGTTACTTGGGAGGGCCCATGTCATTATGGCACCCTTCAATAGGGCACCATAATGGGGTGGGCCCCACACTAATGAATGGGGAAACGTCCCCCAGGACCCTATAAAAGAGGTCCTTGGGGGTCCTCTACTCCCAGGTCATTCCCACTTGACCACACCACACCAGAGCAATCCAAGGATCCCGAATCGCCTACTCCCAAGAGAGTCGCTGATTCCCCTCCACTTCTGCAGGTACATTGACGTATAGCGCGCGTCGTGGACTCCAAAGCCTCCGGCCCTCCTCGCAACCCCGCGAGCCTACTGGTAGCAGATTTCGTGCTTCATCAGTGTGGTTGAGAGGAAACACCAACACCTCCTAAATGTTGCAAGAGCATTGCAAATGCAATTATCACTTCCCACTGAACTATGGGGATACTCCATGCTACATTCAACATACATAATCAACATGTTACCCTCTAAGGTAACACAAAACCTATCACCCTATGAATTGATCCATTCAAAAAGGCCAAAAATTGAAAGCCTTAAAATATATGGCTGCCTATGCTATGTCACATGTCTAACAAGAAAAGACAAATTTTCTCCTAGGGCAAGGAAGTGTGTATACCTAGGACAATCCCCCACACAAAAGGGATCCATCATCTATGATCTAAAAGACCACAACATCTCTGTAAGTAGAGATATTGTCTTCTATGAGGACAACTTTCCTCTAAAGGAGGAAACAATTAAATCTGATCCTAAAATCTCAACAGGTGATGAACATGAACATGGGTTTGACCCTGAATCAATAGATGAAAACTCTGACTGTGATCTTGAGGATAAATCTGAAGATGGATCAACTGATCCACCTGAAGGGCCCGAAATTCTACCAGACTCTGAAGAGGCTGAGAGAAGATATCCCAAGAGAAATAGAAAAACATCAACAAGACTTAAAAACTATTTTTGTTCCTTTGCAACTAGCAATGGAAAATCCAAGGGCACCTCCTACCCTATGCATGACTATATAACATATAAAAGACTTTCAACATCCCACACTAATTTTTTGGATAAAATATCCATCACTTCAGAGCCCCATTCCTTTCAACAGGCAAGCCAAAGCCCTGAATGGGTAAAGGCAATGAATGAAGAATTGACAACAGTAGAACTAAATGACACTTGGGAAATAGTACCAAGACCTAAAGATAGGAAAGTGGTAGGATCTAGATGGGTATACAAGGTTAAGCATAAATCCAATGGGGATATTGAGAGACTAAAATCTAGGTTAGTAGCCAAAGGCAACACTCAAGTAGAAGGTTTTGACTACAAGGAAACCTTCTCACCAGTTGCTAAAATCATATCAGTCAGAACTCTCCTTGCAGTGGCAGCAACCAAAAATTGGTCTACATATCAAATGCATGTCAGCAATGCCTTTCTACACGGTGAGCTATCTGAAAAAATATACATGTCACCACCCCCTGGCATGCATCCATCAAATGATCCTAGGGTTTGCAAATTAAAAAAATCTCTATATGGACTGAAACAGGCAAACAGAAATTGGTATGAGAAACTTACAAAAGCTCTGCTTAATTTTGTCTACAACCAATCACACTCAGACTATACTCTATTCTTCAAATCAAACCAAAAATCTTATACTTGTTTACTAATCTATGTTGATGATTTGATCATATCTGGGAATGATGAAATTGAAATCCAAAAACTCAAAGAACAATTGCACAAACAATTCTACATCAAGGATTTGGGCAAGCTCAAATACTTTTTGGGAATTGAAGTCTCTTAATCAAAATCAGGTATATTCATATCACAAAGGAATTATGCTTTAGACATATTACATGACTTTGGTCAATTGGGATCTTCCCCATCAAAAATCCCAATGTCACACAATTCAAACTCTGATTGTGACAATGCAATGAAAGATCCTTCATTATATAGAAAACTCATTGGGAAATTACTATATCTTACAATAACCAGACCTGACATTGCATTCTCAGTCTGTCATTTTAGTCAATTCGTTGCTAATCCACTTCAATCACATTTTAATTCAGCAATAAAAATACTGAAATACATTAAAGGAGAACCAGGCAAAGGTATTCTATACAAAAGGAATGCACCTCTAAAATTAGATGCATACTGTGATGCAGATTGGGCTGATTGTCCTAATACCAGGAGATCAATCTCGGGTTACACAATCCTCCTTGATGGATCAGCCATAGCCTGGAGATCCAAGAAACAATCAACAATAAGCAGATCATCACCTGAGAGTGAATATAGGGCAATGGCTTCTACTGTGTGTGAAATTATGTGGTTGCATTATTTCCTAAATGATTTGCAGGTAAAACCCACAGATTCAACAACACTGCACTGTGACAATATGGCTGCAATTCACATAGCATCCAACCCTGTCTTCCATGAGCGCACCAAACATATTGAGATTGACTGCCATTTGGTGTGTGATCACTTACAAGCAGGTCTATTCAAATTGCAACATGTACCATCCAACTCACAAAATACAGACATCTTAACAAAGCCGGCAAGCCTGGATTCACTCAGAAATCTATTGCCCAAGCTGGGACTCTATGACATACACTCTCCAGCTTGAGGGGGTATCAAAGTATTAGTATTATGTTAATAGATTAAATTATTAGTATTAGTCATTAGCTTAGTCCGGCCCACACTCAAGGCCCAGTTAGTCATTGGTATAAATACCAATTGTAACAGTTAGTTTATGTTTTATCTTTCCCAAATCAATTCAAAACCCTAAACCCTTCTAGGGTTTCTAAACGTCGCTCCTCTCCCCTCCGCTCCCACGATCGTTCACACCTCCGGCCGACGCCGCTCCTCCGTGCACACATCACTCTGACTGCTAACTTCTTCAAGATGATTGTGAGTTTGTGACTCGCTCTCTTTATGTTCTAAAGCAATATTATGTGTTAGTCAAAGATGATTTTGATTGAAAATTTTAGTCACCGCTCTAACTTATTAGGCGGTGTTGTGACGAGGTGGTGCACTTGTGCCTAATTTCATGCATTAATTACTTCCATACCCCCAAAGTTCAAATTCCAAAGTATTTATTATATATATTTTATTTAGTCAACAACAAACATGCAAGTGGTATTTTCCAAACTATACTAAATTTCAGTGGACTTGAACACAAGTTGGATTGAGTTCTATCAGCGAATCGGGATATGGTTCATGATATGGGAAAGGCGGTAGGTATGGAAGTGGAGGTGGAGGTGGTGGTGGAGGTGGTGGTGGGAATGGATCTGGATACAGATCTGGTAGTGGATCTGGTTATGGTTCAGGTAACGGGAATGGTGGTTATGGTAGTGGAGGAGGAGGAGGAGGTGGTGGCGGCGGAGGAGGTGGTGGCTCTGGTTCAGGTTATGGATCAGGTTCGGGTTATGGAAGGGGAGAGCGTCCATAGACATAGTCGACATCTAGTTTATATGAAATATTCATAATTATTGAGATTTCAATTTGTGCATGAGGTGTACCACAAAGTGATGGTTAATGTTACAATATCTCATATCTATATGATTATGTATGTACGTACAACCAGTTGAAATATAAATTTGAGAAATTAATTTAAATATCATTTGAAGATATAATTGGCGAGGTCCGTAAAATTGAACACGTATTCTACTATTATAATACTTATATATCATTGTTTTAATTTGATATCAATAAGGAAAATTTTCACAAATACTGATTTTTGTCGTGTAAAGCAAAATCTATTACTGTGGTTCTTAGTTTTTCAAACACGCTCTTAGAAGTTTGTTTGAGTCCATATAAAAAATATTTAAGTTCACACACTCTCTTGTCTCCTTCTTTGAGGAGACAATGATGGTGTTTTAAGTAAACTTCTTCAGTTAGCTCTTCATGTAAGAAAACAAATATCTATATGATATAAATTCCACCTCTTTTGAGAAGCATCTGCAATTAATATTCTCGGGAGGTGACATCTACGGCGAAGATCGCGTTGGGCCATTAAGACGTCAAGTCGGACGCAAGTAACGTCCCAAAATCGAAGATTTAGGGTGAAATCGACCAATTGAGGGAGAAAACGCCAACTTCTCAGGACTCCGACGACCTTCTCCCAAAAACGATGATTTACCCGACCCAATCAGCAATTAGGAGGATTGATTTGGGTCTCAACGCAGAACTTTAGGTCTGCTTCCATGGGAGCCTTCCGGGGTTCCGACATAAAACTAACGGAACCCTAGTTCCTATTGATGGGAAAGACAAGTGTACATTCCAGTATCACCACATATATATAGAACAATATATAATTAATAGCAGAGTTCCCATAAACATTATAAGTGCGTACTTATTGATCAGGTCAACACCAAAACACATAATAGTAGGGTGGAACTATAGAATAACATGGTTACACGAGAGGTTAGGATGTGAGTTAAGAGAAAAATAATAGAGGGTGGAACAACATAATCACAAGGATACATTAGATGTTAGCATGTATGTAGAGGAAGATATGATAACAGGGTTCAAGTACGAATTATAAGTGTGTACTTATGGACTCTGGTCGAAAAAATAAAAGAAATAATAGTAGTGTTTAACCACATAATAACAAAGTTGCATGAGACTTTAGCATGTGTATTGATTAAAACATAGTAGCAAGATAAAACTACAAAATAATAGGATTACATGAGACAGTAGTAGGATATAACTACAAGAAAACAGGGTACTTCTAACCAACTCTAACAGTCAACTTTTATTTAAAAGTTGATTTTTAATCTAAAAGAAGTTGGTCGCTAGGTTGGTCGTCAAATTTTCATGGTTTCAACCCATGTATACGACTTGTAATAGGCGACCAACCTGGTTACTTAATATTAATATTAGGTTACTATATATAAATTTATTATATTAAATTCTAAATTAGATAATTTAATTTAATAAATTAGATATTTTAAAAGTTATAAACTAACTTTATTTTAAATTATATAAATTTAAAGAAGTTATAAATTAAAGTTATTTTAGATATTTTAAAGTTAAAAATTAAATATAAAAAGTTATAAAATAACAATTAGTGATTGTTTTTAATTATAAAAATATCAATTCCTAATATTAACTTTAGGTTAGTTTAATTTAATTACTAAATAATTATATTATTATATCATATTAAATTAAATTAAGATAGTGTTAGGGTTAGAAAAATTTACACTATAGTGTTAGGGATAAACAGTGTTAATTAATGATAAATAGTGTTAGTATTATGGCTTTTTATTAAATTATAAAATTTCCAAAACACTTAAATTAAATTGTAAACTTATTAAGTCAAAAATTGTACATAAATCAAAACCCCTTAATTAAACAAATCTTGTTTTTCTTCCACCCAAAAGTTAAATAATTTTTTTTAGATTAATCTTGTCCGTTCACCAGTTGGAGGAAATTTACAGCCCACGTGAATTCTCTTCCACGTTTTGTCTTTTCTTTTTGTTTCTTCTTAAAATCTTGTCATCATTAAAAGTTTTTGACAGCCATCACTTTTATGATGGCACACTACAAATAATATAAAGATCATTTCTTACAATCTATCTTGATTAATCATAATTAGTCACATCGTCGCTGATGTAATCCCACACGCGCGCTATTTTTTGGCGCCAAAAAATAGCATCATCGCTGAATCGACGCTAATATTTGAAAAAGATCATCGCCATATCGTCGCTAAATCGTCGCTCTCAATAAATTTTAATATTCCCTGTCTCAACTTATCGTCGCTAAATCGTCGCTAAATCGTCGCTAAATCGTCGCTTTTGTTAAATTTTAATTTTCCCTGTTTCAACTTATCGTCGCTAAATCGTCGCTAAAATATAATACAATAAAAAAAAAAGTTTTATTTATATGGGTGCTCATTTAGAGCCTTACTATTCAATCACACCTGTAAATACATGCAAATACAATTCAACCCTAAATACAATTCAATACCTGCAAATACAATTCAATTCACACCAATCTCATACATTCAATCGATCACACCAATCACATACATTCAATCATACAAATTTCACAAATTGAATCACAAATGAATCACAAATTAGATTAAGTATTTATTAGAGATAATAGAGTTATAATAGAGATTACAATTACAATAGAGTTAAGTGTTTCAATTACAATAGAGGTAAGTGTTTTACAATTTTTTTTGTTGAACAATATTGGAAATATCTAAAGTCTTACCTTTTGGTCGAGGTGTCGAATTCAAAGTAGTATCTTCTTCCCAATAATTTCTCGATAATTGAATAAGTTGGTTCAACTGAGAAAAAACAGGAACATTACTCGATGATGGACGATTTGGGTCGTTGCTTGTAACATTAGCCTGAAAATAAATGAAGATATTCAAAAATTAATAAATTTAAAAACATTTATTAAACTCACATGTATATTGTCAATTAACCGTTGTTCCATCATTTGAAATCGTTTTTCGTTTTCTATTTCGAACGCTTCCATTCGTTTTTCAACGGCTTTGGAAACTGCCAATTCAAATTCTTCAGTGTTGTGCTTCTCAGTTTCCTCATTGCTCATTTTCTTTCTCCTCTTATTTGATAACATAGAGTCATTGCCAACTCTAAATCCCAGAATGCGCCCATTTTTCTTTCCCTTTGATGTTTTCAGCCAAGGTCCAATATGATCGTTTTTAAACAGAGGCTTCGTATGAAATGTAGTTGAACCTTGAGACGATAAATTTTCATCTTTACTATCGTCATCAGAATCAGAATCACTGTCTTCTTGTCTTCAAAGTTTTTCATTCAAATTTTCATATTCGGCCTTTACGAAAATCAAATATGAAAGAATTAAGAAAAAATAAATATATTATGAATAATTAATAAATAATCACTCACCATCATAGTTTTTCCTCTATCATTTAACGGCGTATGAGTTGACAAGAATGCCTCTTGAAATGACGGTTTTCGACCTAATTTGAGACTCTATACGAAAAAATCTAGTTAAAATAATTCATAAAATATTTAAATTGAAATGAATTTAAAATATAAACTTACTAATGCATGAGAGTTGGCTTCAAAAGAAGCCGATCCACCCTTGTACACCAAATAATCGTCGTTTTTAGTTCGATTTGCTGAATTCTTTTTTGATTTTTCTACGAACTCTGGTGCCAAAAACTTGTCCATCATTAGTCCCCATTTTTCTTTTGTAATGTATGTTGGAGGGAAATCTTTGCAAGTCTCGTCAAGTTCTGTGACACCAGCATTTCTCTTTGTATCCAGTCTTGCTTTGCTAAGCCATTTTGGATAATTAATAGTCAGGTACTGATTGAATGCATTCCGAGCACGGTCTTGGTCATCAAATTTAAAGAATTTCTACACAGAAAAAATTATTGAGTTATTTCTCAAATAATCAAATAAATTGAACACATATATAGAAGACATACAATCACATAACATACCAAAAATTTGTCCCAAATTATATCTTTATCCTCATCGCTCCATTGAGGATAAATCCTGGAATAAATCCTTTAACCAAACAACCAATTTGCTTTCGTATATCATTTGGAAATGTTCTGTAAGTTAAATTTTAAGTTCAATTATTATAATGAAAAGAAAGTTATTTGATTATTTGATTTTGAAATGAATTACATACCCAGATTGAAAAACAACTCCAGGAAATGGTGATGAAGGTTGTGGAATTCCTTTTGTAAATTTTCTAGTACATCGATGAGCTGATTCCACCTCATTGTCGACAGATTGTCGTTGTCGACGTATTTGACCACGCTTACGTCCTTGTCCACGTGGCATTTCTGGAAAAAATCATGACATAATTCTATTAACAATAACAAAAAAAGATCATCACATAAAAAATCGTTATATTTTGAACTAACTTACAATCATACTAAAATCCTTCACCGTCATTTATAAATTCATTATCGGATTCGATATCTACATTATCTAATTGAATATCGTTGTCAACATTTGTTTTTTCAAGAACATGATTTACACTCAAAGATACATCATCAATCCTGTCATCGTTGATTGCATTCACATCAAATTCATTAAAATCGTCTTGATATGTATCTAAATCTTTTTCTGAAACGCCAATCGGTTGATTTTCCAGATACATTAGGTATATAACAACTTGCTCAGATTGCCAGGAAAAAATAAACGGCCCGTATGTTTTTTGTTTAGAATGTGTGTCAATTGACACTGTTTTAAACTTGTCTATTTTGATTCCTTTGTGAATATCATACCAAATACAGTTAAACATCGAAAATCGAGTATCATCACCCAGAAATTCAAGTTCGATAATTTCCTGAAGAACTCCATAATAATTATCTCCATCATCTCCATAAGAAGAAGTCCCACGAACCATGACACCACAGTTTTGCGACGTTTTGCTTTTGTCTTCACTTTGCACATGAAATCTAAATCCATTGGTAATATATTTTTTATAACATGTAACTTCTCTAAGAGGACCTTTCGAAAGAATAAGCAACCATTGATCTTGTTGACCATGCTTCATGCGATCTATGAACCATTTATGAAAAAGAGAATCAGTTTTTCTCTGTAATTCCTCATCAGAAATGTTTACATTTTCGTGAATAATTTCTTCCTCGAATTCTCTTAGAAATGGTATTACTTCACTGCTATTGAGAAGCACATAAATCATTATAGCATTATATTCTCTATCAGATATATATCTACGAACACTTCCTCCTAAAGCACGACCTGGTTGAGTAAATATTGATAAACGACCACCAGTTTCGATTTCCCACCATCAAAATTCCTTGATTTTCTATTGAATTTTGATATGAACGTACTATCGAAGTACATCAAGAAAAATGTACCTAGTTCTTCAGCAATATAAGCCTCTGCAATAGACCCTTCAACGCATGCCTTATTACGGACTTTCTTTTTCAAGAAAAACATAAATCTGTAAATAGAAATTATATTTATATCATATAAATATATAATTTACAATATTGATTGTTCGCAAAAGAGAATTACCGTTCATAAGGGTACATCCACCTATATTGCACTGGTCCCCCAACTTCAGCCTCATATGGAAGATGGATCAACAAATGCTCCATTGAATCAAAAAAAGAAGGTGGAAATATCTTTTCCAATCTACATATCGTCTCTACAATTGATTCCCCAAGTTTGTTCATTTCATTTTCTTTAAGTGTTGGAGAACATATTTTGCTGAAGAAACGACTAACTTCGGTAAATACATTAGTAAATTCTTTTGGTAAGAAATTATCAAAAGCGATAGGCAATAATCTCTGCATGAATACGTGACAATCATGACTTTTCATTCCCGTGAAAGTATTTTCATTGATTTTGACACATTTAGAGATGTTTGACACATAACCATCGGGAAAACGAAGTAGAGAAACCCATTCACACACTTTTTTTATTTGAAGTTTTTCCAATACATACGATGCTTTCGGAAGAAATATTTTGTCTCCAATCTCTCGAGGGTGTAAGTCATGTCGAATATCTAATTCTATAAGGTCTCTACGGCTTTTGAGATTATCTTTGCTTTTCATCTTCACATTCATTACTGTATTGAAAATACTATCAAAAACATTTTTTTCAACATGCATTACATCAACATTGTGACGAAAAAGTAATGAACTCCAATACAGCAATTCGAAAAAAATACTTCTTTTCGTCCAATTGTGTGTCTTTCCAAAATTTGTCAATTTTCTTTTATCATTACTTCCTCCAAAAAACACATCATCTTTTAAAGGTAAACATAATTCTATTTCTTTTCCATCAATACGTTCAATTGGTGTGTCTTTCTCAACTCTCTTTAGAAATTTATTTCTTTGTCGTCGAAATGAATGATGTTCGGGAATAAATCGACGGTGACAATCGAAAAAACAAGGTTTTCCACTATTTGTCAAATAAAATGATTTAGTCTTTTCCATACAATATGGACATGATAACTTCCCATGTGTACTCCAACCAGACAACATTGCATAGGCTGGAAAATCAGAAATAGTCCATAAAAGTGATGCTCTCATTGTAAAATTTGACTTACTAAAGGCATCGTACGTCTCGATACCTTCAATTCATAGTAGTTTAAGCTCAATAATCAATGGTTCTAAATAAACGTCAATTTCTTTTTTTGGACCTTTAGGACCGGGAATCAACATAGTTAAGAACATAAATTGTTGTTTGTTACACATCCACGGAGGAAGGTTGTACGGTGTGACGATCACTGGCCATAAAGAGTATTGTGATGAAGAATGACCGAAAGGATTGAATCCATCTGTAGAAAGACCAAGCCTCACATTTCGACCATCAGATGCAAATCTAGGATGAATACTATCAAAATGCTTCCAAGCTTTGCTATCAGACGGATGTCGTAACTCATTAGGGACCTCTTGACGTCGTGTACTGTGCCATACCATTTCTTTCGCAATCCTTGAACAATGGTATAGTCGTTGTAGTCGAGGGATCAAAGGAAATTAACGAAGAATTTTAACGAAAATATCACGACAACCGCTTGTCCGTGTCTTAAACCTTGGTTCACGGCATGTCGGACATTCAGTTAACTCTTTATATTCATTTCGATACAATATACAATTGTTCGTGCATGCATCTATTTTTTCATGTTTCAAACCAAGGTTTTTCAATTTTTGTTTAGCCTTATAAAACGTATCTGGAAGCTTGTTAGGTTTTGGTATGATTTTCTGAATAGTTTTCATCAAGGTATCATAGCCTTCCACAGATAGTCCATAGGTTGATTTAAGATACATTAATTCTGTCAAGATCTCCAAAATAGATGCATCGCAACCTTCATATACTTTCGCATAACCAGAATTTAGCAAATCGTAAAACTTTTGGGCTTCATCATTCGGTTCTTCATCATGTAAATCAAATGGTCTACTTGCATCGTGGACCATGTCGACAAATGGATTAGTGTTAATATGTTCATCATCGACCATTTCAACATCATTTATAGTGATGCATTCATCTACACGTACTCTTTTCCTTGGTTCTCCATGTCGGTCCCAATTAGTGTAATCACTCATAAAATCGAACTTGTAAAGATGAACTGTCATTATATCTCTAACTTTCTTATTTAAACAACAATAACTACTACAAGGGTATTTAATTTTTCCATCTTCACGAGTCAAATTGACTCTGAGAATGCAAAGTTTAGAAACCGCTCGACACCATTGAGAAATGAATCGGTAATTTGATTTTTCTCATCTAGTTGGTTGTACATCCAATTTCGATCATTGCCGGCCATTCTATAAAATAATTGAAACATGCAAAAATGAGTTGCATGTCCGCATGAGTTTCATGAAAAATATATCATGAAAAATAAATCATAATAAGAAAGGCTCAGCTCGGCTCGGGCTCAGCTAGGGCTTTGCAGGCTCAGCAGGCTCAGCTTGGCTCGGCTCAGCTAGGGCTTATCAGGCTCAGCTTGGCTCGGCTCAGCTAGGGCTTGTCAGGCTCAGCTTGGCTCGGCTCAGCTCGGAAAATAATCTAAACACTACGATTAAATTTTTACAGACTGATAATGGGGGCCGGGGGCATATGTTAGTAATGAGTTTAAATAATTCTAAGGAGAAAATGGAATTAGCCATATTTTCTGATGCCCTCATACTCATGAGAAGGTAGCAATTTCTTAAATAACGGAAGTGTCCTGTTTTTGTTTTTTGTTTTTTTTACCCTATCACTATATCAGTAAATAGATGATGTAATGCATGTTTGAATGATAACATAATCAAATCAGAATAACATCAATCGTGATATTCATTCATAAAAATAGAAATAGAGAATTGGGTCAAATAAGAATTTTACTTTATTTTAGCATCAGAATTCTTTAATGGAAAATATTACTGATATTCTGACAATAATAATCGAATTTAAATTGATGAAGCACATATATTCATAAAATTATACCATTGCTAGGTTTAAGTTATACCTCAAGATGTTTATCTAGTCCTCGATAATGTTAGGATGGTCCTTGTTTGGAAAAATATCTTTGTAGACCTGTATCCATATTAAAAGAAGAACATAGTTACAATAATTCATTTAGTAATTTAGTTGATGCTTCAATTGAACATTGGCACTTGGATATAGTATACAAGCGAATTTAGGTTGTTTCATTCATTTAAAAATTTGATTTTAGAACGAATGAATAAGTGTTTAGTGTGATTAAATTTAGTGTTATTTTAGTTATAGATTTAGTATTCATTGTTATTAAATTCCCACCAAAAAAATAAATTCTTTGATGGCTAACCTCCTGCACATAATAAATACATACCTAATGGAATACCCAACTAACTGTGGAAGTCAGAATAGAAAAGATCAGATAAAGGAGAATCTATTAAACCTCTTAGATCAAGAGGAGCAGGAGTTGAAACAGAAAAGTAGAGTGAACTTGCGGCCTTGGGGGATTCAAACACTGTTTTTTTTAGCCAAATGGTTCAACAAACAAAGGTTAGGAACTCGCTATTCAAATTAATAGATGACACTCATGATATAATCAACATTAGTTAGCTATTAATAGAAAAGACAGTAATGTACTACCAGAAACTATTCAGTTCAGATAGAGTTAAACAATCAATCACACTGTCATCAAAATCATTTCTATGGGGTATTTCCTGCTTTTGCTTTTTCCCATGGAGTTGAGAGATGAAAATGCTCCTTTTAACAATGCCCATTTGATCAAATAATTCAATTAAACACGTTTTTAATCAACCAATGAAGCTACTTACAGATGCAACTGAAATTCCAAGGAAATAGTTGCAAGCTTGAAAATAACAAAGTAAAAGAGTTAATCATTTTGCCAATTGATTTTACAAATTACAAAATTGAAATGCAAAACACACAAACAAAAAATATGCTATAAAATATGGATGGAAATCATTCACAGTAGGTTAGTGTTAATTTTTTTAAAGTATGCATGAGAAACCCCTTCACCACCGATAATGGAACAGTAAGAAAGGGTAAACCCACAAGTGATTTAAAAAAATCAACCTAGATATGAAGTCACTGAGCACATAGTGACGTTTGAATTTTGAACTATAATGATTCGTGAAACCAACTGAACTAACAATATTCTCTATTTGTTTTGAACTGAATTTTGATCAAATATGAAGTCCATTTGTTTTAGTTTAAGTGTTCTCGATTCTACTATATCCTTGTTCTAATTTAGAAATTGGGTAGTCTCTTCAAGTTCTCAATATCAACATTCAATATTAATAATTTGACAAAGCCAGACTAACTCCCGGAGAAATTCATTGTGTATCAAATCACGGTATATAAAAATTTGAAAACATAGATAAAGTCCAATGCTATGATCAAAATTGATCACACGATTTTCATTGTAAAGTGCTACTTGTGTGACATAAGAGATAGGAAATTTAGAAAACATTGATAGAGAATCAGGAAGAACAATGAAGATCAATATACCCTGGGTACTTTTAAAAGTACTATAAGATCACTAATATGAAAGCAATATCTTATAACAAGCAGAAACAGCAAAGACAGAAAATTGATTTTAGAAAAACATTGAACTCACTAAGTTGGAATGCTTGACGGCGGACAGGCAGGAGTGAACAAGAAGTTGTTTGTCGGAAGAAAGGAGTGATCGTCGGCGAAATGGAGTGATCGTCGGCGAAATGGAGGGATCTTCGGCGGACTGGAGTGATCGTCGCGACTGGAGGGATCGTCAAGAACGATTTGGGGTAATCGATTTGGGTTTTGGGTGTTTGAGTTGGGGAAAGTAGATTTGGGGAAATCGATTTGGGGTTTTGAGGGTTTGATTTGGGGGAAAAACTATAAAATCACTTAATTTAACTAAATTTATAAATAATACCTTATTCTTTTAAAATTTTATAAATAGGTCCGCATTATTAGCGATGATAAATTTTAAATCGTCGCTAAATGTTATATCTAACGACGATTATCAACATATCATCGCTAATTAAACAAAAAAATGATTCATATCGTCGCTAATATCGCGGGTTTTCTTCAAAATCCTTCTTGTAATTTAACGACGATCCAAAATCGTCGCTAAAATCGTCGTTGTAGACCTCTTTTCTTGTAGTGGCAAGCTAGTTTGCCTCAATCGTTTTTTATTGTATTGTTTTTTTCGATATTTTTTATTCAACCGTTTGTGATCTTAACATTATACCTTGTAATGCCAAAAATTTACAAATATTTCCAATCGATACCTATCCTCTCTTTTTCACTTACCTCTTTCAATTTTTTTCATTTTTTTCATTTTCTCTCATTTTCCTTTTTTACTCATTTTCCTCTTTCTTTTCATCTATACATATGCAATTAAAGAGCATTTCTTTCTATAATTTCATTTTACTTCCCTCAATCTACCCTCATTTTTTGGTGTCTTCAATTCAAATTTGCACTTTGGTTCTACCCCATTCAAAACCTCAAGGTATGTCTCAAGATTCATTTAAAGTTATTAAGGAAGCATCACCATTATCCCAAACTCATATTTTCACCCAAAACACCTTCCATTACTCTCCTAATTTTTCCTCAATCTATAACATTCCACCCCCATACCGTCTTGTTGATGTTCAGCCCATCAATCCTGTATTAGAACAGATTAAACCTTCCTGTAATGTTAGTCTTGATTTTTATTCAACCCAACCGAAAAATAAAACCATTGATATCCCCCAATCATCTCATCAAACTCCACTAGACCAAGATTGGAATGCTGAATGTTCTATCAATAATGATATAATTGTCAATTATAATGCTACAAACGATACTCAAAATGCTTCTTCCAACTTTTTTTTACCAAAATCCAATACCAATAATAATTCACCACCATTTGTTGGTCAAGTTTTTACCTCATATTCAGAGGTTGTAGAGACATATTATCATTACGTGTCACATGTGGGTTTTTCCGTTAGATTGGGTTATACCGAAAACACAACAAGCAATGTAGATGGTAATTTTTTTTTAATTATGCAAGGATTATTATTATTTTCGAAGTAAGGGAATGTTGACCTAATACTTCTTTCTCGAGTTGGCAAGCACCGAAAGAATGGAGTTTCAAGATGTGGTTATTGTGCGAGAAATAAAATGAAAATGATTGATTATCCTTAAACACAACCACCATCTTACCACACCATCCAAATTACGTTATCTTCCAATAAACCGTTCTATATATTCGACATCGAGATTATTTTTTAACTCTCTTAGTGATGTTAACGTACCGGTATCTCAACAAACCGTCTATTTTTCTTCTCAAGTTGGTGGAATCGAACACATGGAATGCACACAATTAGATATCAATAATATGAGTCATGATGATTGTGTTGATTTAAAGAATTACGACGTCGATCTAATGGTCGAGAAGTTCAAACTTAAGAAGGAAGTTAATCTGGATTTCTTCTATTCCATTGTCAAAGATTCGGTTGGTCGTTTGAAACATGTTTTTTGGGTGGACACTGTGATGATAGAAGATTTCAAATTATTTAATGATGCCATTGATTAAACCAGTGTGGATTGGACTGAAAAGAGAAACGTCGATGGGTCACCGGAGGTGGGCTGGTGCGGTGGTAGAAGGAGAAAGGGGAAGAACTTGGGGCTATAATATTAACTGTTCTTGAGTGGCAGTTAGAAAAAGAGAGATTAGTGTGTAATTAGATTTCATTAATTCAACTGGTAATCATCGCTTTGTTTTTTATATGAATTACATTTAATAAACTCAACTTTACTAAACTAATGTAAATGGACTGATCCCTCGAGTTAAATTAAAATTAAATGTATTGAAACTTTTGCAGCTATATCCCTCGACTTTTCAGTTATGCTTGGAATGAGTCTTGGGTAAATTACCTATATAATGGAACTTAAATAGAAATTGTAGAACACTCTAAAGATATTATTAATTATATTTATATCCAGAATTCAGTTTAATTTGCAGAGTTTATTTTAATTCCTTTGTTCTCTAATTACATAGTTAATTCCTGAATTCTAATTGCTTCACTAATTCCTTTAGCTATTACATCGAAACAACTTACAAAACTAACGTTTACTTTTTGATTTTGATCGAGATGTTCTGTGGAGTTAATTATCATAGGAAGACTGTTATTTTTGGAAGCGCATTCCTGGAGTAATTATTTATGTTGCTAATAAGTTTTTTAAAGTTCTTAATGCAAAAAAATATTTTTCTAATATTCCTTCAATTCATCGCAATAATCGAATGTTTAAAACGTTTCTGATCGCGTCCCAGTGGAATGGTGACTGATCGTATATTACAATTATAGTAACAACCGTTCTCCCCCCTTTACACTTCACCCCTACCGGACTCTGGACCCTGCGTTCTCGGACTAGTATCCGGCCTAAAGGACCCGACACACTTGGGACGCAACCCTTGGAGAGATAACCGTCCGGGCCGATGGATTCGTCCGGTCAGCCCGGTCGGGCGAGTACCCGTGAGGCGGCTTGGACCTTCCTCTTTTGTTCACTTCGCTGGGCCTTGTTTTTGGACTCCTGCGTGGGCCTGGGCTGATGGATTGGGGGTACCATCAGTACTCCTCCCCCTTCTCTTATCCTATAAATAGGGTATTTTCTTTCATTTGATTCATTTCACCTCATTTATCATGTCTTCTTTTGATGATCTGTTGGAGGAATTGGGATCTGAATTGGCGCGTCAGCGAGTTGTTTGGCCAGATGATCTTCTTCAACGTGTTTGTGATGCTCAGGAATTTACTGCAGGTAATCCTCGCCTGTCTCAACTGGTTTCGGAGGTCCAGCAACGCATTCGTGCTCTCTGGCAAGTCTCCAACGGAACCGGTATTGTCATTCCGGCGACGGCAACTGCTCCAGGTAACCGACTCCCTGCCACTGGTGCTCCACCTGGCCTTCCCCTACAGTTGTTCCTACGATTCCTGAAAACTCGTTTGTGTTTATCTTACGCACTGATGTAATTTACTTTTATTTTCTTCCTTCTTAAAAAAAAACAGTTTCTTTTTCCTTCAAGGAGTTTTTTTTATTTGCCGAATGTAACTACTTGTTGATCAGGGGTCTGGCAACTTCCTTCAAACTTCGAATGTGTTATTATTTCCCTCGGATCCTATGGCTACCTGGTTCCCCACGTCTGTTCCCCGTATAGGCCATTTGAGCATGTAATCCCTCTACTATTTTTCTTCAGGGTCTCGTGACGCCTACTACGATAGGACTATAGTTTTTTATATATATATATGGTTGCCTCCCTTCAGGTGTCTACCTTACGGCCCTTTTGCTCAACCTCCCTTAAGTATCCGGGCTGGCTACAATACCTGGGCCGAAATGTACTTACCCTTCCGTGCGGTCCATCCGGCCCTTGGGTATGGAGTTTTATCTTTTAGGAATATTTTTAATTTCCCACCAACATTCTTCTATATAATCTAGTCTCACTTTCACTTACCTCCACTCATTTTCTTACCAGAGATAGGGTTTCTCTCCCGCTGATCGCCGCATCCTCTTCCATGGCCAATCTCAATTCCTTCATAGATATGCCTGATTTTAACGGTAACTCTCTAACTCCTTCTGAAGATCCCCCTTCCGTTCTTAGTAGGCGGAAGGCCCGTCGTCACTTTCAGGTGATCGCTCCCTCTGTGACGATAGCTTACCTTGAGATCCCCAACGACGCTCTCGCCTCTTCGCCTCCTGATAGCTATACTACCCTTTACTCGGGCTTTGAGGACCTAGAGCTTCGGCTTCCCGCCTCTCCCTTTCTTTTGTCTTTTCTTTCATATATCGGTGTCGCTAGTTCCTAGCTTTCCCCCTCTAGCCTTGACCGTGTTGTTTCGTTTGAGCGCTTGTGTCATGAACTGCACCTTGAGCCCAACGAACGTGTTTTTCGCTTGTTTTTCTCTATCTCCCGGCCTAATTCCGCACGGCTATTGGTCTCCTCTAGAATAAGGAGTAAACTTCTTGATTCCTACCCCGATCGTTCGCACCGGTGGAAAAACCGTTATTTCTTTGTAAAGAGTGGTGATACAGTATCCCGAACACGGTCACAACCTACCAGCAACTAGAAGTCCGGATAGCCTAAGATGAGTTGAGGTATCTATTCTAGGGTTGGGGAGGTCAGGTCGAATCCTAGGAAGATCGACTTTCCTGAGGATCGACTTCCCTGGGATCGACTTTTGAGTAAAGTCGATCACCAGGAAAAGTCGACCCCCAGATAGTCGATCTCTGGAAAGTCGACCCCTGGACCCAATCTGATCAGTTGGGCAGTTAGGCGGTTACTGCCCGAATGACCATATTGCCCCCATAAGAACCCCTATAAATAGAGGGCACCCCCCACTCATTAAAGGCAGGTCATTTGGAGCGAAAGGATTCCTAGCGAAGCAGAGCTCTGCGCACTTGAGTTCCGGTCCGGTTTCCCACGGAGTTCCCCGCTTGGCGCTTGCTTGCGTGTCTTGGAGTACTGGTCGGGTTTCACCCCCATCAGTTGGCGCCGTCTGTGACTCAAAGATACTCACGACAAAAGCTCCTCGACTTTTTCGAAAAAAGTGATCGACTTTTTTCCAAGTCGCCAGCTAGGGAGTCTTGCGAGGAAATCAGCCAGCAAGGGATCGACATTTCAGAAGATCGACTTTTTTTTTTCTTCCAAGGAAAAAGTCGACCCCTCAAGGAGCTAGGCTTTCAGACATCGACTTCCAAGGAATCCTCCAAGTGCATTAGGGATCGACTTTTTTGAAGATCGACTTTTCTCTCCAAGCAAAAGTCGAACACTCCTTCCAGGAAAAGTCGAACACTCCAGGATGGTGGTAACTAGAAGCACTTCCCAAGGAGGAGGAGCAAATTCTCAGGAGGCGCCAGAGCAACAGCCTGGCAACTCAAAAACTAAAAGCCAGTGGGTCAACCACTCAAGGCCAATAAAAACAAGAGGACTCCCACGGGACCTGAGGCTGACCCCAAAGGCGAACCCGAGAAAACCCCCCAAGCTTTAGCAGGAGGGGAAAATCTGAATATCACAGTTCAGGCAATAGCAGAGGCCATCCGACTCCTTGCTGAAAAGGAGAAACCTTCGGAAGAACAGCTTCAGAAGGGGGGACCCACAAGCAGCAAGGAACCAAGGGCTGCTGCATCAGAATCCACTCATGGGTTCATAAAAATGCCCATAGAAGAGCTGGAAAAAATGAAGGAAACCATAGAGAAAATGAGCGAGAAGATAAAGGATATTGAAAAGTCTAAGGCGTCAATATACCAGTCAAAAGCTCAAACCTCAAAGCAGGCCAAGGCGCAACAGGAGGTGTCAAGTCATAGGGCAGCACACTCAAGCGCGCCACTATCTCACAAACCAGAGGGGCAACCCAAACCTCTTTTCAGAAAACCCGTACAGGAAGAAAGTACGGGAGACACAGAAGGAGGAGGCGAGGTCCCAAACTAGCTGGTAGGCATGGATGCCCTGCACAAATCGCTGATGGGAAGATGGACCCAGCGGACCATATAAACATGTTCGTAGGGGCAATGCAGTGGGCTACATCAAGGGATGACATTCTCTGTAGAGCATTCCCAGGAACATTAAAAGGACCCACATACAGATGGTTCGTCGAATTGCAGCCAGGGAGCATAACAAGTTTCGAGGACTTAAAAAAGAAGTTCGTCGCCCAACATTGTGGAAACACAAGGGTCAGAAAGGGCACGGAATCGCTGTTCGCAATCAAGCAGAATGGAGACACGCTTCAGAATTATACAACTAAATTCACGGAAGCCATGCAGAAAATCTCCGATCTGAACACAACAATCGTAATATGCGCATACTCAAAAGGGCTAGACATGAACACGTCATTAGCAATAAAGCTAAACGTCAGTAATGTAAAATGCATGGAGGACCTGCTAACAAAGGCTCAGAAATACATAAATTCTGAAGAGTATGAGAAAGAAAAAGAAAAAGAGAGAGGTGCCATAAGCAATAAAAAAGCATATGAAGCACCAAAGAAAAAGTTCCAGAAGTTCGAAAAAGGAGAATCGTCTTGGAGACCAAAACACGACGGAAAGGTCTACCAGACATCTGAGGAGTTCGGGAAATCAAGATATCCAAAGTACAAAGACTTAGGATTTACGGTTTTCACTACTCCAAAAGAGGAAATCTATAATAAAGAAAAAGGAAGAATAAGGTTTCCTCAACCAGAAGAGTTGAACCCTGCAACGAAAGAGGCTCGAACAAGGAGGAACAGGTATTGCAATTTCCACAAGGACTACGGGCACAACACAGAGAACTGCAGGAAGCTAAGCACCTTCCTAGACACACAAGTAAAGGAAGGAAAGCTAAGGCAATATATAAATAAAATAGAAAGGGGGCGGCAAGGCTGCAAGGACCCAAAGAACAAGGGTAAACGCCAACGCTCAAGGAGTCCAGATTCAGACACTGACCACAAAAGAAGGGTAATTAATTTAATCTTCGGTGGAGGATCGGTAGGAGAAAGCAGAAGTTACTCGCGCAAAGTAATGCAGACAACAACGGTACCAAAATCTAAGAAAAGATCGTACCCAAGCGAGGAAATAAGCTTCTCTGAGGAAGATCTGGACAACGTGGTCAGCCCACATGAGGGTCCACTAGTGATACAAGTGGATATAGGGGATGACTTAAGTCTGAACAAAGTAATGGTGGACAACGGCAGCTCAGTAGATATATTATACCTAGCTGCGTTCGAAAAAATGGGCTACAAAGTGGATCAGCTAACCCCGGCCAAGGAAGCCATCTATGGGTTTACAAACACAAAGGCCCCAGTAGTAGGAGCCATCGATCTACAGATATCCCTGGGAAAAAGAAATAGAAGAGTATCACGCACAGCACACTTCATTGTGGTCAATATAGACTCTCCGTTCAATGGGATCTTGGGCAGACCAAGCATTCACGGTTTCAAAGCGATACCATCATCCTACCATCAATGCTTCAGGTACCCACGAAAAGATGGCAAAATGGCAACAGTTTTTGGAGCACAGAAAGACTCCAGAAATTTGTACAGGAAGGCAACTAAAATAGCTAAACCTATAACCCTGTACATTCAAGAAAGAGAGGAGGAAGAAGGCACAACCTCATCTAATCAAGTTGAGGAGGTCAAACTCTCAAAAGGAGGAGTCCTGATGGGGACATCTTTATCCTCCGAGTTAAAAAAATCACTACTGCAGCTATTAGAAACCCATGTGCATACGTTCGTATGGGAAGGGGAGGCACCCTCGCAGGTACAGCGTACTATAACATGCCATGAGCTCAACATAGACAGTAGCTTTACTCCTATACGGTAGAAGCAAAGAATACTCGCAGCTGAAAGAAAGGAGGCAGCACAGGCTGAAATTGATAAATTAATCAAAGCTGGGCACATCCGGGAAGTCAAATATCCAAAGTGGTTAGCAAACCCAGTTATGGTGAAAAAATCTAATGGGAAGTGGAGGATGTGTGTAGACTTCACAGATCTCAACAAAGCATGTCCAAAAGACAGTTACCCACTCCCATCCATCGACAGATTAGTAGATGCAGCATCAGGAAATGAGTTACTATCTATGATAGATGCACATTCAGGGTACAATCAGATCTTAATGAAAGAAGATGATGAAGAGGCTACATCATTCATCACAGAATGGGGGACATATTGCTACAAAGTCATGCCTTTCGGCCTACGAAATGCAGAAGCAACCTTCCAAAGGCTGATGGACAAGGTTTTCAAAAAGCAGGAAGGAAGAAATGTCCTGGCATATGTAGATGACATTCTGGTAAAATCCAAAAAAGCAGATGAACACCCAAACGATCTGAAAGAAACCCTGAAAACTCTGCAGAATTATGGGATGAGGTTAAACCCTGCCAAATGCAGTTTCGGAGTACAAGAAGGAAAATTTCTTGGATTCTATGTAGGGCAAAAAGGGATAAAACCAAACCCAGATAAAATAGCAGCGATACTGGAAACAGCACCACCTCGGACAATAAAGGAGGTACAAAAGCTAAATGGAAAAATCAATGCCTTAAGTCGGTTCATTTCCAAAACAGCAGACAAGTACAAACCCTTTTTCCAGCTACTAAAAACTAGTCAAAAAGGAGCAATAAAATGGACTACAGAGTGTGACGAGGCATTTCAACAGCTCAAAGCACATCTGGCTTCTCTACCACACTTAACTTCACCAAAGATAGGGGAGGAATTGTACGTCTACGTAGCAGCTTCAGAAGAGGCTATCAGTGCAGTTCTAATATGTCAAAGGGACAGTGAACAGATCCCGATATATTATCACTCAAAAAGGCTACAAGGGGCAGAAACAAGATATCCTCCAGTGGAAAAAATAGTCCTAGCAGTAGTACATGCAGCACGGAGATTCAGAGCATACTTCCTGGCTCATACAATCAAAGTCTTAACAGAACATCCACTGCGCAGAATCCTCCACAGGCCAGATACTTCCGGAAGATTAACGAAGTGGGCACTGGAGTTAAGCGAGTTCGATGTAGATTTTGTTCCTGCCACAGCCATTAAAGGGCAAGCAGTTGCAGACTTTATTGTAGACATGACCCAGGAAAGCAAAGAAAATCCTTGGATAGTAGAGGTTGATGGCTCAAGCTGCAGTACAGGTGCAGGAGTGGGAATAAAGATAATCACTCCAGACCAACGAATATATGAACATTCTATCAGATTACAGTTCTCAGCCACGAATAATATAGCAGAATACGAAGCTGTGATCCAAGGAATGAAAATTCTCAGAAGGTTAGGGGCCTGTTCAGTAATTATTAGAACAGATTCTCAATTAGTGGCTCGGCAATTCACAGGAGAGTTCACTGTTAAAGAACCTCTAATTGTACAGTACGCAGCCACACTGGAAAAAATTAAAGAACAATTTACTAAGGTTGAAGTAGAGCAGATACCAAGGAGTCAAAATAACTCAGCTGATGCCCTGGCAAAGCTAGCTTCTACTTTCGAGGGGGGGCAGAGAGAGATACTAGTTGAGTCAGCATCTACACCTTCTTGTAACTTAGTCACGATCCAGGCAGAAGACTGGAGGAAGCCCTTGATAGAATATTTCGAGGGACAGAAACTTCCTGAAAATAAAAATGAAAGACGCAAGTTACAAATACGCGTTTCAAGATTCTGCCAGATTGGTGACATTCTGTTTAAGAAATCCTACGACGGACCTCTAATGAAATGTGTCTCAACAGAAGAAGGACAATTCATTATGGAGGAGATTCATCAAGGAGTATGCGGAATACATCAGGGGGGAAGATCTTTGGCCCAAAGAATAATAAGGCAGGGATACTTCTGGCCCACACTGAAAAAAGATGCAGTCCTATTTGCAAGAAAGTGCAAGGCCTGTCAAATACACAAAAACATACAGAGAAATCCTGCAACTCAGCTAACAGGGGTAGAAAGCCCCATCCCCTTTGCAATGTGGGGATTAGATATTGTGGGACCATTTCCAGTATCGACAGGCCAAGCTAAATTTATATTTGTGGCTGTCGATTACTTTACTAAATTGGTCGAGGCACTAGCTGTACCCAAGATAACTCAAGGAGCAGCAACGAAGTTTGTCTTCAAGTGCATAATGTGCAGATTCGGTGTTCCAATGCATATAGTGACAGATAACGGTACACAGTTTACCGATGGGGAGTTTACGAGATTGTGCGAGAACATGGGCACTAGAATCCATTTTTCATCGGTATACAGACCACAGGGTAATGGGCAAGTAGAAGTCACAAACAGAGCCATCGTTCAGGGACTGAAGAAAAAAGTCGAACATGCCAAAGGTTCGTGGGCAGATCTACTACCAGAGATCCTGTGGGCGTATAGAACCACTGAAAAGACACCCACCGGAGAAACCCCGTTCTCACTAGCATATGGAATGGAAGCACTAATCCCAACAGAGCTAAGCATTCCAACAGTCAGAGTGTTATCTTATGACATGGAAGAAAACATGAGATCATGTGCGATAACTCTGGACTTAGTGGATGAGCTTAGGGATAATGCACAGGCAAAGAATGCAGCTTACAAACAAAGTATCGCTAGATATCACGACAAGAATGTCAACGGTAAAGCGATAAGAAAAGGAAGCCTAGTATGGAGAAGAGCGGGTGTCGGCAGAAAAGACTGCTCTAAAGGCAAACTAGGCGCAAATTGGGAAGGACCATATGTGGTGGAGGAAGAACTCCGACCAAGCACGTACAAGTTAAAACGGGAAGATGGATCAGGCATTCCCAACACTTGGCACGCAGATAACCTACAGTTGTACTTTAAAACAATTAAGTAGGATTATATTACTCTTGTAATAGTTTGAACTACGTAACTAATATGTTATTTAGTTAGCTATCGTTAATAATCAGAACACTTAAAAATACATCCCATATATTGATTTAAAAAAGGAATTACATACAATAGTTGAAAGGATAAGATAGAGGATTAATCTATTTAGAAGGGGGGGTGTATCTTTAGAACCCTCTGCATCGTTGTTGTCTTGATCTTCTACGGAGAAATCTTTATCAACGGCAGCAGTCGTATCATCCCCCGGAGCCTCCTCTTCTTCTTCTTCATCCTCTTCTTCCGCAAGCGCCCGATTTCGAACTTCGGTAGCTTCCTTGGGGTACTTGCGGGCCCAGTTGTGGACATCCTCAGCCTCGAAACCAGGGCAGACATGAGGACCCAGATCGACCAAGTCATTGTAATCTCGCACATTGGCAAGATAATCAACTTTGAGCTTCTCCAGATGGTCGATCATACGTTGAAGCTCTTCAGTCGCCTGTCGAGCTTCCTCAGTCAGGCGTTGGACCTCCTCAGTCTTTGCCTGGTCCGTTTCTTCCAGTCGCGTTATTGTTTTCTTATATTCATCCAGCGACTTCAACAGCTTCGTGTTCTCCTCCTCACTCTCATTCAGTCGGTGAGAAAATATAGAATTCTGCGTCCGACAAGTGTCAAGGTTCGCCTCAACATTCTCACGCTGGCGGGTAAGATCAGCAATCATTGATTCTTTAATAGAAACCCGGGCGCGTTGTCCAGCTAGTTCCAACTCTGCAGCTCCCAACTCCCCATTGACTTTGGAGAGTTCCTGCTCCCTATCTCTCAAGAGATTCCTTTGAGCAGCCCAGTCTTCAGCCAATTTCTTGTTGGTGGCAGACAGAGTAGAGGCGTCTGAAGCTTTTTGCATGACCTCGCCTTCCAGGTCTTTACATCGGCGCTTCACCTTCTTCAACTCGTCTTCCATAGACTGATAGTCACGGAGACGAGACAAAGAGGAGAGGCGGCCTTGAAACAAATAGGCGAGCTGCAAAAAGAAAAAATGAGTAAGAACATACTCATAAAAATGTTAAAACGGAAGTACTCACGTTACTCAGATTCTGGCCTATTTCTTCGATGGTCCGGTCCATCAGATACCCAGATATGGTCCGCAGTGTGGCTCGGGAGGCATCCGTGTCAGCGGTCAGAGGGAACTTGGTCCCGTAGTTCCAGGGGTGCGAACCTTGGTACCCCGGCAGTTGTGTCTCCCGGGTGGAAGAATAATTATATCGGTCCCGGGAGGACTCCCCAGCATAATAAGTCCTGCGAGGAGGAGTTCGTCGCCTGGGGGAGTGTCTCCTCTTCCTTGGAGGAGATGAGTTGGTCCTGGGGGGAGGAGTTCGTTCTTTTCTTCTTCTCCTCTCAGAGATCTCTTTCTCTGTAGTTTTCTCAGTCCGCTCAGACTGAGCCTCTTTCTCTGTTGTTTTCTCTGTTGTTTTCCCTCGCTCCTCTTCTGACAGAGTAGGGAAGAAGTTGGAGAGCCTGGAAGCAGCAGGAGACTGTGTCTTTAGGTACCACCGGAGGTACCTCCCCTCCCTCAGTATGTTGAACTTCGTCAGTAGGAGGGGAAGACGCCATTGAGTAGGCGTTCTCAAGGGCATGTTGCCTCAAATGATCAGCGTCGGAAGGCTTGGAGGCGGCTGCATAAACCTTAGTGCCCGTCTCATTTTGCCCAACGCGTTCAGGGACACCTCCGGGGTTATGCATATAAAAATCTGCAAGGAATAAAAACAGAGTTAGAAAATGCATACATATATAAACATAAAAGAAAAAACGGGCAAAGGAAGACCTTGTCGGTTAAAGGTATCATCAATCGCGTGACCGACAGGCACAGCGATAGGATGCAAATAGGCCAGCCTTTGCACGGAAGCTCCCTCATCCTCAGTCAGATCAGGACGAGGAATGGGCTTGCGACCACTAGTGGATGTAGGAAGAAGTCTGCTACCAGGGCATAACCTGCAATACACAAAGATGAACTCACTCTTGTTCCGCCTGGTCGGAGGATCTTTCAAGAGGGCAGAGTGAATAATGGATGTAGCACGGCTGGCACATGCAATAAAAGGGCTGCCCTTCTTCGGATTTTGGAATGTGAAGAAGTGGAAGAACAGCCGAGCAGTAGGGACTATACCAGCATCCCGGAGAATATTTATGAACCCCCTGACATAGAAAAAGAAGGCACCACCCATTTGAGAGATGCACAACCCAGAATACAAAAGGATTTCACTAACCAAGGAAGGGATCGGGAGGATCGGAAAGTTAGTGAAATAAATTCGGTGAAGTGCCAACATGAAATAGGGGGCACATCACCAGTATTCTCAGAGGGGTACGCCCAGTACACTCTCTCTCTAAGCTCTAACCCCCTCAAAATTCTTTGGGCGGCATCCAAGGAAAGGGTGTTAGAGCAGCTACCCGCATTGGAGGAAAGGGGGTAGCCCGGAATATCAGTCAGAGAGACTGCACAGAAGGAACCATATCCAGTCCCGTACTCGCCCCGGTCGAGGATAGGGACAACGTGGAAACCGTTGCGAACGAAAACGGACCACTGACGCCAAGAACCATCCATCTCCCGATAGAAGGATGGGGCGCTCTTCTCCTCAAGGGGAGAAGGAAAGGGGTATTTGTCCCTCGTCTCAGGGGGGTAACCCAAAGGGGAACTCTCAAGAACATGAATGTTCTGACTACAGACTTCGGGAGGAAGTTGAGCAGAACTGTCTGTAATCACGGATAAATCCCCCGAAGTAGGAGTCTCCTCAGGAATGGAAGGCAAAATAACAGTGGGAGGAGGAGTCCTAACAACGGAGGGAGGGGCTCCTCCAATTTCTACATCCTCCGAGGAAGAAGAGCTATAGGAGGAAGAACCCGAGCTTCCCGAGCTAGATGTGGAAGACCCCGAACTAGAACGTGCGGGGGAAGAGTGGGGAGCATCTACAAACAAAAAGAAACAAATAAAGAGTAAGTTACGAAATAGATAACAAATAAGTAACTTACTAGGTACGGGCTTGCGCGTACGACGGGAAAGAGTTTTCCGCTTACTTCCAACAAGTAAGGGGGAGCGCGAAGCAACTCTAGGCTCCGTTGCGGCAGGAGCAGCTTGAACAGACTCTGGTTCAGCAGTAACATCCTGAACCTCGATGTTGTCTGGTGCGACAACTTGAGAAGTCTGAGGGCTGGCATCAACAGCCCGATCCTCATCAAGAGGAAGGTCTTGCTGCGAGTTCTTGTCAGAAGACATTATAAACCTGCACGAAGAACAGAGCAGTCAGGCCAAGTTATGGCAAAAGTCGATCCCAAGAAAAGTCGATCTGGACTTCAGGGAATCGAACGTGCAATATAAGGGAAGTCGATCTCAGAAGTCGATCCCAGGGAAATCGATCCCAGGGAAGTCGACCTCAGAAGTCGATCCCAGAAAAGTCGACTTTCAGGAGACAAGGGTCTCGGGAAGTCGATCCCAGTAAAAATGGACCCAACTTTGAAAAGTCGATGACAAGGCGTCAAGCCTCACAAAGTTGGATCACAGTCCAATGGGGAACAACTTCAAAAGGGACCGACTTTCAGAAAAGTCGGACCCCAAGGAAGTCGAACCCAGTGCAACCTCAGAAGAGCCCGACAACAAAAGTCGGACCCCTGAAACTTGCACCTCCAAGGCTCAAGTCGAAGCCTCACGCACGCTAGAAGTCGAAGCGGAGAAGCTAGAAGTCGAAGCGGAGAAGCTGGAAGTCGAAGCGGAGAAACTGGAAGTCGATGCGGAGGAAGTCGATGCGTAGAAAGTCGATCAGTCGGAGCGAAGGAAACAAGTGGGGAGAAAGTGAACCCCCCTCCGCTATTTATAGGGGAAAGTCGAAGACGAACCGTCGCGGGCACTGTTCATCCGGGTCGACCCGGTGGGCTGGGAAGCCCACGGGCCCGGCAGGCCCACGACGGCCCAGTCTGCAAAAAACCCCAAAATCTAACTAGATGGCATCGACATTCCTGGAAAATTCATCGATATTTCAGAAAAACCATCGACATTCCGCCGAAAATTAAGTTCGACATTCCCAAAAAAGGGGGATAGACGTCGACATTTGGCAAGGAATTCAATGCTTTTAAAAGAGAAGGACAAGATCGACATTCCGTAGAAAATTGAGTTCGACATTCCCAAAAAAGGGGGATAGACGCCGACATTTGGCAAGGAATTCGATGCCTTCAGAAAAGAAGGACAAGATCGACATTCCGTAGAAAATCGAGTTCGACATTTCCAAAAAAGGGGAATAGACGTCGACATTCGGCAAGAAAGTCGATGGCTTCAAAAGAGAAGGACAGGATCGACATTCCGCACTACTCTGATCGACATCCTCAGAAAAAGGTGAGATCGACATTTTTTGGGCAACATCGACATTTCCAGGGAGAAATGAGATCGACTTGTCAAAAATCCGACACCTTTAGAAAAGGATCAGCAGTCATCGACATCCTCAGAAAAAGGTGAGATCGACATTTTTTGGGCAACATCGACATTTCCAGGGAGAAATGAGACCGACTTGTCAAAAATCCGACACCTTTAGGAAAGGATCAGCAGTCATCGACATCCTCAGAAAAAGGTAAGATCGACATTTTTAGGCAACATCGACATTTCCAGGGAGAAATGAGATCGACTTGTCAAAAATCCGACATCTTTAGAAAAGGATCAGCAGTCATCGACAACCTCAGAAAAAGATGAGATCGACATTTTTTGGGCAACATCGACATTTCCAGGGAGAAATGAGATCGACTTGTCAAAAATCCGACACCTTTAGAAAAGGACAAAAGAATAGGGTATTGACCAAAAGAAAGAATCGGTTACACTAACGTACTTAAAAGTAAAGGTGTAAGTCGAATAAAGGAAAAGGTAAAAGTATATTTATTCAAAGTCACAAAATGATGAATGAAAATTTTACAGGTTCCTAATTAAAATTAATACGGCGACGTAAGCGGCGAGGGACCTGATCCAGCGGGGAAGCACCGCGGCGGGGACACCTCCGACGTCGGCCACGTGGAGGGACAACAGAAGAAGAGGCGGGCGGAAGATCGCCACCAGACCATTCTTCAAAAATTGATTCCCTAGCAGCAACAGCAACACTCTGTCGCTCAACAATAAGCTGGCGCAGAGAAGGAAGATCCAAGGTTAACGACCGAGGATCCAAAATATTCAAAATTCGATCCAGCTCCTCAATCTCTCCCTGAATAAAATCAGCAAAGAGACTCACAAGAAGAGCCATGGATGGATGAAGGAAAAGGAGAACCTAGGGGTCCTATTTATAGACCCTAGGACAGCACAAAAGGACAAAAATGGCAAATTCAACTTTTTAACACAAGGGATCGACTTTTGACCAAAAGCATCAGGAATCGACTTCTTGACAAAAGTCGACCAAACTCAACAAGGGATCGACATTTCGCAAAAGTCGACCAAACTCAATAAGGGATCGACATTTAGCAAAAGTCGAGCAGAATCAACAAGGGATCGACATTAAGCAAAAGTCGAGCAAAATCAACAAGAGATCGACTTTTTCTTCCCACATAAAAGGGATGCAAAAAAAAGAACCCAGACAAGTTGGAGTTGCGGAAACACACCAAGACAGGAGGGTGTAACACGAAATACTCCTGAGGAATCGTGGAAGTCAACAACTCGAACGGGGATACGGCAGCAAAATGAGCTGAGCCATATAAAGATATTTGAACTCCTACTATTACTGGACGCAGTAACAAAGTAGGACGCCAAATTAACTCTACCTACGGAAGAACGTGGATAGAGAAAGTCTTAATGGTAACAGAGTCAGGATGCGTATCCCATCCAGGGCAAAAGTGAAGCCCACCTACGGAAGAACGTAGGTTAGACGGGGAACACATCAGCTAAAGGGTGAACCTCACCTAATGGTAACAGAGTCAGGATGCGTATCCCATCCAGGGCAAAAGTGAACCCCACCTACGGAAGAACGTAGGTTAGACGGGGAACACATCAGCTAAAGGGTGAACCTCACCTACGGAAACGTAGTGTTAGACGAGGGACGTACTCAAAAGGGAACCCCACCTACGGAAGAACGTAGGTTAGACGGGGAACACATCGGCAAGAGTGAACCTCACCTACGGAAACGTAGTGTTAGACGAGGGACGTACTCAAAAGTGAACTCCACCTACGGAAGAACGTAGGTTAGACGGGGAACACATCGGCAAGAGTGAACCTCACCTACGGAAACGTAGTGTTAGACGAGGGACGTACTCAAAAGTGAACCCCACCGACGGAAAAACGTAGGTTAGACGGGGAACACATCGGCAAGTGTGAACCTCACCTACGGAAACGTAGTGTTAGACGAGGGACGTACTCAAAAGTGAACCCCACCTACGGAAGAATGTAGGTTAGACGGGGGACACATTGGCTAAACACACACCCCGTTCTACAAAAATGTAGACAGAGGGGCAAGTGTCCAAGAGTAAACCTCACCTACGGAAGAACGTAGGTTAGACGAGGGACGTACTCAAGAACAATCCTCACCTACGGATGAACGTAGGTAGACGAGGAGTCACACTTAGCCTCAGTCGTAGAAAGGCGAGCAAAAGGAGGGGACAAGTATTCAAACAACAATCCTCACCTACGGATGAACGTGGGTAGACGAGGAATCACACTGAGCCTCAGTCGCAAAAAAGTGAGCAAAAGGAGGGGGCAAGTATTCAAGTAATAGTCCTCACCCACGGATGAACGTGGGTAGACGAGGAAGCACACTCAGCCCCTATCGCAGAAAGGCGGAAAAAAGGAGGGGGCAAGTATTCAAGTAATAATCCTCATCCACGAATGAATGTGGGTAGACGAGGAAGCACACTCAACCCCTATCGCAGAAAGGCGGACAAAAGGAGGGGGTCGGGTACTCTCAAAACCCGCCATAGGGAAGAGAACCCAAACGGTGCTCAAGGACAGCTCAGGCAAGGCGTCAAGGTGGGCAAGCAGGGTTCCGCGGGAGAATCAGGCCGGACAGGTGTGCAAGGAGTAGGCTTCGGCTAGGACAAACCGGACAATAGTTGGCAAAAGCGCGTGACAACCTCCGTGGAAGCATAGATACAACCTCGCAGGCGTGTAGGGGGGGAGTACTGGTGAGAGAGGATCTTACATTCAGGGACATCACCAGAAATCCACATCCCAGCACGCAAAGAGGGGGGGAATACTGATAGTACAGGGTCCGACACACAGATCATAGTACTAAAAGACGTATCCCAAAGTATCTAATACGCAGAGGAGGGGGGAGTACTGGTGATACAGTATCCCGAACACGGTCACAACCTACCAGCAACTAGAAGTCCGGATAGCCTAAGATGAGTTGAGGTATCTATTCTAGGGTTGGGGAGGTCCCAGGTCGAATCCTAGGACTTTTGAGTAAAGTCGATCACCAGGAAAAGTCGACCCCCAGAAAGTCGATCTCTGGAAAGTCGACCCCTGGACCCAATCTGATCAGTTCGGCAGTTAGGCGGTTACTGCCCGAATGACCATATTGCCCCCATAAGAACCCCTATAAATAGAGGGCACCCCCCACTCATTAAAGGCAGGTCATTTGGAGTGAAAGGATTCCTAGCGAAGCAGAGCTCTGCGCACTTGAGTTCCGGTCCGGTTTCCCACGGAGTTCCCCGCTTGGCGCTTGCTTGCACGTCTTGGAGTACTGGTCGGGTTTCACCCCCATCAAAGAGCAACTTCGTAGGATTGTCAGGGGTCCCCTCCAGGTGGGTAAACACCTCTTCCTTTAACGTTGGGAGTTTTTCCGTAGGGGATCTTTCTCTGGAGGAATATGATGTATACTCCCGCCTACTAACTGTCCATGCGAGTCCCATTGATTATTCTAGTTTAATGACTGGGACTTGGAAATCTATTCACCCACATCTCGTCTCCTCTGGTAATTCACACTCCATTTTGTTAATTTTTCTTTTCTTTTTCAAGCGAACCTGATGAGGGAGGTTTGTCGAGCTTGTTTGTAGGGTCCGGATCGCAGAGGAGCGGCAAAATGGCTCGTACGGAGACAATTCCCAACGTCAGTGATTCTTCGCCCGTCCTTTCTGATGATTTTACCAAGTATATCCACTTCTCTTATTATACGCTTGCTAGCGGACTCAATCCCGGAGACCGCTTGATTATGACCGAACACATGCAAATCCCACGGATTGCTGGGATTCACGAGCGGGACATGGTGAATCCTCGGAGTCCTGAATACGAGCCCGTCGACGTTCCTATCAATCCACCAATGTGGGAGCAATGGAAGGTGGACAGAATCCCTGCGGAACACCCTGTCTGGCCCAAAGACTCTCTCCGAGATTTCGGGCGAAGGAGATCAGTAGTTTTATTTTTTTATTTTTTTAAAAAACATACCTTTTGTTCTGTATTTTGTACTTTTTTCTTGTACCTTTGCTTTTATCCTTTATTTTCCTTTCATCTTTCCTTGTTCTTCTTGTCCCTTGGTTCATACGTGCTCTTTTGTTGTAATGAATTTTTCTTTAATATTATAATTGCCCTAAGGCACTTTTGGCTGGTTCATACGTGCTTTTTGACTTTTTTTTTATATTTTTCGTTGACGTTTCCTTGCGGCCTTTTTTTTGGTGGGAGGCCTCCTTTGGTCTTCTGACCTTACTGCCCTAAGGCTTTTTTATTTTGGCGGGAGGCCTCATTTGGTCTCCTGACCTTACTGCCCTACGGCTTTTTTGTTTTGGCGGGAGGCCTCATTTGGTCTTCTGACCTTACTGCCCTAAGGCTTTTTTACTTTGGCGGGAGGCTTTGCTTTAATAAAATGATTTGTTCAAATAAAACTGCTCTAATGCTTATTGTTCACTATATACAATTGCTTTATTGAAAATCCCTTGATAAATTGTTCGAGTGCCAAGTTCTTTCTATTTCTTGACCATCCTCAAATGCTGACTTGTAAATTCCCGGGCGAACCTCCTCGATGACTACGTAGGGTCCTTTCCACTTTGGAGACAGCTTTCCTTTAGTTTGGTCTAGTCCTGTGATTCTTCCATTCCTCAGTACCAGGTCTCCTAGGTTTATTTTCTTTTTATTTACCTTTCGGTTATGGTATCGTGTTGTCCTCCTTTTGTAAGTTAAGTCTCTTATTGCTGCGACTTCTCTCAACTCTTCACACCTTTCTTTGGCTAGTAAGATGGCCAAATTATTATCTTTTGGACTAAAATTTGTTATTCTCGCTGTTGGCCATATCACCTCTGCTGGGGCCACTGCATCTATTCCAACGGCTAAAGTAAATGGTGGATGCCCTGTTGGTGTACGTACGGTTGTTCTGTACGCCCACATTGTTTCTGGTATTAAATCTGCCCATGTTCCTGGGTTGTCTCCTACTTTTCTTTTAAGTATAGATGTTATTGTCTGGTTTGTAACTTCGACTTGCCCATTTGCTTGTGGATGATATACCGGAGCAAAACTCATTTTTATACCACTATCTTCACAAAATTTCCTTACTTTTTTCCCTGTGAACTGCGTTCCATTATCTGTTATTATTTGTAACGGGACACCAAACCTGTAGATGATGTTTCTAAAGATAAACTGAATGACATTCTGTTCTGATATTGTACTTGTTGGTTCTGCTTCAGCCCATTTGGCGAAGTAGTCGACCGCAACAAATAAGAATTTCTGACCCCTTGATGATACTGGAAAAGGCCCTACGATGTCCAATCCCCATCGGGCAAATGGTACTGGTGTGGTAACCTAATACTTTTCCCAGTCGTGCCCCTGCTAATAGTGCTTCGTACTCTGCTTCATTGTTTGTTGTTTTGAAATCGAAATTTATCGCATGCTTCACCTTTTCTTTTATTGGGGTTTGGATTATTATGCCTGCTCCGCATCCAGAGTTGCTTGCCGACCCATCAATATGAATGATCCACCAACCTTCAGATTTTTCTATACTTGGTGTAAATTCTGCCAAGAACTCAGCAACTATCTGTCCATTGATCGCTTTTGCTAGTACTATATTTACATAAAATTCACTTAATTCCACAACCCATTTCGTTAACCTGCCCGATACATCTGGTTTATGTAATAATTGTAACAATGGAAATTCCGTCGGGACAGTTATCGGGTGTGCCTGAAAGTAAGGTTTTAGCTTCTCGCTGCTGTTACCACTGCTAATCCCAACTTTTCAATTTGTGGATATCTTTTCTCTGCCCCCTGTAAAGCGCGGGAATAGTAGTAAATGGGCTTTTGTGTACCCTCTCTTTCAGATATTAAAACTGCACTGGTAGTATTATCGGATGCAGCTATGTACAATTTTAATGGTTCTCCTGGAAAAGGTGGCGGCAAAGTTGGCAAATTCCTTAACTGTTCCTTAAGTCTTTGAAACGCTTCTTCACATTCCTCCGTCCATGTCACTCTTGGACTTGATGATTTTATTAATTTGAATAAAGGTTGTAATGTGTCTTCCCCTTTGGCTAAGAATCGATTTAATGCGTTTACTTTTCCATTAAGCTTCTGGACTTCTTTTATTGTCTTTGGTGGGGTCATTGCCATTATAGCCTCGATTTTTTCCGTACGGGCCTTTATCCCGTTAGGAGTTATTTTGAAACCCAAAAAATGCCCCTCCGTGACCCCAAAGGAGCACTTTTTTGCCTTCAATCGTAAGCCCGCCTTCCTAATACTGTCGAAAGTCTCCCTTAGATCCGCTAAGTGTTTTGTAACTGTTTTGGAACAAACTATGATATCATCCACATATACCTCAAGATTCCTTCCGATTATGTTTAAATATCTGGTCCATAGCCCTCTGGAATGTTGCTCCTGCGTTACGCAATCTGAAAGGCATTACTTTGAAACAAAAGGTACCTGATTCTGATATAAAAGATGTTTTCTCCTCATCCTCCCTAGCCATAGGTATCTGATTGTAGCCTGAGTGTGCATCCATTAAACTAAGCAATTCACAACCCGACGCTTGGTCTACTAAGTGGTCCACCGATGGGAGTGGATATGAATCCTTAGGGCAAGCTTTGTTTACATTGGTGAAGTCTACACACATTCTCCATCCTACATCCACTTTTTTTACCATTACTACATTTGACAACCATTCCGGGTATTTCACTGGTCGAATGAAATTTGCCTCGATAAGTTTTCGTACTTCCTCAGTCGCTGCCTCTTTCCTGTCTCCTCGCAATGGCCTCATTTTCTGCCTCACTGGCCGCACATGTTTTCCTACTTCTAATCTATGTTCCGCAAGGCTCTGTACGACCCTTTTATGTTCTGCTACATCCTTAGCGAACAAATCATCGTTCTCTTTGAGTAACTTCACGATACCATTTTTTATTTCTTGCGGGAGGCCGACCCCTATTTGTACACTACCACCACTTAGTTCTATTACAACTGTGTCTGAAGCAGGCTTGAGTTTTGGGTGTTCTTCCCTAATTGTATGTGGGAGTCTATCTTTCTCACCTGCTGCAATAATTACTTGCCCCGTCGAATTTATATAACATTCTCTTGCTTTTTTCTATGACCCTTTAACTGTGCATATCCCTGCTTCTGATGAAAATTTTAGACACTGGTGCAGAGATGATGTCACCGCTCCAAATGCATGTAAAGCTATCCTGCCTATTATTGCGTTGTACTCAGATGAAAATGGTACCACTGAAAACTTTACTATCACTGTTGTTTCCTATACGAACTTTCTCAATGTTACCGGGATATCTATTGTCCCCAGTACTTGGACTTCTCCTTGGCCAAAACCCGTAACAGGTGTGCCGCACAGACCTAAATCTACCCTGCAAAACCCAAGTTGATCAAATACACTCCAATACAGCACATCCACTGAAGCCCCTGTATCCACTAGTACTCGGTTCAATCTAATTTTTGTTTATCCTTCCTTTGTACAATAGGTGTTATAACTAACGGGTCATGATGCGGGACTGTGATTCCTGTCAAATCTTCACTTGAGAAACGAATGTCTTCCCATGCTTTGATTTTTTTAATTCCATCCGTCCGACTAAGATCCTGCGCATACCTTTTTCCTTCGAATCTTGTTCCTCCTCTGGTCGCCTCGCCACCTGATATTGCCAATATTTCCCCTATATTTCTTCCTCCCTGATCGTCCCTAGGGTCTTGATGCCCTGTGGGGATTGGTACTACCCGTCGTGGTGGAGGAGAAGGTATCCTTTATCGTGTGGTTAGTGAGCCTTGCAGTCCCAGCATTCTCTCAAGTTCCCTTGCCAAAATCCAGCACTCGGCCGTAGTATGCCCTATGTCTTCATGATATTCACAGTATAGATGTGGGTTTCGATGAACCGCCGTTTCCGTACGCATTGGACGCGGTTCTGGAAGTATCCGTTCATCTCTTAGTGTGAAAAATACCTGTCGTTGGTTTGGAAGTGGGGTAACCCTTGGCGGACGTTAATTAGTAAAACCTTCCCTTGGGAAAGTGCCCCCTCTTGCGCTGCCCTCCGGTACCTCTCTATTTTGTGGCTGGGTTTCCAGCCTTGGCTGCTTTTGCTGTATGTTCTGGTCGTACTGCCTTTCGGCCTTTGACGTATCTGTTTATATTTTGCCTCGTGGTAGTCTTCCACGTTTGACTCCCTATACGATCTTTCCATAGCTTCTGCAAATGTTGATGGAAGATCTCGTACTAAATCACCTGAGAATCTAGTTGGCCTTAGTCCATTAACTAGTGCCATCAGGACTCCTTCTTCTGAACAACCGACTTTTTGAACTGCAACCGCAAATCGATCTATATATTCCCGCGTTGACTCTCGGTCTCCTTGCACGACTGTTAACAAAGTTGTGTTTAATCCCTTGCGCTTTATTTTATGCCCGAAGACAATTTTGAACGCTTTTTCCATGTCTTTGAATGAATTAATGCTTACCACGGGGAGGTTTCTGTACCACCCCACTCCCTCTCCTTTCAATGTTCTTCTGAACATACGACACCAAATATCTCTTCGCCCTGTAGTGTCCTCCATTTCCGTACGGAATGAGTGAATATGATCTTCCAGATCCGTCGTACCATCATATAATGTCATTTTTGGAGCCCTCCACCCCATCGGGTATTCTTCCACTAAGAGATGTCGCGCTATCGCCTCCTCGCTATCAGTCGGCGCAGGTTGATCCAGATAGCCAATTGACGGCCGTATGAGCATATTTCCTTGTATATTCATGTTTGTTAATGACATAATTCGCTCCTGAAGTTGTCTTTGATTATTTTGTAAGTCCGAGATAACTGCTAGGAGTTGATTCTCCCTTGATCCCTGTGATATGGGAAATGTTCTCCCATATCCCCTCTGGTCACCCTTACGTTGCTCCGGTGATCTCGACCGGCTTTGCTCCGACCAACTTATAGAAACACCATCCTCTGGCATTGATCCTACAATTAGCTGAGGATCTTCCCATGTTTGCTGTTGAGGGTGATAGGGCGCTTCTTCAATATTCTCTTCCAAGTGTGCCGGTTCGTCTGTAACTTGATTTTCCATGTAAACTGCTGGTAGTTGATTCTCGCGCGCTTCTGCCACCGAGATTCCTAGGTTTTCCTCCATCTGAATTATCCGCTTTGGTTGTTCCGAATCCATTTCACGTCAGGTTCACCACTGGTCGCGTTCCAGTGGAATAGTGACTAATCGTATATTACAATTATAGTAACAACCGTTCTCCCCCCTTTACACTTCACTCCTAGGGGTATTTATACAATTTTCTACCGGACTCTGGACCCTGCGTTCTCGGACTAGGATCCGGCCTAAAGGACCCGACACACTTGGGACGCAACCCTTGGAGAGATAACCATCCGGGCCGATGGATCCGTCCGGTCGGCCCGGTCGGGCGAGTACCCATGAGGCGGCTTGGACCTTTCTCTTTTGTTCACTTCGCTGGGCCTTGTTTCTGGACTCCTGCGTGGGCCTGGGCTGATGGATTGGGGGTACCATCAGTTTACATGGTTGTTTTTACATTCTGTGCTCTGATGATCGAAGCACAGAATGTCCTATCAACGCTCACGGTGATGCGAGCGGCTGCCTTCTCGTGTCGGAGGCTTTGAGATCCATGACGTGCGCCCTACGTCAAGTCTTCCGGGAGTAAATCTGCGATTTCAGCATGAGAATCGGCGATTGCTCTGTGAATCACACTCTAGAATCGATGGAACTGATGCTTTTGGAGTGAGTCTGCGGTCCACTTTTATAGGACCTCTGGAGGTTGTAGTCCGTGGCAGAGATCGCGGCAGGTCATAATGGTGGCCTTTATAGCCATTATGGCTTGAGCTTAACACGAATAACGGTCCAAATCGGCGATTTGGAGGTAAAATCGGCGAGTTCAAAGGAGAAGATCAGCAGTGTGCCAGAATCTGGTGATCTTGTCCTCAACTTGAAGATTTGCCACCCCAGTCGGTGATTTTTTCTAGCTGGTGCGACAAAAGTTATGTTTTTGTTCTGGCTGTAGCGACAGAAGTGATTCGTCTTAGCCCGCAATGACAAAGTTTTTTTCTGGCCGAAGCGACAAAAATTTAAAGTTTGATTCTGGCTATAGCAACAGAATTCTTCTGGCCATAGCAAAAAAGTTACGCATCTCTGGCCGTAGTGACAGTGTTTTATTGTTAGATTCTGACCGTAGCAACAAAATTCTTCTGACCGTAGCGACATAAGTTATTTGATTCTGGCCGTAGCGACAGAGTTTTGTTCTAGCCAAAGCGATAGAACTATACCTGCAAAAAAGAAAAAATATTTGATCTGTAGAAACGGATTTGTTTTAACCATAGCGATAGAACGATACCTTCAAAATAGAGACATAATACCATTATACTTTATTTATTGACCATATTGAACTTACCGTGTGATTTACCTTTTTCTTTTGCTAAAAAAATTCGGGCGTAGCGTCAGATTTATAATACTCAAAAAATTGGAGGGAGTTTGTGATGCTCCCCTCGACGTACGTACCTACACAAGATATGAAATTTCCAAACGAAGCGACGGAAGTGCTGGAGAGAGCTTGTGGTACTCCCCCCGAGAACTATGTCTATGCAACAGATTTTTGGATTATTGTAGTTTCCGGCCGAAGCGACGGAAGTGTTGGAGAGAGCTTATACCCCTGGGAATCCTTTCAACGCGACGGATTTTTGAAGTTTCCGGTCGAAACGACGAAAGTGTTGGAGAGAGCTTGCGATACTCCCCTCGAGAATTTTATACGACGCGACAGATTTTTAAAGTTTGAGGTGTTCCTAATTGAATCTGCGATTTGTGTAATAAAATCGGCAATTCTTTTTAGGAACAGTGACATAGGTAATTTTTTTGCAATTTTCCATTCAAATCAGCGATTCCCTCCTTAATCTTGTGGATAATTTGAAGATCTTGGTGGATTCTGGAGAATATTTGCAAATTTTCCAATTTTGAAAATAAAATATTCGATTCCTCGAATATTCCTTTGTGAATCGGTTATTTTATTGCGCGTGATTTTCGGGATTTAAAATATTCGAAAATCAATTTCGTATATCTCGCCAAATATTGTCACGCAATTTTTGAATTTTGTGGGAGGGTTTTGCAATTTTTCTGAGGACTATAAATAAGGATTGGATTATTTTAATAAAAGATTAATTAAACCAAAACAGATATTAAAAAGAATTACAGACAAAGAGTAAAAATAATTACACTGAACATAGATTTAAGTGTAATATTTGTTAAAGATTGTACTTGCTAACAATCTATTATTAAGTATTTCTGTGCAGGTAAATTTTCCAAACACTTAGATTTAAGTATAAGAGAAGCTTGAGGGCAAAATCGCAATAATTTCAATAAATCACAAATAAATCAAATGGGCCATTATACGGGCCGAGTGTTGTGCTATTGTAGGATAACATTGTTAGTAAAATTAGTTATACATTGTAATATAAAGTTAACATTGTATATATAACACTAAATTAATTAATTCAAGTAAATGTTTTTACTCTCTAATCTGCTTTCGCACTAAATGTCTAAACAGACAGTTATTGCTGTTAACCTAGCACTTCCCCCATTCTTCCGAATCCTCACCGCCGACGTAATCTCAGGCGATATTTGCCGTCCACGTCACAAGCAAGGTTGGGCACAGTGAAAAATAATAATAAATCCTTACACACTTATTCTAATCCTCCACGTACCTAATCGCAAGCGAATCACCGATTTCTCCATGGACTCCCACAAAAGCCCAAACTCTCCACGAAACCCTAGTTCTCTGGTCCGTGATTCTGGGGAACGTTTAGGCAAGAAGTAGCCAAGCTCCAGCTAGAGCACGGCTCCCCTTGAAACCTGCGTTCATAAATAATATAACCTCCAAAATTAATTTTAAATTTTAAATATTAAATATGAAAATATATTATATACTATAATTTCTAACCTAACGAGTTTATACCTCAAACCTAACTTTATAAGCTCGCAATCCGAGTTCAAGCCCGACCCATAGAGTTTATAAATATTAGTTGTCGATAAAAATACAGTTTACACTCTAAAACTATATTGTGTTTTAAATATTTAATTATTCTAAAATTTAATTTTTTAAACGACTATTGAATATTTGAATCTCCAAGTTCTTACTTCTTAGCATGTATAATTTGAAATATTATAATTTTATATATACAAAGCGCTTCTAGTGAGAACTCCTATATACGCACTATGTGCGATTCAAATCGTAGCCATTCATTTAATGCTTTTGAATTTAAACCGTTGGTGTTAAATTGCATCCTTGATGTTCAGTTTATGACACACCGGCAGCGATAGTACAGTGAATATCGTACTGACCGACGGACGGTAGGGTGTTGTGGAAATTGAAATTCCTTAAAGTTTTCTAATTTCCAACCCTAGCACCTCCCATTCGTTGTTATTTCTCTCTCGTTTTTTAGGCAGCGGCGCGTTTTTCTACTCCTTCTCCTTCTCCCGATCAGTGATTTAGCGTCGTCTTCAACAGCAGCATGTCGAATACCAGCGGTGATCGAAACGGAAAGGCACCGGCCAGGTCTCCATTGTCCAATCTGCGGTGTGTTTCCTAAAGTCCAGTCTCTTGTGTTTTCATTTTATGTTCTTCTTTACTCTGTCGAATTTTTTTTTTGTTTCTTCCAATTGTTTTTTTAATATCCTTTCAACGATTTCTTCCCCAATAAATCGTTCGTATTAGTTTTACATCCTTGACGCCTAGGTGAAATCCTTTTCTTCCCTAAAATTTTTTATATCGCAAATTAGTTTTCTTTTTTCAATGTGGTGTCTCTGCCAAGCGTTTCAGACTTTTTCAGACTCTTCCCTAATCGAGGTTTATGGGTCTATCATTTCCTCTATAATTGTTGTTTTTTTTGTACTTCTCTACTCTTATGTGTAAACCTATTTTTCCCCCTCTTTTTTGGTAATAGATGATTTTTGGTAATGTGTGCACTATGCAATTTTTGCACTATGCACTGTGCCAGGATCATGTGGTGTCTCTGCCAAGCGTTTCTTATGTTTTTTTCAGACTTTTCCACTAATGTAAACGAGTTAATTTTTTCCCTAATCGAGGTTTATGGGTCTATCAATTTTTGTTCTTTTTTTTTGTACTTCTCTAATCTTATGTGTACACCTATTTTTCTCCAATGTGTAATCATAAATTTAAATTTATTTCAATGAAACAGATCCTAATCTATATTTGTATATTCATTGTGTTTTTCACACTTTAGTAGTTTGGAATTTGATTAGGTGCATTTTTCAGATAGTTTAGTAACCTATCTAAAATAGTTTTTTTCAATCTAAGAAATGTGTATCATTGGCTCGTCCTTAGGGTCTAATTAGTGGTTCTGTCATATATTTTATTTGGAATGTTTTCACATAGTTTTTTTTTTGAAATGTGGTGTGTGTCTGCCTAGTGTTTCTTATGTTTTTTTCAGACTTTTCCACTAATGTAAATGAGTTATAATTTTCAATAATCGTGGTTTATGGGTCTATCATTTCTTCCCCAATTGTTGTTTTTATTTTTTGTACTTCTCTACTCTTTTGTGTAAACCTATTTTTCCCCAATTGTTCTTTTTTGGTAATAGACGATTTTGGGTAATGTGTGCACTATGCAATTTTTGCACTATGCACTGTGTCAAGATCATTAGGTAATCTTAAATTTAAATCAATGAAACAGATCTTAATCTATATTTGTATATTCATTGTATTTTTCACACTTTAGTAGTTCGGAATTTGATGTGGTGCATTTCTCTGATAGTTTAGAAACCTATATAAATTTTTTTTAATGTTATCAATTTCCCTACTTTTGCACATTACTATTTTTGGATGTCTTTTTATTTAATCGTACACATTTTTTCCCAAATATTAAGAATTTTCTACTGCTTACTTTTGAAAATTATATATTTTATGTAGGTCGTTATTTAAGAAGGCCCAAAAGAAAAGATCGGCCATTGGTAGTTCGTCGACTACTAGTATGAATTAAATCGTTGGTCTTAACCCTTGATTTATGTACTATGCACTATCACTATTTTTCGGAAATGAACTATGCACTATTTATATTTTTAGTTATACCATCTGTCTAAATCCCAATTTCGTGTTCATAGAAAATGTTGATGAGTATGATGTGCTGTGCTTCTGCCCGGATTGCATGGCTGACCCAATTCATCGAGAGGAGCATCATCGGAACGAGGATGCTCGCGCAAGGGATGATTTGGACCGTGCGTTCGGGCACGCTAATATCCACGGTGGTCGGGCAGGTGAAGGCCCTTCTAACCCACATCCCATCCCTTCTAGTATGGACACGGGGGATGAGCCGAAGGCTTCTTACGACGAGGGTGGTGAATTCAGGACGATCGATACTGTAAGAGGCTCTTTTAGAGGTTAGTTGTAATCGATAAATATTTTATTTCTTGTTTTTTTAAAAATTTACAATTTAATATATGACCTTTTTCTATTTGTTGTAGGAGCTGGACTAATCCAGCACAAATGTATATTTAGCCGCATAATGTCGGATCGGATTGGGGCTAGGTTAAGCTCGACAATAAAGATCAAACTTATGTATACACCATTTCACCACTTCATGGATGCCGGTGCCCTCGTAGTAGATTCCATGTTGCTCGACGACATTTGTGGCCGATACATAGGGGAGTCGCAATTTAGTTTTGGTGCATTTGTTCTAACATGCAGTGATGAAGATTTTGGGAAAATATTGGGTCTTCCTCACACCGGGCGGAAGATTGATTTGTTAGAAGCTTCTTCGAAAGCCAATGTTAATCTTGGGAGGTTTTACAAGCAGCATTTACACGGGAAAATTCTTACTCGGTAATCATTAGTGGATGTTTATTTATGATTTTACGTAATTGAATTTTAAATGAACTTCTTTTTTCGACGAATGATCTGCAGGCAGAAAATTGGTGTAATGTTCCGTGATTTGGCCAAAAACATGGGTAATAGTACCGTCGACGAAGAGGACATTGTCTGTATGTATCTTTGTTTATTATTTTCAGGATTTCTGTTCAAAAATGCTCGGTGCACACTGCGACGTAAGATAATCAGCTTCATTGAAGACCTAGACGACATTTCTTCATACAATTGGGCTGGAGCTGTTCGGGGTGTAACATTCTTGAACATAGATTATTGTCGAACGAGGGTACTAGAGAGGGAGCGTGGCGATCGTGCTGCCTCCGTTTATATGATGGGCTGTCCCGCTGCCTTGATGGTACATTATTTAACTACTGAACTAAATTAATAATTTATCCATTTATAAAATGTTAAGCATGTTCCAGGTTTGGGCGTTGGAGCATACACATGTTGTTGAACCGGGTCGCCCAGATGGATACCTACCGTATCAACGGTGGGTTGACTTCAAGATGGATGGACAATTTGAACTGGGCAAGCTCGCGCCTAACTTAGTATCCGAAGTACCTCGGACTTACAAGTTAGAAGAAGAGGATGCGGACATGGTTAGTGGAGACGCTTAAGTCCAAATTAGGATGACGTTGATTAACATTCAATCACACATTGAATCATAAATATTCAATTACACACATTTATTCTAAATCAAATTCGATTAACCAAAAAAGGAATAGACATTGTTTTTTTGCAATCACACACATTGATGTTAAGTGTTTTACAATTTTTTTTTGAACAATATTTAAAATATCTAAAGTCTTACCTTTTGGTCGAGGTGTCGAATTCAAAGTGTTATCTTCTTCCCAATAATTTCTCGATAACGGAATAAGTTGGTTCAACTCAGATGAAACAGGAACAACAGGAACATTACTCGATGATGGACGATTGAAGTCGTTGCTTGTAAACTTAGCCTGAAAATAAATGAAGATCTTCAAAAATTAATCAATTTAAAAACTAATTTAAAAACATTTATTAAACTCACATGTATATTTTCAAATAACCGTTGTTCCATCATTTGAAGACGTTTTTCGTGTTGTATTTCCAACGCTTCCATTTGTTTTTCAACGGCTTTGGAAACTGCCAATTCAAATTCTTCAGTGTTTTGCTTCTCAGTTTCCTTATTGCTCATTTTCTTTCTCTTTTTATTTAATAACATGGAGTTATTGCCAACTCTAAATCCCAGAATGCGGCCATTTTTTGTTCCCTTTGATGCTTTAAGACAAGGTCCAATATAATCGTTTTTAAATAGAGGCTTACTCTGAAATGTAGTTGAACCTTGAGATGATAAATTTTTGTCCTATCTTCATCAGAATCACTATCTTCTTGTCTTCGAAGTTCGTCATTCAAATTTTCATATTCGGCCTTTACGAAAATCAAATATGAAACAATTAAGAAAAAATAAATTTATTATGAAATATTAATAAATGATCACTCACCATCATAGTTTTTCCTCTATCATCGCTAAATCGTCGTTAATATTTGAAGACATCATCGCTAAATCGTCGCTATTAATAAATTTTATTGTTCCCTGTCTCAACTAATCGTCGCTAAATCGTCGCTAAATCATCGCTAAATCGTCGCTAAAATATTATAAAATAAAATAAAAAATATTGAAATTTAAATGGGTGCTCATTTAGAGTCTTCCATATCTCAATTCATACCTGAAAATAATAAATATACACACACATTCAATCACACACATTTAATTAATCACACATATTCAATCACACACATTTACTATAAATCTCGATAATACTATCATTTAATAAATTATATTAACAAAAAAAGTATTACATATTGATTCAACATTTATATGTTATGAAATATATGTTTTCATTAGAGTTAATAGTGTTCTACAATTTTTTTGTTAAAAATATAAGAAATATTTAAAGTTTTACCCTTGGGTCGAGGTGTCGATTTGAAAGTATTTTCTTCTTCCCAATAATTTCTCGATATAGGAATAATTTAATTCATCTCAGATGTAGGAACAACAGGAACATTAATAGATGATGGAAAATTGGGATCGTTGTTTGTAGACTTAACCTGAAAATAAATGAATATATTACAAAATTAATTAATTGAAAAACATATTTAAAAACATTAATAATTAAAAACATCTATTAAACTCACATGAATATTTTCAAATAACCGTTGTTCCATCATTTGAAAACGTTTTTCGTGTTGTATTTCCAACGCTTTCATTTGTTTTTCAACGGCTTTGGAAACTGTCAATTCAAACTCTTTAGTGTTATGCTTCTCAGTTTCCTCATTTCTCATTTTCCTTCTTTTTTTATTTGATAACATCGATTCATTGCCAACTCTAAATCTCAGAATGCACGCATTTTTCTTTCCTTTTGATGCTTTGAGCCAAGGTCCGATATAATCGATCTTAAAACGAGGCTTATTATAAAATGAAGTTGAACCTTGAGACGATAAATTTTTATCTTCGCTATCTTCATAAGAATCGGAATCACTATCTTCTTGTCTTTGAAATTTTTCATTCAAATTTTCATATTCGGCCTTTAACAAAATCAAATATGAAACAATTAAAAAAATATAAATATATTAATAAATGATTACTCACCATTATAGTTTTTCCTTTATCATTTAATGGCTTATGAGTTGACAAGAATGCCTTTTGAAAGGAAGGTTTTCGACCTAATTTTATAGTCTATATGATAAAAACTAGTTAAAAAAATTCATAAAATATTTAAATTTAAATGAATTTAAAATATAAACTTACTAATGCATGATAGTTGGCTTCAAAAGAAGCCGATCCACCCTTGTCCATCAAATAATCTTCGTTTTTATTTCGATTTTCTGAATTCTTTTTTGATTTTTCTATGAACTTGGTACCAAAAACATATCCATCATTAGTCCCCATTTTTCATTTGTAATGTATGTTGGAGGGAAATCTTTGCAAGTTTCATCAAGTTCAGAGACACCAGCATTTCTCTTTGCATCCATTCTCGCTTTTCTAAGCCATTTAGGATAATTAATAGTCAGGTACTGATTGAATACAATCCGAACACGGTCTTGGTCATCAAATTTAAAGAATTTCTACACAGAAAAAATTGTTGAGTTATTTCTCAAATAATCAAATAAATTGAACATATAGAAGACATACAATCACATAACATACCAAAAATTTTCCCAAATTATATCTTTATCCTCATCGCTCCATTGAGCCCATGTGATTTCTGCCCCTGGAATAAATCCTTTGACCAAGCAACTAATTTGCTTTCGTATATCATTTGGAAATGTTTGTAAGTTAATTTTTAAATTTAATTAATATAATGAAAAGAAAGTAATTTGATTATTTAATTTTGAAATGAACTACATACCCAGATTGAAAAACAACTTCAGGAAATGGTGTTGAAGGTTGCGGAATTCATTTTTTTAATTTTCTAGTACACCGAGGAGCTGATTCTACCTCATTGTCGACGGATTGTCGTTGTCCACGTATTTGACCACGTTTACGTCCTTGTCCACCTGCCGTTTCTGGAAAAAATCATGACATAATTTTATTAACTATAACATTAAAAATCATGACATAAAAAATCATTATATTTTGAACTAATTTACAATCACACCAAAATCCTTCTTCGTCACTTATAAAATCATTATCGGATTCAGTATCTACATTATCTAATTGAATATCGTTGTCAACATTTGTTTCTTCAAAAATACATCAAAGATACATCATCAATCGTGTCATCGTTGATTGCATTCACATCAAATTCATTAAAATCTTCTTGATATGTATCTAAATCTTTTTCTGAAACGTTAATGACATCTCAAGCTTTTGTTCTAAGCACTGTATACCAATCAGTTGATTTTCCGGATGCATTCGGTATATAACAAACTTGCTCAGATTGCCAAGAAAAAATGAACGGCTCGTATGTTTTTTGTTTAGAATGTGTGTCAATTGACACTGTTTTGAACTTGTCTATTTTGATTCCTTTGTGAATATCATACCAAATACAGTTAAACATCGAAAATCGAGTATCATCACCTAGAAATTCAAGTTCGATAATTTCCTGAAGAACTCCTTAATAATTATTTCCATCATCTCCATAAGAAGAAGTCCCACGAACCATGACACCACAGTTTTGCGACGTTTTGCTTTTGTCTTCACTTTGCACATGAAATTTAAATCCATTGGTAATATATTTCTTATAACATGTAACTTCTCTATGAGGACCTTTCGAAAGAATACACAACCGTTAATCTTGTTGACCATACTTCATGCGATCTATGAACCATTTATGAAAAAGAGAATTAGTTTTTCTCTGCAATTCCTTATCGGAAATATTTACATTTTCGTGAATCATTTCGTCCTCGAATTCTCTTAGAAATGGTACTACTTCATTGCAATTGAGAAGCACATAAATCATTATAGCATTATATTCTCTATCAGATATATATCTACGAACACTTCCTCCTAAAGCACGACCTGGTTGAGTAAATATTGACAAACGACCACCATATTCGATTTCCCTGATTTTCTCCTGAATTTTTATATGAACGTATTATCGAAGTATATCGAGAAAAATGTCCCTAGTTCTTCAGCAATATAAGCCTCTGCAATGTACCCTTCAAATCATGCCTTATTACGAACTTTCTTTTTCAAGAAAACCATAAATCTGTAAATAGAAATTATATTTATATCATATAAATATATAATTTACAATATTGATTGTTCGCAAAAGAGAATTACCGTTTATAAGGGTACATCCACCTATATTGCACTGGTCCCCCCAACTTCAGCCTCATATGGAAGATGGATCAACAAATGCTCCATTGAATCAAAAAAAGAAGGTGGAAATGTCTTTTCAATCTACATACCATCTCTACAATTGATTCCCCATGTTTCTTCGTTTCATTTTCTTTAAGTGTTGGGGAACATATGTTGCTAAAGAAACGACTAACTTCGGTAAATACATTAGTAAATTGTTTTGGTAAAAAATTATCAAAAGCGATAGGCAATAATCTCTGCATAAATACGTGACAATCATGACTTTTTATTCCCGTGATAGTATTTTCATTGATTTTGACACATTTAGAGATGTTTGACACATAACCATCGGGAAAACGAAGTAGAGACACCCATTCACACACTTTTTTATTTGAAGTTTTTCCAAAACATACGATGCTTTAGGAACAAATATTTTATCTCTAATCTCTCGAGGGGTGTAAGTCATATCGAATATCTAATTTTATAAGGTCTTTGCGGCTTTTGAGATTATCTTTGCTTTTCATCTTCACATTCATTATTGTACGTATTGAAAATATTATCAAAAACATTTTTCTCAACATGCATTATATCAACATTGTGACGAAAAAGTAATGAACTCCAATACGGCAATTCGAAAAAAATAATTCTTTTCGTCCAATTGTGTGTCTTCCCAAAATTTGACAATTTTCTTTTATCATTACTTCCTCCAAAAAAACACATCATCTTTTAAAGGTAAACATAATTCAATTTCTTTTCCATTAATACGTTCAATTGGTGCGTCTTTCTCAACTTTCTTTAAAAATTTATTTCTTTGTCGTTGAAATGAATGATGTTCGGGAAGAAACCGACGGTAACAATCGAAAAAACAAAGTTTTCCACTATTTATCAAATAAAATGATTTAGTCTTTTCCATACAATATGGACATGATAACTTCCCATATGTACTCCAACCAGACAACATTGCATAGGCTGGAAAATCAGAAATAGTCCATAAAAATGATGCTCTCATTGTAAAATTTGACTTACTAAAGGCATCGTACGTCTCGATACCTTCAATCCATAGTAGTTTAAGCTCATCAATCAATGGTTTCAAATAAACGTCAATTTCTTTTTTTGGACCTTTAGGACCGGGAATCAACATAGTTAAGAACATAAATTGTTGTTTGTTACATATCCACGGAGGAAGGTTGTACGGTGTGACGATCACTGGCCATAAAGAGTATTGTGATGAAGAATGACCGAAAGGATTGAATCCATCTGTAGAAAGACCAAGCCTCATATTTCGACCATCAGATGCAAATCTAGAATGAATACTATCGAAATGTTTTAAGCTTTGCCATCAGACGGATGTCGTAACTCATTAGGGACCTCTTGACGTTGTGTACTGTGCCATACTATTTCTTTCGTAATCCTTGAACAATGGTATAATCGTTATAGTCGAGGGATCAAAGGAAAATAACGAAGAATTTTAACTGAAATATCACGACCACCGCTTGTTTGTGTCTTAAACCTTGGTTCACGGCATGTCGGGCATTCAGTTAACTCTCTATATTCTTTTCGATACAATATATAATTGTTCGTGCATGCATCTATTTTTTCATGTTTCAAACTAAGGTTTTTCAATTTTTATTTAGCCTTATAAAACGTATCTGGAAGCTTGTTAGGTTTTGGTACGATCTTCTGAATAGTTTTCATCAAGGTATCGTAGCCTTCCACAGATAGTTCATAGGTTGATTTAAGATCGATACATTAATTCTATCAAGATCTCCAAAACAGATGCATCGCAACCTTCATATACTTTCCCATAACTAGAATTTAGCAAATCGTAAAACTTTTGGGCTTCATCATTCGGTTTTTCATCATGTAAATCAAATGGTCTAATTGCATCGTGGACCATGTCGACAAATGGATTAGTATTAATACGTTCATCATCGACCATTTCAACATCATTTATAGTGATGCATTCATCTACACGTACTCTTTTCCTTTGTTCTCCATGTCTGTCCCAATTAGTGTAATCACTCATAAAACCGAACTTGTAAAGATGAACTGTCATTATATCTCTAACTTTCTTATTTAAATAACAACAACTACTAGAAGGGCATTTAATTTTTCCATCTTCACGAGTAATAATTGATTCTGAGAATGCAAAGCTTAGAAATCGCTCAACGCCATTGAGAAATAAATCGGTAATTTGATTTTTCTCATCTAGTCGGTTGTACATCCAATTTCGTTCATTGCCGGCCATTTTATAAAATAATTAAAACATGCAAAAATGAGTTGCATGTATGTATAATCTAAAATACTAATTCAGAGTATCTATATATCATGAAAAATATATCATGAAAAATAAATAAAACATCATAATAAGAAAGGCTCAGCTCGGGCTCGGGCCCGGCAGGCTCAGTTCGGCTTGGGCTCGGCAGGCTAAGCTCGGCCTGCCGATAAAATTTTTCTAAGGTTCTATTTTTTTTAATGAAATTAAAAGCCATCTACTTGTAAATAATGGAAATAAGATAGTATTATCTGATTCATGGGATACATAAAAGATTTTCTTTTAATTTAGAAAGAAAGAAAAAAGATATTTATTAAATGGGTTGCATTTTATTTATTAAATGGCTTGCATTTTTAAAAGATTTTCATGGGGCCGGGATTCATGGGTTGCATTTTATTTATTAAATTCATATCATATTTATTTGAATTTTTAAAAAAGAAAGAAAAATATCTATAAAAGTCGCCGACAATAGATGAGGAGATGAAAATATGCAGTCCGGCAGAAATTTGGAAATGTGGAGATAAAATCTGAAAACAAGAAGACGAAACAAAATAAAAAATTATAACTTGAACTAATAGTAATAAAACGATAATAAAATTAACATAAAAAAGAAATAAGGTCCATCACAAACAAAAACCCCAACAGAAACAAAATAATTAAAACAAAATTAAGAAGTTAAAACAAATTGGGAATTTTATAAAGATAGTTCATAATAAAAAATATATATATAACTTTTAATACCATGAAATTATGAAAACATATGAAATCTTGATAGAAACCAATTTAATGAGAATATGATTTTCTGTGATACCATTTATTATTTAGAATCTTAATACATGTGAATGATGGGATTGTCCCCTTATCTGTACACTGTAGGGTTAAAACTTAAAAATGACTATTACCATATGATATGAAAAATTGAATGTTTGATGCCATGTTGGCATCTTAATCAAAATCTGATTATTAAACGTGGTGAGTTTAACTAAACTAAATAATAAATATCCTTTGTGAAAATACTCAAAACAATTGTAGTAGATTTAAGAAAATACTCAAAACAGTTTAACATTAAAACAAAAAAGTATTCATAGGAGTGGGGGTACTGTAGTTGATTTAAGAAAGAGGTGGGGTAAGGGGCAGAGGGATGATACAAGATAATATATAAAAGGTGTCACTGTTCATGTCAAGGGATTGCCAGGTGGTGCTGCCTTTTTATAAAAGAAATTCGCTCCCAAGACACCCACTCCTAAATTTTTTTATTTACAATTCAAGATCTCAAATTCACTCCAAGATTAATTAATTAAATTGATTTCGAAATTACCCAACAAGATGGATGGATTATGGATAGATGGATAAAAAAACACGATGATTTGTGGGGTCTGCTTCATCAACTCTAATGTCTTTGTCGGTTTTCACCATAAGATTTGAATTTACAAAGGTGTCACACTGTTGTTTCTGGAGTCATTAAGACAACAAAGAGCAGTAGCTACTTTTAACATCCGCGTTCAAATCACTGACCAGTGACCAACCAGCGATTACCCTCCGTCCCCCCCTCTCTCTCCAACAATCCATGCTCATTTTATAAATTTCTAGGGCGAAATGAAATGTTGTAATAAACGATTGAACAAATGAAGAACATTACCTCCGGCGAGAAGGAGAGTTGCGAAAAATCCGGCGAGAATGAGACCTTGGGGAAGTATTTGGGGTAAATGGGGGATTTAGAGTTAGAGGGTGTAGGGGAAGTATTTGGGGAAATTTGGGATTTTAAATGGGTCATTTTACATAACTATATCATTCTTTTAAAATTTTATAAATTGGTCCCAATTATTGGCGATGATAAATTTTAAATCGTCGCTCATATGTATATCTAGCGACGATTATCAATATATTGTTGCTAATTATACAAAAAAAGATACTTAGCGACGATCGATTTTAATATCGTCGCTCATATCGCGCGTTTTTATCAAAATCCTTCATGAATGTCGTTGTAGACCTCTTTTCTTGTAGTGTCGTTTAATAATCAATGGCTAGAATAAGTTCTCAAATAGTGAGTTTTCACCTCAATTTCTCCTTAAATATATAAAACTCACATTCACTACGAAATATAATTCGAAAGTTAACAAAAACTACAGGGATAAATATGGAAAATTCTGAAAATTCACAGAATTAATAATTAGAATTAGTGAAGTTGGTTAAGTTATTTATTCGTTAGTGTAAAAATTTGTTAGTAAGAGTGTTCAATTAGTTAGATTTGTGATCATATTCCAAATTCGATAAAAGCTACGTACTCTCTTTCCATTTCCCAAATGGAGGTCATACACATAGATTCTTGTTACCCAAAGACTTTCACGATTGGGCAGAATTTTCGTTACCCAAAAATTATTTTTGAATTGCAAAATTATTATCAATATCTGAAATCGAAAAATCCATGTTTGATTAGACCAAACAGATATTTGATTATTGGATAGGTATAAAATTTGAAGTCTGAAAATGTTTTAGTTTTGATTTTATAAGACATTACCCTTTTATAACCCCTTCAAAATATTCTTGGCATAATATGATATATTTTAAAATGTTAAAGTAATTTTGTTTTTATAGAGTCAAGTAATCATCCCACATCTACGCGTACATGATGTGACACTATTCGATTATTTGAAAGGAGAGTGAATGAGATAAATGAGTTTATTTGAAATATTTTTTATATCTTAGAATTATAGGTAAATGAGTTTGATTAAGGAGAAATATGTGTTCCAGATTTGGATCACTTAACCGAGAACATGCTTTCGAAGATTTGTTTGTACGTTAAGGTATAAAATCGACTCCTTCTTCAGACCTCCTTGGATGATAATTTACATATGAAAAAGTACTCTTCTTAATAGAGAATATAATATATAATAATGAAGGATTCGGATCTCTTAAGCTGAGAACATGATTTAAGGTATATGAAACCTTCGTCAAGTGCCTTGATATTCCTATTGGTAATGTAACAACCTAAAAAATGGTTAAGGGTCTAAAAGAGGACTTTCTGAGTACATCAAAGGCATCAATTCCACACGCTTTCTAGAGCGACATTTGCGGAGCAACTTTGAAGTTTTTTTGTGATTTCCAATTATTTAATCGGGATTTTTCATAATTAATATCATATATAATAATAAATTATAAGTAATATCAAGTTAATAATAGATTATAATTAATATCGACATAATAACAAAATATAATTAATATCGGATTTAATTTAATTTTTAAAGAAGATTTAAATTGAGGAAATTAAACAGAAAAATATAAAAGATCATCCCATGTAATTAGAAATCTAAAATATAAATGTTTAAGATAGATCGAATCTATAATTCTTTTTGTTTTTTCAAAGGAATCTTTTATTTAAGTCTGTAGTACCCACATTTTTAATCTACTTCAGCTTATTTCTTCATACTATTGTCCATCACCTTCCTCTCCTTCTTCATATGTAGAATATTGTTTTCCAAACATGTGTTGTCTCGGATAATCTTGATCATCTAGTTTTCTGCCCAACTTGTAAAATCAAAGCAGAACACTGGAATTTTCCTAATGTTATCTATATATATATATGATTTGAACATACAAGATAAAGGAAAATCTATCCAGACCGATCGAAGACTCGACGAGAATATTGTAATTATTATTTATTATTTCATATTATCTTAGTTCAATTTTGTTAATCTTTTTTATTATATTTCATATTTAGAAGAGCAATGTTGGCGATTCGAATCGACATCGACAACTTTATCAAAAATGCTGCAAACTCCTCTATATATTCATCCTTCTCCTCTGTATCTTAATACCTATAGAGAAAAGTTTGAATCGCCTTCGACAAGTTCACCAATGTCAAATGTATCAAATTACCGACGCCTTATTAAAAATAAGAAATTATCTTCTAATCTTCAACCAAATTTATAATTATGCAATTTTTTTACAAATTACTATAGTTAATTTTACATATTTTTGTAATCAACAACTAGGGTAGGGGTGAGAACGGGACGGGTTGCCCCAGTCCCGTGACTCGGTGGTAACCGAGGACGGTGTAGAAAATCTGCCCCATTTTATATTTTTTACCCCGAGCCTCATTGCCCCAGTTATATTCCGAGACGGATCTCGGGGAAGGGCAAACCACGGGCGGTAGGTCACCCCGTTTTCCCTATAAAAATTATATATCATATATATTATATTATAATTAACAACTATTTATATATAGATAAAGTTATAAATTATAATTGAATCGAGTTGGGAGGAGTGACAACTTCTACGGAATACACTATCGACGTTAGTGGCGGTGTGGGTTATCTTCAGGCTGTCTTTCAGGTTAGGAATAGTGATGGAAGGTAGATTCCTATGGTATCCTGACTTCATTGTTGGAGAACACAACGAAAGAGCTTTCTCCTGACAGTTTAAGAAACCCTAATAGTCAATGTGATCCTGAACCATGTCGTATATAAGACCTAAAACACACGATTGAGATCGACTTAACCTTCACCGTAGTCGAATGGATCTTTCACCTTCCTTGAAAATCCTTCTACCATTATCGACGAATCCAGACTTTCAACAATCGATGTTTCTGTCATACGATAAATGGTCAAATAAACCGAGTTCTATCGTGAGACCTAGTCTAGTGATATATGGTCGAGCAGGAATGGGCAGTGGGGTATATAATCTTTGAGATGGATCTCCGTTTTTCGTTCTCTGACAACTAGGGCAGTGCTTAACAAACTTCTGTGCTTCCCTTCTCAATCTCACCCAATTAAGATATTTCTTCCAATAAATTAATCATCTTATCCATACTGACATGTTTCCCGAAATTGTTATTGTAAATCTCATATATGAGGTATATCCTTAAGTCTGATCTAGAAATATATAGACAACGATGGTCGACAAATAGGAGTGCATACAAGAGTCGACAGCCATGTATCTCCATTGCTTTTTGAGATTTCTTCCCAGATGGAACCGAATTCCTTGTTGATAGCCATATAGGACTTTTACCAATTATCGAAGATTAAAGTTGTTTTTTTTGCTGTATTTATAAATTTTTTCTTCTAATTATATATGATATAGGTGTGCTTCAGAAAGATATCAAAAATGAGATTTCATGTGAGATATTAATCTTGGGTGTTCATTTAGAATAAATTAAGATACGACCTTGAGATATGATACACCTCGAGATATGGTTTATATTATTTAAAATAATTAAACAATCTAAATATCTTATTTTTGATATCCTACTTGAAACAATTCCTATATGGAAATTGAAAGAGAAGAAAGCACAGATATGGAAACCTCAAATGCCGAGGTTGCAGTTTCAATTTCAACTCAAAAGAAGGCGTTTGATCTGGAGACTGCATTTACAACCAGATCATCTGTGTATTTTCTACATTCTAGTGATAATCCTAGGAATAAAATCGTCAATGAACCTATTTAAAGGTCAAATGAATTATCCCACATGGTCGAAAGACATGATGCTTTGGCTAGTTACTAGAAGAAAACAAAAATTTATTAATGGGAAGGTTTCTAGGCCTAAAGATGAAAGCTCAGAGGAGTTTGAGGCTTGGGAAACAGTCAATAGGGTAGTTTTTTCTTGGATTATCAATACTTGTGAAAAGAATCATTACAAAAAAAAGTAGGCAGTTCGGACGAAGCAAACTTAATGGAATTTCCGTTACAAATACTTATTATCAAAGTTAACGGAATTTCTGTTAACTTTGCTATTTTCGTTACAAATACTAGATATCAAGATGGACTTGTATATTGTAACGGATTTTTTAACTATTTTTAACGGATATTCCGTTACAAATAGCAATTATTTAATAATTTTCATAATTAGGGTTAGGATAAATGTAAATAATTAGGGTTAGGGTTAAGGTTAGGGTTAGGGTTAGGGTTAATAGAAATTAATAAAAATTAACAAAAATTAGTAAAAATAAGTATATATACATATTTAGATAGTGTTAGGGTTAGAAGTTAGGGTTAAAAGTAAGAGTTAGAAATTAAAAGTAAGATTATAGTTTTTTAGATATTATAAATTATAAAAAATTTAAAGTCAGATTATAATTAGATAATTATAAAAATTTAAATTATAAAAATTATAAATTGAAGTTATTTTAGATATTTTAAATTTTAAAGTTAAAAAATAAATTTAAAGAAGGTATTTTAATTTTTAAAGTTACAAATTCAAGTATTATAAAAGTTATTTTAAATTATAAAAGTTATTTTAAATTAACAACTAGTGATTTTTTAAAAATTATAAAAAATATCAATTTCTAATATTAACTTTAGTCTAATTTAATAAATTTTAATTTTTAAATTCTAAAATTCAATTTAATAAATTAGATATTTTAAAACTTATAAAATAAGTTTATTTTAAATTAAAAAACAAATTAAAGTTATAAATTAAAGTTATTTTTGATATTTTAAATTTTAAAGTGAAAAATTAACTAAGTTATTTTTAATTAAAGTTATTTCTGATATCAAATAAACTAACTTTAATTGATAAGTTATAAACTAAGTTTAAATGAATATTTTAAATGGATCTTTTAAATGGATATTTTAAATTAAAAAAATTAAAACCTAAATACTAAAACCCCAAATACTTTTCCCAACCTAAATACTAAAATCCGACGAGTAGAGGGAGCAAGAGTAGTAATCCGACGAGATTTCCGACGAGAACAGCCGATTCAGAGGAAAATTCCGACGACAAACGAGGTGAGTTTCCGACATACTCATTCTCCATTTCCAACTGACCCATTCTTCATTTCCGACCAACCGATTCCCCATTTCCGTCAGACCCATTCCCCATTTCCGACAGACCCATTTGAAGTTTCAATTTCTGTTCTTTGTGTTGTTCCCCATTTCAAATCGATACTAATTACTATTAATTGATCCTAATCTGACTTCTTGGAATCTTGTTCTTGCAATCTGACCCGATTCCTACCTACATATATGGTTTTTCTGTTTCTATTTCTTGATTCCATTATTTAAAATATTTATTTTAGTGAGTAAGATATTTCTGTTAGTCAGTAAAATAATAAACAATTGAAAGAAATAATATTGTATAAGAAACAAGGAATAATCAAGATTGGAACATAGAGTATAGACTTTTAGAATGAAATAGATTGCTACATGTCTACATTAGTATTTTAGATATTTTAAGGATAGGGAAGATAATTTCTTATACACTTGCTGCAGAAGCATTTATCTTTAATATGTGTCAATCATTTAATCTTATATTTTACATTTGACTCATTTATGGCGAACAGCAGCGATACTTCCTGTCCGGCGATACCTCCAGTCCATTCCGTTTATTTCACCTCTAGGTAAGATCGATTTATTTCTATTCTTGATTCATATGTTTACTTCACCGATTATTTATGTTTTTGTTCTTGATTCTACTTTTAATAGTTGTTCTTCATTATTCCGTTGTTGATTCTATTCTTAATAGATGTTTTTTTTTTCCTGTTGACTTTGACATGGTTCAAGAGCATCATCCCTCATGTCCAGTGGCCATGGTTTATGACATGGTCATAGACTATAGATAAGAATCTGTAGAACCAAAATGTCTCTTTCTTGTGTTGTATGAATCTAAGCTGGGATGCTGGTCATGGAATAAATCTCTAAGTTCTCCTCAAATTCTGAAGAATCCTCTTGCATAATAGCCTCTTGCATAATGATGGGGGTGAAACCCGACCAGTACTCCAAGACGCGCAAGCAAGCGCCAAGCGGGGAACTCCGCGGGAAACCGGACCGGAACTCAAGTGTGCAGAGCTCTGCTTCGCTAGGAATTCTTCTTCTCCAAATGACTTGCCTCTGATGAGTTTGGGGTGCCCTCTATTTATAGGGGTTCTTATGGGGTCAATCTGGTCATTTGAGCAGTAACCGCCTAACTGATCAGATTGGGTCCAGGGGTCGACTTTCCAGAAATCGACTTTCTGGGGGTCGACTTTTCCTGGTGATCGACTTTACTCCAAAGTCGATCCCAGAGAAGTCGATCCTCAGGAAAGTCGATCTTCCTAGGATTCGACCTGGGACCTCCATAACCCTAGAATAGATACCTCAACTCATCTTAGGCTATCCGGACTTCTAGTTCCTGGTAGGTTGTGACCGTGTTCGGGATACTGTATCACCAGTACTCCCCCCTCCTCTGCGTACCAGACACTTTGGGATACGTCTTTTAGTACTATGGTCTGTGTGTCGGACCCTGTACTATCAGTATTCCCCCCCTCTTTGCGTGCTGGGATGTGGATTTCCGGTGATGTCCCTGGATGTAAGATCCTCTCTCACCAGTACTCCCCCCCTTCCACGCCTGCGAGGTTGTATCTGTGCTTCCACGGAGGTTGTCACGCGCTTTTGCCAACTATTGTCCGGTTTGTCCTAGCCAAAGCCTACTCCTTGCACACCTGTCCGGCCCGATTCTCCCGCGGAACCCTGCTTGCCCACATTGACGCCTTGCCTGAGCTGTCCTTGAGCACTGTTTGGGTTCTCTTCCCTGTGGCGGGTTTTGAGAGTACCCGACCCCCTCCTTTTCTCCGCCTTTCTGCGATAGGGGTTGAGTGTGCTTCCTCGTCTACCCACATTCATCCGTGGGTGAGGACTATTACTTGAATACTTGCCCCCTCCTTTTGCTCGCCTTTCTGCGACTGAGGCTAGGCGCGACTCCTCGTCTACCCACGTTCATCCGTAGGTGAGGATTGTTACTTGAATACTTGCCCCCTCCTTTTGCTCGCCTTTCTGCGACTGAGGCTAGGCGCGACTCCTCGTCTACCCACGTTCATCCGTAGGTGAGGATTGTTACTTGAATACTTGCCCCCTCCTTTTGCTCGCCTTTTTGCGAGACCTGGAAGGCGATTTGAAGAAGGTGAAGCGCCGATGCAAAGATCTGGAAGGCGATGCAAAGATACTGAGACCTCTGTTGGATTTACCAACTCAGTGAGGATAGGATCGACGATCACAATATTGATATTTTGGTACCCATATCAAGGAAATCGTCCATTGAGCGATTCTTTTGAATTAGATCGATTATAACTAGATCAAATGATATGAAAAATAAAAACCATGAATGGTGAATTATTATCAAAATATAATTTAATAAAATATTATTAACAAACTATCATTCATGGATCGCACATAAAATATTCCATTTAATAATTACTCTCATTCTCTTTCTTGGAAATAAAGAAATAAGATATAATAGAATAGTCCCACATTTTTTGGCTTTGATATGAGAGTAACACTAACATTTTAAAATATATCACAACCAATGTAATCTTTTTGAAGGGCATAAGGGTAAAGTCTTATAAAATCAAAACAAAAACATTTCCAGATAATAAGTTTGGACTAATCAAATATGGATTTCCAGATAATAATTATTTTGCTATTCAAGATTGACGATCGATAAAGGACAAGATTGCATACATTCCGTATCAATATTCATACTTAACACATCATAGGGAAAAATTTCGGATCTGAATAGTCTTTGAATCACATGATTGAGGAGCTAAAGGATATTATTGAATTAGTACGACGATGGACGGAGTTGGGGAAGATAATCGGAGTTGAGGAAGATGATCAGAATTGGGGGAAGAAGAAGTGGAAATCCGTTTGAGAGAATGAATGATTTTATTTGAGTTGAATGTATATCTATTTATAACATTTTAACTACTGATTATTGTAACTAACTCTCTTTAAATCAGTTACTTCAATACACCCCCCTCAACCGGCGGGACAGTTTCCGACGAGGTTGATATGTAACTTTTGAAAGAGATCTGGCTTTAGTGCCTTTGTTAGTATATCCGCGCGTTGATGCTTTCCTGGGATGTGACTGATTTTAACCTCGCCGATCTCCATCTTTTCTCGGACGAAATGAAGGTCCATTGCAACGTGTCGGAGTTTGGTGTGATAAATTGGATTATCAGGCCTGATTCCATTAAAATATTCTATTTGCTAACTCTCATTCTCATTCTTTAAATGAACAAGATAATGGAATAGTGCTACATCATGTACACTTAGATCAAAACAAAATATATCATGCCACTCGACTCAATTTTTGGAAGGACTCCCTCCATATAAGGGTAAAGTCGTCCTATAAAATCGATACTAAAACATTTTAAAATATATCACTCTTAGAAACAATTTAACGGTATGCCAATACCTTTCTGGGTATTACAATTGGATATGAATCTACTGCTCATGGTGGCAACAGGCTCTCAATCATTCCCTGGTGCTCCCCATTGACCTATTTTAACATAGCAATATTAAAAAAAGGAAATACTGTAGTAACCTCCGATTGCTTCAGACGATATGCCTTTAAGTTAATCTTCTTTTTCGATTTGAAATTGTTCGTAATACACTTTGGACATGCAGTTTAGTGCAAATCCACCGATCCATTGAATTCTGCCGATACCGTTGTAAATTTAGCCATAACTAACTTTCTTCCTTAAACTTATATACTTGACGGTTACAATCCTCATTAGATTTCATTCTTTCCTGTGCTGATACCAAGCATTGTTAGTAATTTTTCGTGTTGTTGTAACAATATATTAACTGCTTCCAGATTTGAATTCCCGGATCGATAGTCGATAATCTCTGGTGGTTCTCTACAGTAAAGTTTTTAAGACTGTGATGATTTGCGGTATTATACCACTGCAAGAGTTCTGTCCAGCTTTTAGGATCCTCGTGTACAGTTTCTCGTAAACATTGGTCGATCGTCTTGTTCACGATCTTAGTTTGTCCGTCAGTCTTCAGATGATATGAAGACGTCGTACTTAGCATTGTTCCAGTCTAAGTAAAAATCACTTTCCAGAACTTACTGATAATATTTTTGTCGCGGTCAGACACGATAGATTTAAGAACCCCATGTAGACGAATGATTTCTTTTACAAAATATATGTCTACCATGGTCGCATAGTATTTCACAAGAAAGCTTCCCAAATAACAGCAGTTTGATAGCTGATCGACGATGACCACAACTATCAATTGTCCTATAACCACCCGTAACCCTGTTACAAAATCCATACTGAGATCCTCCCAAATCGCGATTGGAGTTGGAAGTGGTTGTAATAAATCCTTGGGCTTCATTGTTTCTACCTTTGTTTGTTGGATATCTTACAATCTGCCCCAAACGTTTTAACAAATCCATTCATCCCTTTTCAGAAAGAATTTCTCTCTCACTCTACAGAGTATATTCAATAATAGTCTGAATGACCTTCTCCCCACGAGCGGTGAAGATCCTTCAAGATTGATAGCTAGAGATCGGATGTTGGCCCCACACAGAATTTATTTTTGAAATAACGGTATGAAAGTCAGTGATTTAGGGTAGAATCATCGATTTAGTGGTTGGATCGGCGAGCTCAAACGGGCAAGATCGGCAGTTTGCCAGGTGCTGACAATCTTGTCCTAAACTCGGCGATTACCACTGAAATCGGCGATCTGGCAGACCAAATCGGCGATCCAGAGAGTTCAACTCGATCGGCGATTTAACGAAGACCATTGTTCCGTGCTCGTGGGAGACTTCCGGTGGTCCAGCATATAGCGAACGAAATCCTAATCCCTCTTGAGGGGTGTTGCAAGGAGTGACTGGTGGATAGTCATATATCAATAGTACTCCCCCCTAAGAAGAACATGTAACAAGGCGTGTACCGCAAGTATTCCCCCCAAGCAGGGTTAAGTAGTGAATCACTCCAACCATAGCGATAGAATGATTCTCGATTCCGGCCAAAACGACAAAATCTAGTTGTAGTCATGGCGATAGAACTACATTGTTTGGTCAACTCCAACCATAGCGACAGATTGAGTGACTTTCGATCCGCAATGATGGATAATCCATTCTGGCAATAGCGACAAAATGAATTTGATTCTGACCAAAGCGATAGAATCTAGTTTTAGCCATAGAGATAGAACTACAATGTTTGATCAACTCTGGCCATAGTGACAGAGTGACTTTCGATCCGCAACAACGGATAATCCATTCCGACCATAGAGACAGAATCTAGTTCTAGCCAAAGCGATAGAACGACAATGTTTGGTTAACTCCGACCATAGCAACAAAGTGACTTTCGATCCGCAACAACAGATAATCCATTCCGGCCATAGCGACAGAATTTAGTTCTAGCCAAAGCGATAGAACTACAATGTTATGTCAACTCCGGCCATAGCGAAAGATTGACTTTCGATCCGCAACAATGAATATCGATTTCGGCCATAGCGACAAAATAGATTTGATTCTGGCCAAAACGACAAAATCTAGTTTTAGCCAAAGTGATAGAACTATAACTGCAATAAAGAAAAATTACCTGCAAAATAGAGACATAAGTCCGAAACATTTTATTTATTGATTCAATTGAACTTACCGTGTGATCAAAGGAATCCATGATAAATCTGGCCGTAGCAACATATTTATCATGCTCAAATAGTTGATACTCCTCCATAAATACCTGCATAAAATATGACGACTTTCACCCAAAGAGACGGAAGTGTCGAAGAGAGTTTGTGATACTCCGATCCCCCCTCCCCCCGAAAATTTATATTGACAACTTTCAGCCAAAGCGATAGAAGTGTCGGAGAGAGCTTGTGATACTCCCTCCCCTCATCCCGAAATCGTGTCGTTGCGACAGATTTTTAAGTTATTTGAGAGTGATCCTCTCAAATCGACGATTTTCTAGGAACAATTATGTATTCAACTTTTTGTGATTCACCCACTTGAAATCGACGATTTCATCCTTGATCTTGCGGATTTTTTCGAAGATCTCAAGGATCTTGGGGAATATTTGCAAATTTCACTAAATTTGAAAATTATCAATTTGATATCTCGAATATTGTCAGGAATCGGCGATTTCAAAAGAAAAATAGCCGATTCCACGTGATTTTAGGGATTTGAAATATTCGAAAAAAAATCAATTTTGGGAGTTTTCATTTTGTGAAATTGAGAATCTTGATTTGATTGACTCTTATATGTTTATCTCAAGAACCCAAAAGTTGAAGCATTCAACACTCTTTGCCAAGAACGGAGTCTTATAAATTTGGAAGGAAACCCGGATCTGGGGAAAGTAATTAAGTGCAAAAGTATATTTGTAGGCTAGTCATAATTAAATTTAATAAGTATGTAGGTTAGTCGATTAAATTAAAGGAAGGAAACATTTTTAAAATAGAGGCAAATGTGTCAAAAGAATCAATTAAAGAGAATATTCTTAATTGATTGAGAAAGAGATAAAAGGCTGTAAAGAGAAGATATCCATGGATGAATACATCTCCAAAATTACTGTAATCAAGGATGCGCTCGCTGCCACCAAAGAAAAACTGAAAGAGGAGATCATATTGATCGTGCTCGGAGGTTTTAGTGATGAGTACGAGGCCTTTGTGACTTCTCTCATCACGTGATATGATCCAAATCTAAAGTTCTCGGAACTTGGAGAACTTCTCATGGATCAGGACTTACGGATGAGTGCTCGGAACGGGTCACGCGTTGTCAAGTCCGGTGAGATACACGTTGTTGCAAAGACTGGTTTGGGGTCAAAGTTCGAGTTGCGATGTCAAATCTGTTCACGCAAGGGCCATGGGACGGTAGATTGTTACAATCGTCTCAATATAACTAAATTTCCACCTAGTCATAATCGCACCTTGTCGCCAAGAGGACCTAATAGAAATAAGCCCGGATCGGTGAACGCCATAACTCATCCCTCATCGGAACCCATGACGATGTGGTACCGGACTCATATCACGAATTCTGAAGAAAGCATCTAGTACCTGCGGCCTTATATACTGTCGACGGGACTCCACTTCAAATTACAAAAGCTGGTCGAACAATGGCCATTAATGCTGAATCTTCTTGTGTTCTTCGTGACTTATTACTTGTGCCCTTGATACGGATAAATTGTATCAAGGATTAATCCAGAATATTTTTGAAATTAATAGGACCTGAATAGGCCCAATGTCTCCGATCTAAGATCGGAATACGATCTAGATTAAAGAGACGAGGGCTAAAAAATTTAATTTCTGAATTGAACTTTGTTGGGTTGTAGTGACCGGAAATTTGCTATGAGGTTCCTTTCACGAAATTGAAGATACCCCGAGCATCGTAGTGGCTTGCTAGGAGGACGTCTGAAGTTTGGTGGCTGATTGTGGAGTGAGGCTCGGTGAATCGATGGTCGGAAAGATGGCCGCCGGAGGGAGTTCACGATGAAGATGTAACGTATGGACATTGTGGAGATGAAGAGTGGAGGAAAACTGTAATTTTTATTTCATAATAAGCAAAATACATTTGGACCCTTTATAGGCATATTACAATGGGTGTAAAAATGTAAAATGTCCATAACTAATGAGTGTTACTAACACTCTTACAATTTATGATTAATTAATTCTAAAAATACTAATTTAACCAATTAATTAATCACCTTCTTCTAATCGGGTTTGCCCTCTTTCTAAGTGGTGAAATCGGTCACCCAATGTGAGGGTTTTCTATTTCGGGTTGAGCTCCGGACAGCTTGGGCAGACGGACCTAATTTCTTCCCGGATTCCTCGCCGGAAACGTTGCTGCAGTTACTTGACTCCGGCTGCTGTTCATCTTTTATTTCTTCCATCAATGATGCTATCTTCTCCAGATCTTTCACTATTTTCTCCGTAACAGCCCTATGCTACAAGAAATTTAAATTTCGGATAATCAGATGATCAATTCCAGTTCGGATAATCAGAGACTCTTCAACCAAATTTGGGGAACCTGAGAATTGATGAAGATTCTGTAATGTTTTGCCAACGTAGAGGAGAGGAAGAAGAGAGAAGAATTCTCCCATAGGAGCCAGAGTTGGGATAGACTCTCCTCCCTAAAGAAATGGAGATAAGAGAAACAGAATTGCGTTAAAACTTTCGATGATATCGTTAGAGACGATCCTCTATATTATTTAAATGGTTGTTTATCCCGTAATAGTTTGCCATGTAGCTTATACAATTGTTATTGACTAATAACCGTAATTAGCTAAACCTCGTATTCATAATCTTGCTTGCGTATGCTTTTCCTGACCCATCTAGATTTGGTGCGAGCCTCCTCGTCGATGCTATTCTTGTCTCTCCTGTCCTTACAGTTGGGTTCAGAATTAATTCCTAATTCTTCCCGGAGCTTCTGTACCACTTTATCCATGTCTAGTTCAACTGTAACATTCCCATCTTCATCCCGAACAATCTTGTCCTTAAGATTGGTGGTCGCCAATACATCCTTTATGAACTCGATGTCCTCTTAGGATTTGTTTTCTGCTGGCAGCCCCACCCATTCTACTAGTACCTGTTTAATTTCCCTGCCGTGTTGTTTAATAATGTGATATGCTACTATTTTGGATGGGCACACCACCGGATGTGCTTTTGTTGCCAAAGGTGGTAATGGGATGGTGATCCTTTCTGGTAGCGTTCTTTGGAACGGCTTTAATAACGCTATGTGGAATACTAGGAATATTAGGCTCCCCGGATGTAGCTTCAACCGATAAGCTACCGCGCTTATTTTCTTCTCAATCAGGAATGGCCCATAAAATCTTTTGGACAGTTTGAGATATGAACGTCGGTTGACAGAGCTCTGCCGGTATGGTTGTAATTTCAACCATACCCATTGCCCTTTCTCGAATTCGAACATTCGTCTCTTCAAATCCACATATTTCTTCATTCTGTCTTACGCGGCTTGTAAATTGGTCCTTAATTCTCGTAACAGGACATCTTGTTGGTTTAATAATACGTCGACTTCTTTGACGTTGGAATCTCTGGCCCGGTACTCCATGATGTCAGATGGTTCCCTCCCATATACGGCCTGAAATGGCGCCATGCCTATACTGTGGTGGTACGACGTATTATACCACTGTGGTGTAGCACAGATGGTAAAACGTTTGTCAAGCATGTGAGAGGTCCTGGGTTCAATCCTCCATATTTTCAAATAAAATTTTTTTTTTCATTCTCGAGCCTGGAAAATCTCTGACGAGCCGAGCCTGAGCTCGCCGAGCTTGAGTCCGAGCCCAGATGATATCTTAACGAGCCGAGCCCGAGCCCGGCTCTATAAGCGAAAGCTTGGCTCGGCTCGTTTTACACCCTACACATAACGAACAAGTTGTCTACCAAGGTCCCAACAGTATGCCAGAATACCAATTCTCTCAACACGTTCTACAAAATTATTAAATTTTCAGAGACTCCAAAAGATTTTGAAAAGTCATGGTCTCTTTGGATCACAGAGAATAATGTATGGTTGAAAAGTTTATACGACATCCGGTATTCCTGGGTCCAATGTTTGATGTGTTCTCATTTCTTTGCTGGAATGCATTCTACTCAAAGGAGCGAGCATGCATGAATTCTTTCCTTAAGACCAAAGTAACAACCATAAACCTACTGTATAGCTTCGTTTGGCTATACCAGAATATGATAAATACCATTCGCGAGTCCGAGAATTTGGATGATCACAAAGATACTTTCTGGTACCCCAGATTTATTACGCCTATGAACATTGAGAAAGACGCTCTTAGTTTCTTTACAACTGCCATTTTCCTTCTTTTTCAAGAGAAGATGTGGAAAAACTTCTTCTACCATATATTACGAATGACCGGTAGTCCGATGTATGTCACCTTTTTTTCTTAATATTGTTCCGAAATTTGAATTTTTTCACATAATTTTTTTTTTTAATAATTTCTTCTTTATTCCTATAGGATATTAAATATCTATCTGTTCTTTCTTTAGAAAGACAGACTGTGTTATTTAAACTCACTCTTACGAAAGGTAATTCTACACCTTCTTGCACATGCCATCAATTTGAATACATCGGTGTTCCATGCTCTCATCTTATACATTATCTAATTGTCAACGGTTACCGAAGTTTACCAAACGTTCTGAAAATGCCTAGGTGGAACAAACTATGCCAGACCAACAGAATTGCTCCATCTCTTTCATAACTTGACAATCCTTTCTCTAAGTATGCAGTAATGTCGCAGACAATGATGAATTATGCGAAGATGGGACAACCTCAACTTGATATATTGCTCAAATATGGTGAAGAGGTTCTTCAGAAACTGAGTGACACTGTAGTTGTTCCAAATTTATATTCTAGAACATCAATCACAAGAACTAAAAACCGAAGGTTAAAACAAAAGGTAGTGGTAAAAGTGGGAGACCGACCAAAATTGATGCAGCGCGAATGTAGAGCGCAAAAGAAATATATCGCGATCCAGCTGCTAAGAAGAAATGATCTATCTTTTATTTATTTTTTCATAAACAATTTATTTTGTCATTCCGAAACATACCAATTTTAATGATGTACGTCATTATCTTTTTTTTGAACTCGCATAATATCTATTGTGCCTCTGCTAATATCTTTTTTTAACGAGTCAATGTGCTTATGCTAATATGCAGTGTTCTGCTATTATGATCGTCGCACTATTTTGTATTGTCCATCTGCTATTATCCCTTCTCAGACCAACATCTTTTTCTATGCATTCCTATACGATCGATGTTATATTCTTCTGCTATTGTATTTTTTACACTATTTTGTAGTATGCATCTGCTATTATATTTCCTTTGACCAGCATCTACTTACAACCCTTCCTATACTTTGTAGTATATCTCTGCTATTTTGATATGTACTCTACTTTGTATTGTCAGTACTTAGAGCCATTTCTAACACCACCCCTTACCATATTATGTAATATTCCTCTGCTATTATGTTATTAAGCTACTTTGAAGAGTGCATATGCTATTATCACTACTTAGACCAACATGTACTTCAACTTCTTCCTATACTATGTTGTATTCTTCTGCTATTATGGTGTTTACGCTACTTTTTTGTGTGTTTCTTCTATTATCAGTTCTTAGACCAACATCGACTTCTGCATATTCCTATACTAAGTCTAACTTGTGTTGTTACCACTACTTAGACTAACATCTAATTCTACCCCTCCCTATAATATGTAGTATTCCTCTGCTATATTGGTGTTTACGCTATTTTCTAGCGTTCTTCTGCTATTATGTCAGTACCACTAACTACATCTACCTCCACCTGTTTTCCTATAATATGTATTATTCTTCTGCTATTATCGTGGTCACGCTACTTTATAGTTTGCATCTGCTATTATCACTACTTAGGCTAATATTTACTTCCACCCCTTCCTATAATATATAGTATCCGCCTGCTATTATCGAGATATCGCTATTTCCTAGCATTCATCTGCTATTATCAGTACCTCTACCTACATCTACTACCTCCCTTTGCTATGTCATGTAGTATTGCTCAACTACCTTTGTACTGTGCAATTTCTATTATCAGTTCTTGGACGAACATGTACTCCAATCCATTTCTATAATATGTAGTATTCCTCTGCTATTATTATGTGATACGCTACTTTGTATTGTGTATCTTCTATTTTCAGTCCTTAGACCAACATCTACTTCTAACCACTCCTATACTATGAAGTATTCCTCTGCTATTATGGGTTATGTTGCCGTGTACTTTTGATTTGCTATTATCAGTACTTAGACCAACATTTACTTCAACCCCTTCCTATAATATGTAGTATCGCTCTGCTATTATGGTGTTTACGCAAGTTTGTAGTGTGAATCTAAGGACTGATAATAGCACTGTATAACCAAACATAATATATAATTGTTTCCAAAAAATATGTCAGCACTAAGACTGATAATTAATAGTAATGTGTAACAAAATAATTACTCAGAATATTTTTCACTTTAATTATACTTGAAGCTATAATTGTTAAATATACGAGCATCACGTAACGCCACGCGAAGTTTGTCGTGGACAATTTTCTCTCTGATTTTATCGACGTCCTTCTTGCTCTAAAGCACAGGTTCACCAAGACATATTTATTCCATGGCTTCCATTACGTATATCCCCGTATCTTCAGGATTTTTTAGGAATACCTGAGGGAAATAAGGACATGATTCACATACCCAAGTAGACAAGTTGTGGTATGAATAAATCCCACGGACGTAGTGATCCAACCACAGACACTACAAAAAATGATATGACGTAGTATTAGATTTTTATATCGTACTTGGTGATACAGTATCCCGAACACGGTCACAACCTACCAGCAACTAGAAGTCCGGATAGCCTAAGATGAGTTGAGGTATCTATTCTAGGGTTGGGGAGGTCCCAGGTCGAATCCTAGGAAGATCGACTTTCCTGAGGATCGACTTCCCTGGGATCGACTTTTGAGTAAAGTCGATCACCAGGAAAAGTCGTCCGTACTATTACAACTAATTAGGGCTTTCTGCAAAACTTCTAAATAAATACCCGG
>LFYR01000918.1:156822-231217 GCA_001185155.1 Zostera marina | reverse complement strand
CTATGTTATTTCCTGTTATTAACAGGTCATCAACATAGGCTAATATACTATTGTAGTATCTTTATCATCAATGTTTATGAACAGTGAGTAATCTGTCTTACATTGTTTGTATCCAAAGTTGGATAAAGCCTTTGATAGGGTTTGATACCATACTCTGGAGGCTTGTTTTAGGCCATATAGTGACCTATTCAGTTTGCAGACTGAATTTGGTGGTGAGTCTTTTGGTATATCTAGACCCAAGGGAATTTTCATATATATAGTTTCTTTTAGTGTTCCATGTAGAAAAGCATTTTGTACATCCATTTGATGCATGTGCCATTTCTTGGATACTCCTATTGCCAAAATAACTCTGAGTGTTGTCATTTTGGAGACAGGGGCAAAGGTTTCTGTGAAATCTATGCCCTCAATTTGGTTGTATCCTTTTGCAACCAATCTTGCTTTGTGTTTTTCAACAGTTCCATCACTGTTGAATTTGGTTTTGTAAACCCATTTGCAGCTAATTGGTTTCTTTCCTTCAGGAATGCTAGTGATTGTCCAGGTTTTGTTGTTTTCAAGAGCCTCAAGCTCTTGTTTCATAGCATTGTTCCATTTGGCATGTTTGGAGGCTTCTTTGTATGAGCCTGGGTCATTGTTAGTTTCTATTGTCGTGATGAAGGCATAGTGTTCTGGAGTGAAATTTTGGCATGGGATTTCTTTTCCTATTGGGTGTCTAGATGATGCCAGTTGTAATTTGTAGTCTTTTAGGTATGAGGGCATTTTTCTAGTCCTTTTTGATGTTCTGTTGGTGCCCTCATTGAAAGCTGGTGTTGATGTTTCAGCTATTTCTTCCTCTTCTTCTGACTCATACTGTTCAGTGAGTTCCATTGAAGGAGGAATGTGAGGAATTATCTCCTCATCTTCCTTTGACTCGTATTGGTCATGTGGGGGAATTATGTATGTGTTTGTTTCTTCTAATGGTTCTTTATTGAAGAAGTCTACCTCATGTTGTTTAGATTCTTCTTGGAATGGGAAGATTTCTTCATGGAAAGTAACATCTCTATTTGTGAAGATTTCTTGGTTTGATACATTGAGTATTTTATAACCCTTTCTCTGGAAAGAGTATCCTAGAAAAATTCCCTTAATGGATCTGTTTTCGAATTTTGTCTTTGTCTTGTTGTTTGTAGCATAGCAAAGACATCCGAAAACTTTTAGGATAGAGAGATTTGGTTACTCATTAAACAACCTGTAGTAAGGGGTGTCATTGTCTAGGACAACAGCTGGGGTTCTATTTATTAGAAATACAGCTGTTAGGATGCATTCCCCCCAATATCTAAGGGGAATATTGGACTGGATCATAAGTGACCTAGCCACTTGTAGTATGTGCTGGTGTTTTCTTTCAACTCTCCCATTTTGTTGAGGAGTGTAAGGACATGATAGCTGATGTGCTATTCTGTTTGTTTTTATAGTGTTCTGAAATTCTTTAGACAGAAACTCTGTTTCATTGTCTGTTCTTATGGTTTGGATAGTTGTTTGGTGTTGATTTTTAACATCCAAAATGAACTGTTTGAATTTTCCTATTGTTTCAGCTTTGTTTGTCATTAGGAAGGCCCAGGTAGCCCTTGAATAGTCATCTACTATAGTCAGAAAGTAGTTGTTTCCTTGGTGTGTAGGTGTATGGAATTTGCCCCAAATATCTAGGTGGATTAGCTGAAAACATTTTGTAGTTTTATTTGTGCTAGAGTTGAAAGATAACCTTGTTTGTTTTGATAAAGAACATGTATTACAAAATTTTGAAATTTTTTTAGGAATACAATTGTTCAATAAATGTAAATGGTAGAATCTAGAAGGTGCAGGATGTCCTAGCCTTCTGTGCCAAATTTCTTCATCTTTAGATTCCCTTTGTTGGCTATGATTGGCCTGGGGTGATTCTAGCTTCAGTATGTATAGACCATCTTTCTTTTCACCACCACCAATCTGGTTTCCCTGCTGGTCCTGTATGGAACAGAAAGTAGGGTGGAAGCTGAATAAGCAATTTATGTCTTTTGTTAATTTGCTTACAGATAGAAGGTTTACTGAGAAGGATGGTATTTTTAAGACATTGTGTAAAGTAATGTCTTTTGACAGGGTTGCAGAGCCACTTGATGATACTCTTGTGGTTTGGGAGTTTGGAAGATGTATGTTAATTGGATATAGAAGTGTTTTAACATTTTGTAGTTTGGTGTTGGGAGAACACATGTGATATGTTGTCCCTGTGTCAATGATCCATTGATCATTTTTTGGTTCAGTGTGTGGTTTTGTGTGTGTGTTTAAAGAATAATGAAAACAAGTGTTATTTTTATAATGTGACTTACCAGATGAGCTTCCAGAAGCCATGTGAGCCTGACTCTGGTTCCCTTTGGAGAATCCTCCCAGTATGTCTATAAGCTCTTCTCTGGTGATGAACTTGTTTTCAGTTTTATCTTCATTTGATTTTTGTCCATCTTCTTCTTGTTGTGTGCTGGCATTGTTGCTTTGGTATTTGCCTTTGCGTGCTTTGTTGGGTTTACCATTGTAGTTTTTCTTTCCAACAAATTTTGTGTTTTCCTTCTTTTTGTTGAAATCTACCCCATGGAGCCCATGTCCTGGTGGAAACCCATGCTCATAGAAGCATATTTCCAGAGTGTGGTTGTGTTTCTTGCATCTTGTACAGTAGGGTTTGGAGTCTTCACTCTGAATGTGTGTCTTTACCTGAGGGTTTTTGGATTGTACTACCATGGCATTGCCTTCCTCAGGGTATACACATTCTCTTTGAGTTTCTTCTTGTAGAACCATGCTAAAAGCATCTTTTACTGAAGGTGGAGTTTTCTTCTTCAAAATCTGTCCTCTGATGGTCATGAAGGAGTCATTCAGACCAATTGTGAAGGTGATTAATCTTTCCAGATTTTCTTTTGCTATGCAGTTAGCATTGCCACAACATTCAAAAATTTGATTGTTGTCCAATTCATTCCAGAGTCCCTGTAGTTTGGCATAGTAATTGCTTACAGATTCATTGCCTTGAGTGCATAGTGCAATCTGCCTTTTCAGTTGAGAGATGACCAGGGAGTTTGCTCTGCTGTATTTCTGTTTGAGATTTTGCCATAAGATATTGGCATCTTTTATGAAGATTGTGCTGCTTTTGATTTCCTTGGAGCAGCTGTTTAATATCCATGCAGTGACCAGATCATTGCATCTGACCCAGGGTATGAAGTAGTTATCTGTGTTGTCTGCTGGTTTTGTAATGGTTCCATTTATGAAACCTAATTTGTTTTTGGTGGATAGAGATCTTTGAATTTCAACCACCCATGTCTGATAGTTTGATCCACTGAGTGGAGTTACTACCAGGCTTGTGTTGGGATTATCACTCCCTGAAATATAGTATGGATTTCCATCTTTGATTTTAAAATCATCATTCTTTGTTGTCATTTTCAGATAAAGCTGAGAGGAGGGAGCGAAGACTGATGAGAAGGCACACCAGGAATCTCAGGAGAATGAGAGAGCTTAGGAGACAGAATATGGATGTGGAGGCTCTGGAGTATTTTGGTGATGTGGAAGATGTATACTCTTCCTCTGATTCTGAGTATGAGAGACCTGTTCCTGTGTGGGATATTGATTTTCCCTCAGATAGTGATGGTGAACATGGTGTAGTGTGTCAAGAACACTATTATGATTATGATAGTGATGACTCTATGCCTGACTATGAGATATGGAGTGATCCAGATGTGGGTCTGAATTCTGAGGGAGAGAAGGCCAATGGTGTTTTGGCAGTAGAGATTCCACTACCTCCTCGTCCTCCACAAGAATTCTTTGACAATATCTGGAGAAATAGGGTTGTTTTTGATGATTGAATGCTGCTGTGTTTTCAAAGAAAAAATAGAGTTGTGTTTTGTGTTTTTGAAACAGTTTGTAGTGCTATTTCTTTTCTTCTTTGTAAAGAAAGAAAAAGAAAGGAATTTTCGAATAGAAAGAAAAAAAAAATATTTTGATCAGGATTAGACCTTCTCTGATACCATGATAGAAGATATATTTGATATATATGCAAATATAAATATGAAATATGGTTTATGAATGTGATAGATATTGAATTATGGATGTATGTATGATGATATGATAATGAACTGTAAATTGATACTGTAGGATGATCGGTTGATCAAGGTTTGATGAAGCGATGATCCACATCTTGTTGAAGTGAATTGAAGATGATTTGAACTTGAATCTGTGATTCAAGTTGTTGTATTGCGGAAGCGTTTTGAAGATCAGCAGTTGTAGTTGCAGAATGATCAGACAGAGTATCACAGAGTCTGTAATTGTATTACGGAGTGTGTGTGTGTATGATCGTGTGTAAAATTGAACTAGGGTTAGATGTGTTTATATAGAGGAACACCCAACGGCTATGTTGGTTGGGTGTATTTAATTATGGTAATTAATGTATATGGGAATATGTAATATGGAATTAATATATGATGGAATATTTGATTATGGGAATATGAAATAAGAATGTGAAGAGTTGTGATGAAATAAGAGAGTGTTAATCATAATTTTATTATAATGTTATATGTGTGATTTATTTTAAGGTAGGGGTGTATCTCTAATATCCTCCCTCAAATCAAAACCGGTCAGGGTTTGATTTGAATATATGGGTGCATTGGGGTGTTGAAGTGAATTAATTGAGTTTGAATTCTTGGTGTGTATATCAATTAGGCTTAGTTTTTGGATTAGATTTTTAAATGCAGGACCACCCAAGGGTTTAGTGAAAAAATCACCAATATTTTGTGTACTTGAGACGTGTCTTAGTGTAATATCTCCCGCTAAAACCTTGTCCCTCACCGTGTGAAGATCGATTTCTATATGCTTTGTTCGTTGGTGTGAGATAGGGTTTCGTGCAATCGCCTCTGCTGCCGTGCTGTCGGTGAAGATACGTGGAGCCGGTGATCGTCGTATCTGGTAAACTCCTATCTCATGTAGTAGCATTGTTAACCAAGTTATTTCACATGTAGTATAGGCCAATGCTCTGTACTCGGCTTCAGCCGATGATCTTGATATGGTTTGTTGCTTTTTTGATTTCCAAGATACTAGGGAAGTACCAAGGAAGATGGCAAACCCCGATGTTGATCGTCTGATGGTCGGGCAACTTGTCCAATCTGAGTCAGAAAATGCAGATATGTGGTCCATTGAGGATCCTGTGAAATGTAACCCCACACCAGGTGATCCTTTTATGTATTTTAATACTCTGTAGGCAGCTTTCATGTGAATGTCTGTGGGTGTGGCCATGTACTGACTTAAATAAGTCACAGCATATGATATGTCTGGCCTTGTGCAAGTTAAATAAACTAACTTGCCAATCAGTAGTGTATATATTATACATGATTGCATGATTACCGATACAAAAATAGAACATTAACAAAATATAAAATAGATGATTTTAATTTTGAAATCATCAATGATCATTTTAAATCCCTTTTTTATTTCCTTATTTTGATATATTTACAAAAAAATTTCTTTAATTTTGAAAAATTAATGTGATATGGTGGGTCTAAACTTTTATTTTATCACAGCTGTGCCCACTATATCCACATAATCCTGAGGTTCTGCTCAACGATCAGAAATGTCCCTCTGACTTGATAGAGTTTGGTGAATTTTCAGATTGTATGAATTTTGCAATTGGAGATCCTCCTCAGCTGCATGTTGTGAATCCTGCATTTGATTATGTTCCTCCCGAGCTAATCAGTCTTTTCATTACTGATACGTATGATTTACAAATAGATCGAATAACAAATTTTTACCCACATGTTATTCTGTTTTTGCTGCGTTTACTTTCTTAGCTATATATGAAATTATTTTTGAGCCTCTTTTTTTTTACAGCGGAGGACACAATCCATCATACATTTATCGCCTCATTTCTGACTATTATTCCCCTGAAGATTTTGTTTTACAACGGAATTTGGTCTCTTGAAATTGACTTCAATAAAAATGCATTCATGTAAGATTTCTTTTCATAAACTACGAATTAATTAATGTTCATTCCTCCTTCCTAAATAATAATATGTGTGGTTTGATTTCAGTTTGAGATGATCCATAGATTGGAGGCCAGTTGATCAGAGCATCAGGTTTTTGAACACACGAGGTCCCTGATGGTTCCATTTTGTTGAGGGAAAAAAACAAAGATTTTCGAATTTTGAATATTTCGACGATAATGTTTTTTTTTAATTTTGAAATTGACGCACATATTTAAAGAAAGAGTATGAGATTAGTTGTAATTTATAAGAGAGGGGGTAATTAAGTTCTTTTGCTTTTAGTATTATTATAAATCATTTTTGAAAAACATTCTGAGTTTATGACATCATATACTATAAAAATATTAGATTTTTAAACTGTTTAAATCTCATTTCTCAATTCTTATTGGTGGAAATTCTGCCCATATAGCTTGGATTAGTGGAATTTCTGCCAATTTTACGGTTTTTCAGTTTACGATGTGAATTCAATCAAATATATTGGGGGATTTTTTGCCAATATATACAATTTCCCGGGAAACATGTACATATGGCGGAAATTTTGTCAATTGAAATTTTGATGACGGAAATTCCGCCAATGAAATGGAATTTTGGTCCGAAAATATTAATTTAAATTTCATTACATTAATTAAAAATCCATGTAATAACCCAATTAGACTAGCAATTCAAATATTAAACTATCTCAATGCAATCATAGATGAGGAGGAAGATTAGACGACTTCTGTTTGTGATTGAGGAGAAGGATCGTATGGAGGAGTATGTAGGACTAGGGTTAGGAGCAGGAGTACGTAGTGGTAAGAGTAATTGCTTGACTATGAGTTACATTTTAAGGAGAAGTTGTTGATGTTGTATGTGCACTGTTATTGAATGATTCGATGTTAATACCTGATTGTCCCTAGGGAAAGCCCACAAATCGTATAGTATAATTGTAATAACAACCGTTATTCCCCCCCTAGACACTTCACCCCTAGGGGTATTTATACAACTTCCTATCGGATTTTAGGTCCCGCGTTCTCGGGTGGATAGGACTTATTGGACTCGACGGTTCTGGAACACGTCTCTTGGAGAAGTAACCGCCCGGCCCGGAAGATCCGCTTGTTTTACCCGGTCGGGTTAATATCCGCGGGGCCATTTAGATTATCACCTTCTATTCACTTTATAGGGCCTTGCTTCTGGGCTCTTGTGTGGGCTTGGGCTGATAGACCAGGGGTACCATCAATACCATTCGCGAACACCACTTGTTCCAATACAACTGCCACCGCAGTAAGTTGGGATCGGGTCCCCTGGAGGGATAGTCCGGACCGGAGAAATAACAACCCGAGAATTCCCCGAGCATTACAGCGAGGGGCAGGGGATCAACCACAAGGAGAAGAGGGCAAAACATGTTGAGTAGACGAAGTGGCTCGAGTCACATGCCCCAACACAACCGAATCTGCATCAACCTGACGGATGGAGGCCAAACGACAGTGCACCGCAAGCAGTAAGCAGTTCAACCGATGACTCTCAATAGCGGCATGAGCCTTAAGCTCAACTTCGAGGAGGATCAGGCACTCCGACCAGACAGTCTAGCTATTGGTGCACTAACTCACGACCCAACTCCTCGATGATTGCAAAAGAAAACATGATTAGTTCAATTATGAAAAATAAGGGAAGACATCAATGTATTTATTGGTACAAGAAGTTGGGGGAGTATAGATGAGCATCCCCAGATCCACTGGAGTGGCTCAACGAGAACATACGGACCTGCAGGCCCATTGGACTGAGCATCCCTAGATCCGTCATTGACCAAACCCCAACCCGACCCGGCAGAGAGGCCCAGGAACATCCCCAAGTCTGCCTTCGCCTGCCATAGTGGTTCAGGAACATTAAGGCCAGACCTGGCCCGGGAAAAGCAGAAGGATACTAACCTCCTAGAAAGGAAGGGGATACATTACATTGAATACTTGTATTATATTAGAGAAAGAAAAAGAGACTGAATCTTAATTCGATTGCGTAGGCCCATCTCAGACCATACATCAGCAATGGGTTAATTAGACTCTTCACTGCTTTAATTTCCTTCCTTTGTTTTCTTTTTATCTTTCCTTTATGTTTTCTTTTTGTTTCACTGTCACTCTGTTTCAATATAATCATATAAATTTACATCTGAACTATCAAATATCAATAATATATAATATAAAAAATCAAGCTTCAAATCAATAATTATAAAAATAAAACGTTAGTAAAAAGTAATCAAAAGTCATACATTAATTAAATACAAATATTAAAATTAATAAACAAGCATCAACAATTAATTCATTATAAAAAAGTCATACATTTTGGAACCAAATCCTAAAAATGTTCAGCAAATAATTAAGATCTGAGTATTTTGTAGCTGGATATTATGTCTACAGTAAGTTGTTCATCTGAAAATTTTAATTATTTCATATATTTTTTCTTTTTAATTGCCATCTGCTTCTTCATTAGCTCCATATATATATATTTCAGAAACATGCAGATTTGCCTGACATTCCCCAATTTGGGCATTGGGACGTAAATAGGAACAGCAATTTCACCACAATATTCAACCTCAGGCCAGAAATCGATGACCACTCGAAAATAAATGATAAAATCTTTCAAGAAGATGTAAAAAAGATCGAAAACCCAAGAGATCCCCGTCGCGAGAAAAGGGCGGCTAATTCAATTAGGACAGAACATGATAGAAGATCAAACCAAAATCCTTATTATTCTCCTCATAAATCTGATCAGGGAAGAGCATTTAAAAAATACCCCAATGTAATTAGTTCTCACTCATATATATAGCTTGAATTTTTTTGACATGCATCATGATTCATAAATTAATGTGCAGAGAGAAGTACAGATGTATCCAATGGAGTTCCAAGATCATAATTCAATACAGGAGAAAACTCCAGAAGCTCCATGGTCCAGAGATGATCTTGGAATCACACAAAAATTCGAAGATATTAGACTGAATTCTGATCCAAATCATGATCAGCAGCCCTTCAAAACACCCAAACCTGAACCACAAAATCTTCAAAAACAATCTAAAAAGATTCCAGACCCTCCTCCCAAACCTGTAATTCAAAAGGCTATGATTCCCAAACCTCCACAGAAGAATAAATTTTCCATGTTCAAGAAAAAGGTAAAATCATAAATTAAATACAAGCTAAAGCCATGTTTTATCATTTCTATATATATTTAGATTGATGAATGATGATTAATTTGTCGAACAGATAGTTGCGACGATCAAGCGCATCTTTCGATGGGGTCGTCAAGATAAACCACGCCGCGAACTGCGATTTGAGCAACACTGATGTTTTTTTAAGGTCAATATATATATATATCATGACCAACATATATACTTATACATAAGTACTTTGTGATAAGTTATTTTGTGCAATCGAGTGATATATTCTACTTATATATAATTCTTGTTAAATAAGTTGATAAAAGGTATCAAAAGTAAATATGTAGTATAACTGTATAAAGAATAAATACTATACTACAATGTATTTTTTACAAATGGTAAATGATCCTCTCTAAGTATATCACTCTAGCTTAAGGGTATTTATATAGGGGCCTGATGGGCTCGACTCATTTGGCCGTAAGGGTTTATTGGACCGGGGTATTATCAAGAAGAAAAAACATAAATCATTTGAAGTAAAATTACGATTGATTCACTTATGAAACAAATCGAAAAATTTATTAATATTCGCACGCATAGACAATGTCGAGAGTTTTTCAAAGATATGTGTGATGATATGCTCCTGAGATCGAAAAAATGAAAAAAAAATCTAAATGTCTACATTTTAACTTTTCTAAATGTCCTAATATTAATAATTCTAAATGTTCTAAAATTTATAAACTGTTTAAATTAATTATAATTAAGATAGCAATTCATAGATATTTCGTATCATATCATATATACCTTATCCAAAAGAACATACGTGGCCAAAATCTAAGCACATACAATTCAAAACATGGGAAAAAAACAAAATTGAATGCAGGAAAAAATCAAAACATAGTGGAATTTGCATGGCCACTCTTGTTCGACGTCACTTAAAAAGTAGAAATTACTGAAATAGAACTAAAACACGTAACTATGATTTCTATCACAAAAATAGTCTATATATCTCCAGCATAAAATTGGTCAGCTTCAAAACGAGGATGGTAAGTGCAGATTTCAACAAAATCCAGATCTTAGACTCTAATCCTACCGGACGGAAAATGGAGGAAGAAGCTAAGGTGGAGAAGATGAAAAGAGTGGTGGCGGTGGTTGTGGAGGAGGAAGAAGGGAGAAGATTGAAGAGGAGGAGGAAGGAGATTCACAAAAGCGTGAACTGGGTACCGGAGTCGTGGGGGAAAGATAGTTTTCTTAAAGAATGGAAGGATTGCGCCGTCATCGATCGGTCGCTTTTTCCACCCGGACTTGCTATGGCCAGGGAGGCTTTGGTGAAGGAATGCCGGGAAAGACAGCAAGACAACATGTAATTTACTTCTAGATTTTTAAAATATTTACTACGTACTAATTTAATTATGTAAAACTGTGCGTAGTAACTAGAATATTATTCTTTGAAATCTAGAAAATCTTTCTAGTTTTTTTTGTAGAGGGACTTGAATAGTTTAACTGTTAAATTTCTTTTTAATTATTTTTAAATTCGATCGATTTTCTACCGGTCGTATGTACAATTTAACTGAGATTATTGCTTGAAAATTAACCTTGATTTTTTTACAAAAGAGTTTTTTTTTTATATAATTACAAAGTTAATTAGTAATCGATTATTTCCAAAGAAAGATTATCTCAACTGATCATGATAACTATTAAATTTTTTGAGTGTACAACGTTATATTCTCTGCGTGTATGTAATTTTTATTTAATTTTCACTAAGATGTAACCGATGATATATTATGTGACTCTGGTATATCATTCAGAGACAAGTCTTTCACTATAAAAAAACAGGTCTACGTCCAAGATCAGTGACCCTTTGATCAAATCCGCGGCTAAATCAATTTCTTCTTAAAAAAAATGTATCCTTCATATTATTAAAAAAAGTCAGTCATTTTTTTTAAATGCATGACTAGTGTAATACCTAACTAATTATTACCTATAACTTTGATAGTTTTTTTTAAACTTAGATTAGGTTTTACTTAACTATGATTTATAATTAATTAAAAATTATCTTTAAGATTTTATTTTCTACACTTATTTATAAATTGCCTAAATAACTAATGCAACCTCTTTAAATAATTTTAATTATCATTTATTAAGATACGATCAATATTAACTTTTATTTTTTCTTTCTATCTTTTTATAAATAGATTTAAAATTGATTATATAATTAATTTTTCAATATCTATAATTAATTCAAAAAATTACGCGTTTATCTTAGATTCAATTGTTCGATTCTCAGCCTTTTTTTTAATTTATAATGTCTAATATATTAACTTCTTCAATCCGCAATCACCCATGGTATTTTTTCATGCTAAACTAGAATGGAAATAATTATTATAAATCGAAAATGTCAAATACAATTATCAATTGGGTGAAAAAGACATAATAATTAAATTGATATGATTCAAATAAGAAATTTTTAATAAAATAGCTTGATAACTAAATTTTATTAATTTATTGAATAAACAATTAATAGCGTGTTAGTGTATAGTAATCTATTCTTTTTATACTAATTATGAACATTTGAAGAAGTTATTGATCGCAATCACTGCAAAAAATGCCTTAATTATAAGTAGAAAAATAACTGTTTATCTCTATCTATTTTCACAAACATCGAAAAAAATGAAATCAGTTATTCTTCTATGTCTTATAATCCTAACATCTTTATCTATTTTTATTGTAGGAAACAATACACAGCCACAATTGTTAATCAAAGATGGCGGCGATTCTCTTGTGTCTCCAGGGAAGATGTTTGTCCTTGGATTCTTCAGCCCGACAAAATCCAAACATCGTTACTTGGGTATTTGGTACGTAAGATTCAATACAAATTTCGTTTGGGTTGCAAATAGAGATGATCCCATTATAGGTTCAAGTGGTGTTCTTATGATCACACATACTGGAAACCTCAACCTTGTCAAAACTGACACTAACACGACTGTTTGGTCGTCAAACACCACTGTCGTTGCAAAGAGTAGTCCCAAAGCACATATCTTAGACACTGGAAATTTCATCGTGGCCGAGTTCAAATATTCCAAGGTTAACAAAATATTATGGCAGAGCTTCGACTATCCAACTGATACAATGCTCCCTACCATGAAGCTTGGGTTGGATTTACGGATCGGTCTAAATCGATTTCTAACATCATGGAAGTCTGAAAATGATCCATCCACAGGAGAGCACACTTATGAGATGGATACTAAAGGATCACATGAAATATATCTAAAAAGTAAGAACATTCCAAAGTATCGTCTTGGTCCATGGAATGGAAAGACATTTAGTGGATTCCCAGGTATGAAGATATACGAAAAACATGAATTTAAATATGTGTCAAATGATACAGATGCATATTACACCTTTGAATATGGAGGAGAGGGAGTGATATCAAGGTTAGTAATGAATCCAAGTGGGAAACTCAATCGCTTGCTTTGGAACATCGAATCAAAATCATGGGGAATTTATTGGTCAGCACCAAATGATCATTGTGATGATTATTCTAGATGTGGCCCTAATGGTTTATGTGATATTAGTTTACAAGGATACTGTAAATGTTTGAGAGGTTTCACTCCAAAATCACTCATTGCATGGAAGGCTCATGATTTTAGAATGGGATGTAAACCAGTACTGGAAGAATTCTATTTCAATGCAACGACTGCTGGACAAGGATTTCTTCTGTTGAAAGATGTGAAATATCCAGATATAACCAATTCCACCATTGACACAAGAATAGATTTAGATGAGTGCCGAAGTAAGTGTCTTGCAAATTGTAATTGCACAGCTTTTGCTCGATATTATACTGCAACTGCTATCCGTAATGGTGAGCCGACAGGATGTATCGTGTGGTATGGTGAACTTTTCGATATACGAAAATTACCATTTGATGGGCAAAATATATACTTGAAAGTCCCTTCAGAATTATCAAGTAAGCTTGATTGATTCTTATTCAAACATTTTAAACTTCTGTTGTCGATTACTTATTAAACTGTATATATATAAATTAATGCATGGTTAATTTATTGATGTAGAAGAAGAAAACAGAAAAGTGATTAACCTTGTGATCATGGTAATTAGCAGCATTTCCGCAATCGGAATATTGTTGGGAGTTTTTATTTGGAAGAGAAAAAACGCGAAGAAAAAGAAACACGCCGCCGATCTACTATCTAAAACAGGTTCTTATTTTCTTAAGTAGTATATATACTATTTGATTGATGACAGTAACTAGGTTATTTAAGTGACTACAAAAAATAGGGTTCTGAAGGCGAAAATTTCTGAGAAAATTTTAGGCAGTTTTTTTTTCCAGATTCAAATTTATTTAGGGTTAGAACCATTAATTTTTTTTGCAGTGAGTGCAACAATTAATGATCTTAACTGCATATTTTTCATTTTGAGATATGACATCCTTGATTTTTTTATCAGATATCAAGACAATGACATTGAATTATGATGAGGATAATAGAAAGTGGAAAATCGAGCTCAATATTTTCGAATATTTGACATTAGCTTCAGCAACAAATAATTTCTCAAAGGATAACAAAATCGGGCAAGGTGGTTTTGGTGTTGTATACAAGGTATATATATTTCAAATTCATTAAAAATCTTATAGGTCCCGACATCGATGAATTAGAAATTTTCAAATAATCCGCTTGCCCAAAATATAGGGTAAATTGCATGATGGTCAAGAAATCGCCGTGAAAAGACTTTCAATGGTCGAAGGGCATGGAATTCATGAAAAGATGTTTATAAATGAAGCTGGATTGATCGCCAACTGCCAACATAAGAATCTTGTCCGACTTCTTGGATGTTGTATGGAAGGAGATGAAAGGATGCTAGTCTTTGAATTCATGCGTAACAAGAGTTTAAATACCTTTATCTTCGGGGAAAAACGACATTTGCTTGATTGGAAAATACGTGTAGAAATCATCTTAGGAGTTTCCAAAGGTCTTCTTTATCTTCATGAAGACGCGAGATTTAAAATCATTCATCGAGACATCAAGGCGGGAAATGTTCTTCTTGACGAAGCATTGAATCCTAAAATCACAGACTTTGGTACTGCAAAATTATTTGGATCAGAAATAGTAGAAGAGACGACAAGCTAGATTTAAAATTGGAACACAGTAAGTAAGTAATTAATTAAGATAATAATTGTTTCAGATAATTTAATCTAATTAATTAGATATGGTCGGATAACAAAGATTTTATTATGTCTTGCAGTGGATACATGTCTCCTGAATACGCAATGGAAGGTGTCTTCTCCCCAAAATCTGACGTGTTTAGCTTCGGAGTTTTACTACTAGAAATCATCAGTGGCAGAAAAGTTCTAGCAACCAATCACAATCTTCTAGATATTGTAAGTATAAAATTATACACAAATGTACATTAATCACATGATCAAAGCTCACTAAATGATGGAATTCACACTGCACGAAAACAAGCCAAAAATGACGGATTTTTTTAAATAAAAATGGGGGAAATTCTGTCATTTTTGGACCCTAATGACGAAATTTCAGTCATTTTCGACCCGTTGTTTCTTACCCCGTCATTTTTACAAAATGATGGAGTTTTCATCATTTTTAAATTCCGCCATTTTTAAAAAATTACATTTTTTACCCTGGGTAAAAATAAATTTTGGAATTAGCATATGTTTACTGCAGGTTTGGAAGCTCTATAAAGATCGGAGAAGTTTCGAATTACTTGATAAAACTATTAGTTGTCCAAGCTCAATGTCGCAAGTCATGCGATTTATACAAATTGGATTGTTGTGTACGCAAGAGTATGCTGCTGACAGACCTGATATATCGACTGTTGTTTTTATGCTGAGTAATGAGAATTCGCCTATTCCTGAACCAACAACACCAGGTTTTTGTAAGCTTAGTGGTGATGATCATAATGTTTCAACATCTAAACACGCTGCTAATTACATAACCATTACAACGAATTATACTCGGTGACGGCATTCGGTCGTTCAACCTCCATTTGCTTCAAGAACCAAGTCACTTAATTTTACCACACTCAATTATTATTGGTATAATATTATTGATTCGATGTTTGATATTTTATTATTGTATTTTTTTGATATAATATTTTTCTTTTTAAGACAGGGCAAAAAAAAATGCATTGAAAAATTCATCAAAAAAAAATGCATTTAATTATCATCTTTTTTTGTCTTTTATGAATTACATCTCGAGATCAGACCATTATCACATTTTGTGGAGAATCAACAATCAAAATCAAATATCTCACGAGATTATTTCATTTTTATATCTCACTTGAAGCTAATCATATTTAATACATAACGAGATTCAAATTTTAATCCATGAAGACACATCAACTCACACTCTAGCTCTCTATCTCGACTGTCTAGCTAGTCTCAGGTTTCCGCACACCTGTCTCTCTTATCTCGGTTTCAGAAACCCTTCAGAGAGTTAATTAATTACCATTTAACATTGCTAAATTGTTGTATATGAAGTAATTGATTATCATTCCATTGGTATATATTTCATTTTTCAATGATAAACAATATATTATTATCATTATTTCTTCTTACACCTTCATAAGATAGTAAATGCATTATTGATTAACCAGATGGAGAGGTCGAATCATTTCGTTGTCTTCATGATCCAAAATCTGCAGACCAAAAAAAACAAACACGCCATGAAAATCGATACGAAGAAGAAGAAGAAGAAGAAGAAGAAGAAGAAAAATCGAAGAAGAAGAAGAAAAATCGTTTTTTTTAACGTGCATGGTTCAGATCAATCGCTTAGCTTACGTGACAATGATAGACGAAACCAGGATGTGCAGTAGCATCGAAGGGGTATGGAGCATCGTCTACAATCATATTAAACTTCATGATGATGGTTGTCATAGTTCCCGCTTCGATTTTCACCACGTTCTTCCACGTTCTCTCGTGCTCCGGCACGTTGACAACGGTTCCGGTAACGTGTGCACCGACGTTGCATGCAGCAACGTCGTTAAATTCTTGCAAGCAGGTTAGTAAGGTTTGTCCTTTAACCAATTGCTGCACTTGGATGGCTTGGAACATAGCCAGATGCGAATGGAATGGATGGTTGTCTCCGGTTAGGTTTATGATATGCCAGATCTCCGTACTGCCGGTCTTCGGGGTCTCGGTGACTGGATCTTCCAATCTCTTCCCGTTGATCAAAATGTCCACCGGCGTTCCTGTCACGGGATGCATGAATTCGTACAGAGATATGTATCTCGTGACTGTAGCGTCCTGTTCTCTCGCCGGTGGGTAACTCATCAGACTAGTCGGAACTACGGACGGGTCGATCTGCATGCCGGGTAGGACGACGAACTTCATGACTTTACTGATCGGGAGTGATGCGGGTGTCCCTCCAGGGTAAGGATACGGTGCGTCGTTGGTGAGTTCGATTTCGGTGATGACTGTCGTGGTGAAGTCTACGACGACATCAAAGATCTCAGCCGGTGATAAAATTATTGTACTGGTGATGATCGGTGCGGCCAAGTAAGAAGCATCGGAACCGATGACGGTGAAATCCATTCCGTTAGAGAATTGCAGATGTAAGTAACGTGCGTTACTTGCGTTAAGTATACGGAATCGGTATTTGCTCCTATAAACCACCAAATAAGGCCAAGCTTTTCCGTTGACGGTGATGGCATCGCCGAAGTATTCCGGCTGCCACTGCGGATGTACGTCGGGATTGTTTCCAGTAGCGTTCATATAAATAGACCCATTAGAGTAGAAGCTCCGGTCAGCAATGACTAGATGACGGTCGAACTCGGGTCCAGATGGGAGCATCAATGGATCTTCAACCGCAGGATTGCGGATGACGTAAGGTCCGAGGAGGCCGGCGAGAAGATTCTGACGAGTAAGACCAAGTGCGTGATCGTGATACCATAGATTTCCAGGGTGCTGGTCGTTTGAATAAAGATAGGTTAATCTGGACCAATTGGGTCCAAGCTCTCTGAAGTGTTGGGTGAACCAGGCGTAAGGGTTTCCGTCGAAATAGGCTTCGTGAATGCCGCCGTGAAGATGGGCCACCGTCGGAACACCACCCATCCTTGTCTCTGCGACGAGGATAGATGGGTCCCAAGGAAGGATATGGGTATCAGGAAGATAGTTCAACCACGTCACGTATGTCGACACTCCTTGAATGGTTTCGATCACCGGCCCAGGGAATGACGCGCTACTTTCGCTCGTACCGTAGACGAATACGGTCGTTTCCGGCAGATCACGGTGAAATTTCTGCACGCAAATTAAAAATCATACGTACTTTAAAATGCAAAATAAAAGGTAAAGATCTTGATCGAATTAAGTTCATCCACATACCCATTTCTTCTGGTACATGCCAATTATGAGGTGTTTAGGCAGAACAACTCCTCCGAAATCGTAATAACCTAAAACGACCGGAATCTTTGGAAGTGGGTCGACGTACATCGGCAAAGTTCCTCCGGCATTCTGGCCGGAAATAGTGGTGTATATGGCCGTTGTTAGAAACAGCAAAATCCACACAGATGCTCCGGTCGCCATATAGCTAGGTGTGTTGATCAATGGATTGGAGGATTACGTAGATATTCAGTTCATTTATAAACACAGAGTTAAGTGGTAGTATTGGCTTCTCCTCGCCGACATTGACATCGGTTACGTGTTCCAACTTACAATTACAGTTAGATACCGGTTAGGATTATTTTCCCGACATAACGTATTGTACTTTTAGTTCAGTTTCTAACATGATATCTTATCTCAACCGTTCATTAATCTTGACATTACATTTGGCAAATCCATTCTAGATCTCTGAAAATATAGAATATTCCGCTGGGAGTATATTCCATAAGTTCACATGATATATATTTCAAGGATTGAAATTAAAGTAAAAGAATTAGTGGTAAGTAAAATAATTAGTACACAATTAAACTTGTGCAGGTAATTTACCCAAGACCCATTTAGAGTATATCAGAAGAGCTTGGGGTGTAGAATATAAAAGTTTCAATACATATTCTAAAAGAGTAAGTGGGCCAGAATGCAATGGTTACAACACAAACTTTTTATTGGTTTTTTTTTTAATGTATTTTTTTTGGGTTTATAGTTGGTGGCTATTTACGAAAAAACCATGCCGGTTTATTCCTTGTTCGGAGCGAGACGACGGCAATATCTCCGTCGATTACATCACCGCGCGCTCCTCCAATTCTTTACCATAAACTCCGCAGGAGGAAGATGAAGAATCAATATCGAATTGGATCTACTGGATACGAAGAATCCATTCCCTCTCCACGACAAACGTCGATGACGCTCTCCGGCTTCTCGCTCATCTCCGACTCTGCGAATACAAACCAAAATCCAATGATGATTAAGGTTTAAGGTTTAGGGTTTTAGAAGTTTAATTTTTATTTATTTATTTATTTATCTATTTAGTGTATTTAGGGTCTTCGTGTTGAAATGTCCAAAACCCTAGGATAAATTGAATGGAAAACCCCATGCTATGGATCAAGCATGACGAGACCGGCCATGAATATCTCGACAGACTCGCCGTCAACCATCCTGCTTTTCTCCTCCCTCCCCTGCACCGTGTTCCTCTATGCGCCGGAAATGTTCTCGAGATCATCGGTCCATCTCCTTCTGCCAAATCAGAGGTCCTTCTCCAGGTAATCAATCAATCGTTCTTTCTCATTGGTTAAAAACACTCATGTAGTCATGTTTGATGTTCTCCCCCTTCTTCCCTTCTTCCAGGCTTCCATCTACTGCGTACTTCCCAAGCTTCATTTCGGCGGGTTGGAACGCTTGGTCATGTACCTTGACTTGGATTGCCGATTCGATGTTTCGCGATTCGCCCAATGTCTGAAGACACGATTGATGCAGACACACCAACATGGTATGGATTTTGTGATCGCAATTGCCTTAAAAATTATGCACTTTTATCATATTTCTAACTGACGTTCTGAAACACACACCATGGTTGATTGGTTTGGTTTTTAACATTCTGTTATTAGATGAAGGCTTTTATAATGATGAACTGTTTCAAACTTGCATGAGCCGCTTCTTATACATGCGATGTCATGATAGCATTGAATTCTTAACTTCTCTCAAGGCAAGTGTGTAGTAAGGGATACATACATATTCATCAGATCAACTCTTCGTACTTAACTTGCTTTCTGTGATACAGACGATTCAGAGCGAAATTCCAAAAATAAAGGAACTGCATGGTATTTCTGTCCATTTTCTCATGATTGACAGGTCTCGACCATTCTAGGATTTTGCATATGCATCCATAGGCAGTATAATTTTTCTCAGCACTATAACTTTTAATGCATATTATAAATTTATAACAGTACATAAAGTTCTCATTTAACTTTTCTTTAGCATTTGACTACATTTCTTCCACGATTTTTTCTTTGATAAGGTATGCGGTACTTAAGTAAATAGAAATTAAAGTGCATACACTGAGACTCGAACCCTGCATCTCCAGCCACTTTGATAGTTTCTGTGACCAACTAGGTTAATCGAGTTATGTCTCATGCACGGACTTAATTATTGACAACAAAAGAAAAATTGGGATCGTCCTAATATGCTAATTGGGTTCGTCCCTTGACCCAACACATCACCAGGAAGTACCCATTCTTGATTTTGTTCGTGCAATCTATTAAAAGTGATAAAAAATAACCTAAATTCTCGATTTTCAGCAAAGTACAAAACTAACTTTATCTCCAGTTTTTTTTGTAATATATTACTAATGTATTTTCCATATTGTTGAGTTATATATATTTTTTATAGTATCGGTGCTTATTTTTGGATGGATCGATTTCATGGACCGCATCACTTTAAAGACATTAAAAGGTATTAGCTGAAAAAGGTAGCTAGTGATTGTTATTAATAGTTTTCTTGATTTCCACTCATTTCGTGATACATATGACTTTTTTTTTCAATATTAATATTTTAATACATATTTGGATAGATTAAATGGAGCATAAGTCTAGCCAATGTGTTTGAGATGGGTAAATAGATAAACTTCAAAATAAACATAAAATAGGTTTCAAATAATGTTTAAATAGAGTTCAAACCGAATTGTAAATAGAGATTTCAATCATTATAATCATTAAAAGTTTAGTGGGTGAAAATGTGGAAGAGGAAGGAAGAAAACTTGGAGTCATTGGAGGAAATAATTTGTTCAGCAAGTCTTGATAGTGGAGAAATGTTAAGTACTTAGGTTTTAGATTTTATAGTTTTAAATGCTATAAATAAACATGAGCAACCTGCCTCATTACCAGTAATTGCATGACACCCTTGGAGCACATTTGTGGCTGCATCAAAAACTATGAATGTAGTGAATGTACTGTCACGTTATGTGATTGTACAATTGATGTATGTTACTGTTAGTAATTTCCCAATGCTGTACAATTCCCATGCATATTTTTAAAATTAAAACACATATATAAATAGCGTCAAAACTTCTACATTTATCATTTTGTAGGTTTTTGTTTTCTTTATTATATGCTAGGTTCCATCATTTCAGGCTCCATTTTCTTTTGTAATTGATGATTTGATGGACAAAGTTTTTGGGCAAGGCTCACTTCATTTTTTATGAAATTTCAACTTCATCAAAAAAAAATTGATGGACAAAGTTACGTAGAAATTGCATTGAATATGGTTTGCCATGATCTATTTACAATTTTACACAATAAAATGTTCTTCTAAAACCAGACTGAAATATTGTTATTTACTTATTTTAGAACTTCTGTGATGATTTATATAGCTTTCACAAGCACAACTTTGGCATCATAAAAAAATATTGTCTTCTTCATCAGGGAAAATATGTCCCTTCAAAGCATTATGGAAAATGTTTCTCGTGAAATCCGAAAAATCCTTCAGGTGCATCCAATGCTTGTTTTGGCTACAAAAGCTACAATTTTAGGGCTTGAGACTTCAACAAGTGAGGAGAAGAGGTTGGTTATCTAGCCATTATAATGTTGGTGGTTACCATTTTTATATTTCTTTAATGGGTTCTCTCTGTTACTTTCTAATTCATAAATATTTTGATAATAGAATGTATTTATAACAAGCCATGTATTTTATATGTTATCATGTTCATTTATTGCAAAAATGGATACGTATGATTTGAGTTCATTGCAATCATGGATATTCTTAGATCCCCTTTTATTCCTCTATATAAGGGTTATTGCTTTGCATACTCTAAAGTACTACACCATTCGTTTCATAAATAAAAGTCAAATGACTAAGCGTCTAAGCTATACATGCACTAGTTCAATTTCACTATGCTAAAAAATATTTTCAAATGACTAAGCTAACCGTTAGAAAACTGTCACTAGTTTATTAAAACTCGGAAAATTTAATTTAATTTGTCCCCAACTCACATCAAAATTAACAAAACATTACAAAAAAGTATCAGTAAATGCAGCAGTTGCACACAATTGGAGAATGTCACTATGCATGTGTGGGAGACCAACCTCTTGAAGTAACACACCTAGTTATTTTTTATCACTAGGTGTCATAGTTAGATGGGAAATTGGTAATATTGTCATCTATTCCTTCATTTTTGTTTCTTCACTTATAACTCTGGTCAATACTCTTCATTCCTAATGAGAATATTTACTTTCATTAAAAAAAGTGTGCTAAATGAGTGTGCAATTTTATTTATCAACGTTTTCTTGTAGTCACATATGCATACACAATATTTACTCTTTAGTATATTCAATTATTTTTAATTACCGTAGAAAATCACTGTTGTGAATCTGTAAAGGAATTCAATCATTTATTTTATCATGTACTTTTTATTTTTTAATACTCAAGTTATTATACAACAGACATGGAAGGTGTTCTTTCAATGATGTTACCTCATCAAATGTTTCAAATAGAGATGCAGAGAAGCATTCACATAAGGAGTACATGCCCTCTAGCTGGCAGGTTTTTTTAGCAGTTTTTAAAATGATTTAATATTCTGTTAATCTGTCATCATATAATTTATTTTGGGAAGTTTTCAATACAATAAACATAAACAAATTATGCAATATAATATTAGATCTTGTTGATATTAATATAGAATTTGAATTTAGCCCAACTCAATATAGAATTAATATTTAGATCTTGCTGTTAGATTTTTTTGCTATTAATGTAATTCGGTATTCCTGTGGGTGTTTTATCGAAACAAATATATCATGTGATTTTCTCAAGAATAAATATCAATATCTTTTTTTTTGCAAGAAATGTATATTTCTCATTAATAAAAATGAAGGGTAGTCTCCTGAAATTACAAGGTAAAATGAAATAAAATATGGTGGGTGAACTCCAATGTAGCTAGCATTCTTAGTGATCACTGATCAATATCTTAATAATACTTGATTTTGTTTTTCTTATTTTTCAGTTATTCGTCACACACAGGATATTTCTAAGAATTTCAGGTTTTGATTTTAAAACATATTTTGCCTGAATTTTCTTGTTTTAATTTTGATTTTATTGATATGCAGATGAAAAATCAGATGATAGAAAAGACGAAAATTATCCCATTTATACGTCCAAATGGATCATGCCTTTGTTGCATTTTTCTGATAGATTCAGAGTTGGAGATGTATGTTGCATCTTTGTTGCATCATGCCTTTGTTTATTTTTGTTAATATTTTTATTCTTTTCAGGATGGCATTGTACTATTGTGAATTTACAATTATCACATGATGTAGATCTTCATGTTGATTTAATTGTATTCTGATACAAACAGTGCCCAGCCCATTTCTTCATCAGGATCAGCTCATTATTGAGGGAGAAGAAGCCATAGACTTCCACCATGTTGGTTAGTTGTTAGGATACTATATTTAAGTATTTAACTCTTCTATTATCTACAGAAATATAGTTTTTGTTCTATGATATTGAAATATAAATTGCAGTTTGCTTTACATATTGTGTGTTTTTGATTTGTTATTTATCCTGTTAGGAGTGTAGTGAAGGCTATTTTATGCCTCTAAGTGACTTTAATAGTTTTAAGTTTTTACAAGGAGGTAAGATTTAAGGGATTTGAATAAGAGTGTTTTTGTTCTATCTTATCATCAATCTTGGCCATAAGGAAATTCAGCAAGTGATATTTTTTGAATACCATGTATCATTAAACTATTAAACCCTAATCCACAAACATAAATTGAAGATTGAAATCTTGTAAGTTGGAAGTGGGGAAAACACAATACCTAATGAATTTTTAACTGGTCATGAAACTAGTTGAGGTTTTAATTTTGTTAATAATGTGGGCAATGTTATTAGGATTAGTGTTGATTTCTCAACCTCAAAAAATCATGTTGAGGATAAATTATATTATGATGAGGAGATGAAGTTCTTGAATCAAAACAAGACTTGGAAGCTGACTATTCATTAATGATAAAATTCAATAAAATCATAGAGGCAACTTCCAAGAAACTTCTTCCTCTAATATTCAATTCTTTTTTAATCTGATACATACGAAATTATTATTTAATTAATCAACCGACGCAAGCAATAGGTAACCTTTCTTCTATATAAAGAGAACAAAATGGAGAGTTTCCTCATCCATTACACCATCGATTCCATATATTCATGGGAATCATGGCCAACAAACCAATGTCAGTAGCTTTTTTCCTTGCACTTTCCTTCCTAGGAATGAGGGTCGGGAATTCACATCCTGGCTATATCTCTATTTACTGGGGTCAGAACGTGGACGAAGATAGCTTATCCTTGGCTTGTGACACCGGAAACTACAAGTATATAAACATCGCGTTTCTCGTCAAATTCGGAAGTGGGTCAACCCCGGTCCTCAACCTCGCCGGCCATTGTGATCCTGGTAGTTCTGGAACAGGTTGTGCTAGTTTGAGCAGTGAAATCGAGTATTGTCAGAGCAAAGGCATCGAGATGTTTCTTTCACTAGGAGGTGGTACTGGGAACAATGATATATCCTCTGTTGATGATGCTAACCAGGTTGCTACTTACCTATGGAATAACTACTTGGGTGGCCAGTCGTCTTCTCGTCCTCTAGGCAGTGCTGTTTTGGATGGAATCGACTTCGATATAGAGGGTAATTCGTCACCTAATCATTACGATGACCTCGCAAAAGCATTGAAAAGTTACAGCTCGTCGGTTCTTCTCTCAGCAGCACCACAGTGTATATACCCAGATGCTCATTTAAGTGTTGCAATCAATTCCGGACTGTTCGACTATGTTTGGGTTCAATTTTACAACAACCCAAATCGTTGTAACTATGCGTCCGACAACGTTGATGGCTTCACCGACGCATGGAATCAATGGGCGCAAGTGAGTGCAACGAAAGTATTCCTTGGACTCCCTGCGTCTCCGTCTGCCACTAACAATGGTGGGTATATCCCTCCGAACACCTTGATTTCTTCGGTGATTCCGATTGTCAAGAAGTCTGAGAAGTTCTTTGGGATCATGTTGTGGAATAGGTACTATGATTATACACAAGGTGGGTATAGTGATCAAGTGAAAGCATATGTCTAGGAATTTGTAACTCATCAACAAATCAAAATAGTTGAGTACTTGGATTGTTTATGTTAAGAAGAGATATTGTTTGTGAATTTAAATAAATAATGACATTAAAATAATAAAAATTGGTAAAAAAATCAATATCAACTATAATTAAGTATTGAAGGAATTTTGGATTTCAATCTTACATCATATTATTTTTAAATATTTATTTATAAAACCTTATTATTTTTATAAAAAATTCGCGCCATATAATACATGGTGGATTTCCGCCACTATATAATTTTCAGTTTCAACGAAAATTTTCAGATTTGGCGACAGATTTCCCCATCTATTATTTTTTTGGTGGAAAATGATGTCGAATAATAGATGGTGGATTATCGATAACGGATATAAGGTTATTCTGGCAGTTCTCGTCCAGTCGGTCTTAATCTGTCATCCGATCTTATTTCTTGTAGTGTTATGATATAACTTTATTTATTAATCGATCGATTATTAAGATTTATAAGCATCCAGGTCGTGGATGAGCGGCCAAAGGTACAACTCTCTGCAATGTCAACCCAAAACTCTCTTCCATGTTGAGTTTATCGGGAAACTCACCGTCTGGCAGTTTCCAATTAAAAGAGTGAACGAGGGTTGCCGTCAGAAACTGAACCATTTTCAAACCCAAGCTCATTTCAGGACAGATCCTCCTTCCAGCGCCGAATGGTATAACTTCGAAGCCTTTTACGTCGATGTTGGCGTGGTCACCGTCAAGGTAAGAACCTTGACGGTTGGAACTCCAATGGCTCCGTCCATATATCTGGATCTCGGCCTATGGCCCACACGTTAACCATCAACATCGTGTTCTTGGGGATGTTGTACCCTTGTATCTCGCAGCTCTCTGACGCCCGTCGGGGAATTGAGAGAGGAACGGCAGGGTGCAGTCTGAAGGAATGGAAGGTTGGGGAGGTCAGTGTCGTAGACAAGTCGGTCACGGCCGACCACATAGTCGATTTCTCGCTGTAGATGTTCGAGAATATCAGGATGACTTATCAACTCCGCCAGCACCCACTCCGACATACTTGATGTGGTGTCTATTCCGGCGAAAAACAGATCCTAATCATAAAGACAACACATACGGATTAATTACTTTGTATGTTTGTATAATGAGCTAATGGGATTATTGTAAACATACACACCGCAAGAAGAGCTTTGATGACATCATCGGTGATGATCTCTCCATCTCCGGTGAGGTCTTCCTTCTTCTTATTCCCGATCATGACACTCAGGAGATCCCCATCATTTTTCTGGGAACGTTCGTGTTCGGCGATGATGTTATCGAGAAACATGTCGTACCTTCTATGAATATTTGTTATCTTTCCGACCACTCCTTGTATATCCAGCCAGCCAATTTCGGGAATAAAGTCACCAATGTCAAACACACCGATTTCACATATCTCCGTAATCAACTTTTTAAACGTTTCCGCTCTCTTTCCCATCACTCCAAAAACCCTCTTCCCCAAAATCGCCCTTCCCAAAACATCAGCGATGCACACGTTGACCTCCTCCCCCAAACGCACCAACTCACCGTTAGTATTTTTGAGCCGACCGACAAAAGAGCCATCTCCTCTTCCCGGACACGCCGTAAGGCGTGCATTGCTTTGTTTGAGAAGAAATGGGTGAAGCAAATCTTCCGGAGCATGCGCCATGTCGGATATTGTATCACCACAAGTCAATGCTTGTATTCATTTTTTCCCTTAAGAATACTATCTAAGATGGTATCAGTTTTCATTACTCATGTAATACCAAGATCTAGATTAAGCAAAGATGAAGGATCACTTAGAATTGAAGGTGTGACAGAATTTAAAGGCTTAGTGGGTTCATTACAGACCCAAACAAGGTTGGACCTCACTTACTCTATAAATCAAATAGCACAATTTATACAAGAACCAAAAATCACATATTTAGTTGCTGTCAAAAGAATTTTAAGATATCTTAAAGGTATAGTCGATTACGGGTTAAGATTTACAAATAGCTCAGGTAAACACAGAATATGTGGTTGCTGTGATGTTGATTTTGTTGGTGACTCATACACCAGGAAATCAATTTTAGGATTATGTATATTCATGAATGGAAATCTAGTTACTTGGTGTTAAACAAAATATTATTTCAAGATCTTATTGGTCCCGGATACCTAACCCGCCCAGTTCTCAGTTCTCACCCCTATTCCTCCATCTCAATTTCGATTTCCCACTGTTTTTTGATTTACCACAATATTTATATTTTTTCATCTCTCTAATCTTAATCTCCAATGGTTTTTTTATTTTCATCCATGTCAAAAGTTTATAAATTGGTTAATATAAAAAATCTTATTACTTTTAATATGAAATAATAATATTTCATATTTTATTTTCACAAATTCAATCTTTATTTATATATTAACATTCTTTGCATTTTTTATATCTTATTGATTTGAGACTAAATAAAGTATAATGGTCCAAAAAAATATTAAATGGTCCTCAAATATATTAAATAAGGATAAAATTTGAACTTACACTACAAAAAAAACCTAGTATGGCGAGCTTTTGACGACGGATTTCCGCCATCTAAAATTCAGTTCTTTTGATGACGAAAATCCGCCATCAATTGTTTCAGTCCTTTGATGACGAAAATCCGCCATCAATTGTTTCAGTCCGTCATGGAAAGGTTTTCAATGGCGGATTTCCGTCATCTAAAAAATTCTGCCCAAAATTTCGAAATCTTCCAAATTTTTATCCCGGCAATGATATGTTTTCGGGGAATCGGGCGAAAAAAGTCTGTCCAAATTTTGATTGGACGGACTTTTTCGCCTTATAATACATGGCGTATAATTTTCAGTTTTCGCGAAAATTTTCAGATTTGGTGACAGATTTCCGCCATTTTTTTAAATGATATCGAATAATAAATGACGGATATAGGATTATCCTAACGGTTCTCGTCCTAACGGTCTTATGATGGCAGAAATCCGCCTATTTCTTGTAGTGTTACTAGGTCTTGTAACTTTATTTATTAATCGATCAATTATTAAGATCTATAGGCATCGAGCGATAAACGTGGCCGTGGATGAGCGGCCAAAGGTACAACTCGTTGTAATGTCAACCCAAAACTCTCTTCCATGTTGAGTTTATCAGGAAACTCACCGTCCGACAGTTTCCAATTAAAAGAGTGAACGAGGGTTGTCGTCAGAAACTGAACCATCTTCAAACCCAACCTCATTCCAGGACAGATCCTCCTTCCAGCGCCGAATGGTATAACTTCGAAGTCGTTGCCTTTTGCGTCGATGTTGGCGTGGTCACCTTCCGATAAGAACCGTGACGGTCGGAACTCCAATGGCTTCGTTCATATATCTGGATCTCAGCCTATGGCCCACACGTTAACCATCAACATCGTGTTCTTGGGGATATTGTACCCTTGTATCTTGCAGCTCTCCGACGCCAGTCGGGGAACTGAGAGAGGTACGGCAGGGTACAATCAGAACACTTCTTTCAAACACACCAAGTATATTTATGCGGCTCATGGCGAAGGTTCTTCGACCATTTTTTGGATCATGCGCCGTTGTCTATTTTGACGATGTCTTGGTATATAGTCGAAATCAAGAGAGCATCTACAATATTTGGAGAAAGTATTGGCCGCACTAAATGCAGAATCGAAAATTGATGCTCTTCAGAAGTGGCCGGTACCGAAGTCAGTAGGAGAGGTACGCAGCTTCATCGGTCTTGCAACGTTTTATCGAAAGTTTATCCGGAACTTCAGTTCAGTGGCATCAGCAATCACAGACTGTTTAAAAAAAGGCATGTTCGTATGGACGGAAGAGGCTAACCAAAGTTTTGAAAAACTAAAGAAACTTCTCATCTCTGCACCGGTTCTTGCGTTACCTGATTTTAAAAAACTCTTCAAGGTGGAGTGTGATGCTTGCCTTGTAAGGATTGGGGCCGTCCTAATTCAAGAAAACCATCCGGTGGCTTTTTTCAGCGAGAAATTGGCAGAAGGAAGATGAAAATGGACAACCTACGAACAAGAATTCTTCGCCGTGCTTCGTGCGTGTCAAACCTGGGAACACTATTTAATTCAGAGAGAATTCATTATTCGGACCGATCATATAGCTCTCAAACAGCTTAATGCAGTTTCTAACATTAATAGAATACATGCTCGTTGGGTAGGATATCTATAACGACCCGGGAAGAACAATTAAGTTGTCGATGCTTTAAGTCGACGTGCAGAGACACTTACAATTCTACAATCGAACGTCTTAGGATTCGAAGAAATCAAATCCTTATACGCATCAGACCCGGATTTCTCCAAAGCTTGGGAAGAAGCATATGAAACAACAAAGGATAGTAAGTTCTCTATTGTGAATGGATTTCTATTTATGGATAATAGGTTGTGTGTCCCATCACTACAAGAAAACAGGGCTACGCCCACAGGATTAGCCACGGCCAGTGAAAGCCGTGGCTAATTGTTAAATATTAGCCACGGCTTTTTTAGCCGTGGCTAAGCCCGTGGCTAATTTGAATATTTAGTCACGGAGCTAAGTTTTCCGGTAAAAATTTCTTCCAATTTTTCATTGAATATTTAGCCACGGCTGTAAAAATCCGTGGCTAAAATTCCCTCCAATTTTTCACTCAAATTTGGCCACAGATTTAGAAGAGCCAATAAATTAGCCACTGATATTTTTAATTATTAGCCACGACATTTAGTCGTGGTTAATAATTATAATAGTGTTAGGGTTAATGTAAATGTAAAAAATTATGGTTAGTGTTAGGGTTGGGTTAGAGTTAGGGTTAATAGAAATTAACAAAAATTAGTAAAAATAAGTTTATATATATATATATGTAGATAATGTTAGGGTTAAAAGTAAGAGTTAGAAGTTAGGGTCAGAAGAAGTTAGATTATAGTGTTAGAGATAAATAGTGTTATGACTTTTTTATAAACTAAGTTTATTTTAAATTATAAAAATTATAAATTAAAGTTATTTTAGATATTTTAAATTTTAAATTTTAAAGTTAAAAAATAAATTAAAAGAAGGTATTTTAATTTTTAATGTTAAAAATTTAATTATAAAAGTTATTTTAAATTATAAATTCTAAAAAGTAAAAAATCAATAACTAGTGATTTTTTTAAAATTATAAAAAATATCAATTTCTAATATTAACTTTAGTAGGTTAGGGTTAGTCTAATTTAATAAATTTTAAATTCTAAAATTCAATTTAATAAATTAGATATTTTAAAATTTATAAAATAAGTTTATTTTAAATTAAAAAAAATAGAAGAAGTTATAAATTAAGGTTATTTTAGATATTTTAAATTTTAAAGTGAAAAATTAAATTTAAAAAAGTTATTTGAAGTTATAAATTCAATTATAAAAGTTATTTTAAATTATAAATCATAAAAAATAAAAAATTGACAACTAGTGATTTTTTTAAAATTATTAACAACTAGTGATTTTAATAAATTTTAATATTAGCTTTTAAATTTTAATAAATTTTAAATTTGAAAATTCAATTATAAATTAACTTTATTTTAAATGGTTATAAACTAAGTTTAAATGGATATTTTATATGGATCTTTTAAATGGATATTTTAAATTAAAACCTAAATACTAAAACCCCAAATCTTGTTTCCAACCTAAATAGTAAAATCTTCGATTCCCTAAAACCTACTTCCCTAAAACCTTCAAGCTTCGATTCCAGAGGAAACTTGAAGATCCGACGAGACTTCCGACAAACATTTAGCCACGATCAATAAAAGATTAGCCACTGATTTTGGCCGTCGCCCTTCACTTTTCTCTCTGTTTCAAAAATTTAGCCATGATCAATAAAAGATTAGTCACTGATTTCGATCGTGATCCTTCACTTTACTCTCTATTTCAAAAATTTAGCCACGGTCAATAAAAGATTAGCCACTGATTTATGTCGTGACCCTTCATTTTGCAAAAAAAATAGCCATGGACAAAAAAAATTAGCCACTGAATTATGCCGTGGCTAATTTTTTTAAAATTTAGCCAAAATTTAGCCACGGATTTTGCCATTTAGCCAGTGATCTTGGCCGTGGTTATTTCCCTGTTTTCTTGTAGTGACAGTCCTCACTACGTCTTAAGTTGATCTATGAAATTCATGCCGGAGCATTAGGTGGACACTTTGGAATTTCAAAAACTTTACAGCAAATGAAGTTGAGATACTACTGGCCACAGTTGAAGAAAGAAGTGGACAGACATGTTCGTCGGTGTCCGGTATGTCAGGAACATAAAGGAGGAACACAGAACACGAGCCTGTACACACCGCTACCAGTGCCATCGAAACCTTGGGTTGACGTGTCGATGGATTTCATTCTAGGTCTACCTCGAACGACAAGAGGTAACGATTCCATTCTCGTTGTCGTAGATCGATTTTCTAAAATGAGATATTTTATCGCCTGCAAAAAGTCAAACGATGCAAGTAGAGTGGCAAGTTTATTCTCTAAAGAAATTGTTCGAATTCATGGCATTCCAAAAACGATCACATCTGACCGGGATTCAAAATTTTTATCTCATTTCTGGCGTCAATCGTGGGGGAAGGTTTCAACAACGTTAAACTTTTCGACGACTTGCCATCCACAGTCCGACGGACAAACGGAGGTTGTTAACCGGTCGGTGGGCACGTTGCTAAGGATCCTGGTGGGTGATAACCCAAAGTTGTGAGACGAGTGTCTTGCTCAAGCAGAATTTGTGTATAATTCATCGGTGAACAGAACAATCTGGAAAACGCCTTTTGAAGTGGTATTTGGAAGTCTTCCTAAAAGTACTGTAGACCTCCTGATAGAAGATCGTAAGTCGAAGGCTGTTGAAGAATTTGTTGATAGGATGAAGGGCATTCATAATAAGGTCTGAATTAATATTGAAGAATCTAATGCTAAGTACAAAATTGCAGCAGGTAGCTCTTGTTGGGAGAAAATATTCGATGTTGGTGATTTGGTAATGGTACATTTGCGAAAAGGCCGATTCCCAGTGGGAAAGTATTCAAAGCTTCACAAACGCAACTTCGGACCATGTCAGATATTAAAGAGGATTAATTCTAATGCCTGTGTTGTAGACTTGCCTGAGGAATTTCAGATGTCCACAACTTTCAATGTTGCTGACCTACGAGAGTATCGACCACCAGACGAAAGTCATTTCCAGCAACCGTGGACGTCTGCCTTGGTGGAAGGGGCGCCTGATGTGGTCAGCCACGTCATTAATAGCTCTATCATTGATAGAGCATAACCGTTTCAATACTAACGTCCCCAACTTTCTCCAATGGTTTGTTATCATCATGGATGAGTTATGAGGTTATAAATATTAGTTAGTATAAGTATCATTCAAATATTAGTCTAATTACTTTTTAATCATGTTTGGTAATTATATATCACTAATGAATTCTCTTATCAGGATAAAAGAGAGTCACATGTGCAAGCCCAAAGTCTGGATCGACCCATAAAGGGAAATAAAAGAATTAATCGTTAAAATGACTTACTTGAAATAAAAAGCTATGTTTGGGCTTGTAATAAGAATTTTGAGTCTATAAATAAACTCGTAATTTTTACAAATCAATTGAAAAATATACTCGGTTTTTGAGTCTTCAAATTTCCGTTTTCTGTTTACATCATTCTTCCCCAAATTACTCCCGGTGACTGACCTAGCCATTCTCCTCCTTTCGTTGAGGATCTTAGGTCGGTATTTTCTTATAATAAATAAAATGACAGTTATGATAATAATAATAATAAAGGACAGTCTGTCCATCTTCTTTAACGGTCAGTCACCATTATGGAAAAGGAAATATAAATAAGATGGCACGTAGATGAATAAGTTATTTTTCATAATTTCTAGTTTATCTCTCGGTAAATTCTCTCAACCTTCCCGGTGGATTCCGGCTATTTATCGATTGGAGGATTCCGATCTCAAATTCTGTTTCTTCTTAACAGATTATTTCCTACGTCTTTGGCGACACTCTCTTATTGACGACTCAGTTCGTCGTTCATCCGCGTCGCAACCCAGTTCGGTGCATACATACTCCAAAGTCGACATGGAGTCTCCCAAAACCTATACGGGTTGTTCTATTCCCATTTGGTTTGTATCTAAGTTTCTAGGTACTGGTGATACACCCAATCACGAGATACTGTATCACCAAAAACTAAAAATGAAAATTTAGTTTAGTTTAGGAATTGAAAGTTCATATTTTAATACCGTCATTTATTTTACATAGATATGTCTGGACTTCATAGTATGACTTATTCAGTTATTTTCCACACATAAGCAACTGAAGTAGTTAAACTACCAGTTGACTCACTCTTCTAGACATATGGTTTGACCTTATCACTGTACCCACCCTGGGTGTAGTCATTGTATCTACTCCAAAGCATGATCCCGCCGTACTTCCTAGATTTCTTGATGTAGGGAAGTACGCTGTTGATCAGCGTGTTCGGAGTGACATATCCATTGCTGGCGGCACGCGAAGACGCGGGGAGACCAAGGAATACCTTCTTCGCATTGACACCCGCCCACCGAGTCCAAGCGTTGTTGAACCCTCCAGAACCGTAGTTGCATACTGGGTTATTGTAAAATTGCACCCAAACACAATCGAACAATCCGGTGTTGATCGCTCTACTCAACTTCGCATCTGGGTACGGGCACTGCGGCGCTGCAGTTAGAAGAATCGACGAGCTGTATTTTTTCAAGGCCCTTGCGAGATCGTCGTAATGCGAAGCGGATCCTGCCTCGATATCGAAGTCGATTCCGTCCAAAGCCACGTTGCCAAAAGGACGAGAAGACGATCGACCACCCAAGAAGTTGTTCCAGAGGTAGGTGGCAACCTGGTTGGCATCGGTTACGGAAGAGATGTAGTTGTTCCCAGTGGCACCCCCCAGTGAAAGCAACACCTTGACGCCTCTATTCTTACATGCCTGGATTTGACTCCTCATCTTAGAAGCACAACCCGTTCCAGAGCTGCCGGGATTGCAATGACCAGCGAGGTTGAGTACCGGGGTCGACCCACTTCCGTACTTGACGAGGAATGCAATGTTTATGTACTTGTAGTTACCAGTGGCACAAGCCAGAGACAAGCTACCTTCGTTCCCATTCTGGCCCCAGTAAATAGCAATATCGCCGGCATGTGAAGTTCCGACAAACACCGCAAGGAACGTCAGTGCGAGGAGGAGAGCTGCATTCATTGTTCTATTAACCATGATTGATGGATGGATGGATGGATCAGATGGTACAACTCCTCTGGTTATCTTCTCTTTATATAGAAGGCCGGCGGGCCGGCTTCCTAAGGCATCAGATGCAAGGTTGAACATTTCTTGATTGGATAAGATAAACACGTAGATCGACGTTGAAACGTTTGAAATTTAAGTTCCACTGTCGGAATGATTCAAAAACTTAAGTAAGAAGAAATCTAGAGCTAGTTTAATTGATTTCTGACAACGATGGCTTCTTGAACTTTCTATTTTGTATTATCTTCATACATACATACATATAAATTGAACATTCTGGTTACGATATTTTCTTTTTACCAGATATATAAATTTTTATGATGATATATATATATATATATAGAACCCATTTCATGTAAATCATATGTATTTTTTTAGATATCGTAAGTAATTTTAAGTTCAGAACATAATTGGATGTGGTATGTAAGATCTTAAACTCTCGTAAATTTTAACAGTAAATACTTCAAGTTGAGTTAATCTGTTTAAGATGATCACATGAGTTTATTATGTCTTTATGACTTACGTGTAGAATTTTAATTGTGGAAAATTCCGACAATAAAAACATAAAAACTCGAAGAAGTCAAGAAGACTTTAGTTTTATAACGACACAAGTTGGTTCCTGGATTTTAGGATAAATTTAGATTCTTTTTCCCATGTGGTTTATATAACGACAAACAAATCGATAAAATAAAACCTGAATAATAAAATTCATACTTAAAATTTAAAAATATAAAATCCCTAACATTTATGATTATTAGATATCCAATAATTTCTGATCATTAGATCGAAAATATTAAATACCATGATTTGAATTAAATCCTATAAATAAAAACTCACCTTCTTATTCATCCTCATCATTATTTTCTACAATCACTGCACAAAAATAGTGTTTAGCTATAGTCACATATACTAAAATTCCGCCAATCATGATGGACTCGTATTTTGCTTGGTGCAAGCCAGAAGCCAGCCAATAATGTCTGATCGATGGATTCCGCCAATCGAAAAGTTTTATTTGGTTTCTGACTTACACAAGTTAAATTCGAGACAATTTGGGTCGTCCTTAAAAGTCTGTTTTCTATGGTCAGTATCTCATCTTTGCTTAATTCAACTATCTTTCATTGCTTCTTGTTAATCTCCTCATGAGATTGATGCATTCAATTTGCATGCTCTAGCTAGAGAGTTAATAAAAATTTAGAAAGCTACCTGCGGATGGTGGTTCATGCATGATAACCCTCGAAGTTGGTCGGATTGATTACCTTTGATGGAACTGTATACAGGTAATTGTAACAGATCGAAACTTGTTCAACTATTGAAGGAAGATTTAACGATTGAAGACTTCGGTTTCTGTTCATCAGAAGAGAATTCGATCGCCGTCAACTAGACAGAGCTCTTTCTTCAAAAGGCCGAAAATAGCTTAAACCCAACTAAAGTAAAGAATTTGTTTAGTGCGTTAGTCATTATACTTGATTTTGCTAACTAACTAAATGAGATAATCAACAATTCAATATTCATTTTTACTAGTTGATAGATTCAGCTTTTTAATTCCAAATCCAAAAAACAAGAAATACCATGATGATAGGGGATTTGGGGATTTAAGATAGATGAGATTTAGGGATTTAAGATAGATGAGATTTAGGGATTTAAGTGTTAATTTTTATTTGAAAGGTATATGAAAAAATATTTTATAATTATATAATATAAAATTTATTCTATCTATCATTTATATAGTCAGAAGCGGAGCCAGTAGTGACGGTGGAATAAACGATGACTACAATCGGATTCTACTGGAAACCTCCGATGCTTATCGTCTTGTCAACGATCAGACTGGTGAGAATTTCATTGTATGGGGTGATAGCAATGTTGACGGTACCAAGGATTTCAGTCAACCGCTTCCTACTCAGAATCCCAATCGGAATCCTCCGTCGCCTTCCGAACGTCCTTCAGGTTTGATTTGGTTTCCGGATTTCTCCCCCCTCTCTCATTCTTCCGTGACTCTCACAGCATTGGATCCTTGTGTGTTTTCACAGGGGTTACCAAATCGAGATTAGAGGCTGTTATTGGGGGTTTTGGGAAATTGAAAGCTCAGAAGATTAGGGCATTAGTCAAGAGCAGCAGAAAATCATCGTCCTCATCGTCTTTGTCGTCATCTGACAATAGATATAAGAAGAAAAAGAGTAAGCAAAATTATCATGACGATGATGTGGTTGATCAAACCTCAAATGACTCCAATTTTTTGCACGTAATTGCCAAGAAATCTCCACCGCCATCTCGTACACGTTTATCGGACACACCTAAAGTTTCAACTCAGAATCATCCAACAAGAGGATGGGGTTCTTCCGCTTCTGCTCCTTATGTTGGAGTTACAGACTCAGTTGGGTTTTCAAAGCATCAGCAGCTACAACCTCGGCAACACAAGAAGATTAACGAGAATGAAGATGATAGCTTCTTCAGCCGCAGGTCCTTTATCGAATCAGGTTCTTCTGATTATATGGTACACGCCTTGCTGAGTCTGCAATTCATTCGACCATCTAATATTCAGGTTGGCTGGTTTTTCTAATCAATTTCAAAAGACAATCTAAAATATCGAAAATAAGACAAATTGCATCTTTTTTTGGTTCTGCAGGCAATGTCGTATTCGACATTTTTACAAGGTAAAAGCTGCATTGTTCCTGACCAAAGTGGGTCGGGGAAGACATTGGCATATCTCTGTCTCATTATACAATGTCTCAGAGAACAAGAACTCATAGGCACCGGAAAATCATCACCCAAGAATCCTCGAGTCGTTGTTTTGGTATCCACTGCTGAACTGGCTAATCAGGTTGATTGGCTTCAACTTCTTAAAACATCGTTCATGTCAATTAACTCAAATTTCGATCGAGTGTAAATGAGAAAGATGAACAAGTGTGACGAGTTAATGGAGATTTGCAATAATTTTGCAGGTATTGAGCAACTGTAGATCCATATCAAAATATGGAGTGCCATTCAGGTCTATGGTCGCAACTGGTGGTTTTCGTCAGAAAACCCAATTGGAGAGTTTACAACAAGAATTGGACATTTTAATTGCAACATCTGGTCGCTTTCTTTATTTACTGAAAGAGGGATTTGTGGAGCTATCGAATCTTAAAAGGTATACTTTGAATCTTAATAATGTTTGGTAAGCTTTCTAAGAAGTTTGTGAAATCTAATAGTCTTATTCTTTTTTTTCCGTCATGGTATCAGTGTTGTATTGGATGAAGTTGATATACTTTTTGGCGATGAAGAGTTCGATGCTGTTCTGAAATCCTTGATTAACTCTGCATCAATGGCCACACAATATCTTTTTGTTACCGCAACGCTTCCGGTCGATATCTACAACAAGTTAGTGGAAGTATTTCCAGATTGTGATGTGCTAATGGGACCTGGCATGCACCGAATTAGCTCTGGCCTTGAAGAGGTACATATCTTTTATATTACTCCATTTAATTCTTTACTGTATGTAAAAATCTAAAAAGATTGATTATGCAAATTCATTTTAGATAATTTCATTTGTTTGAAACAACTTTTTATATTGTTTGTATTGTGAAATATTTTTTGTTCACCTATAGGTATTTGTAGACTGCAGTGGCGATGGGGAAGATAAGAATCCAGATACAGCATTCCTCAATAAGAAAGGCGCTCTTTTACAGCTAATTGAGCAATCTCCTGTTTTCAAAACTATTGTTTTCTGCAATAAGGTAAGTAATATCAAAATACTCTATGTAACTTGGGCATTACCCTTTTTTCTTAATGAAATTTAATTGCTTTAAAAAAAGTAATATCAAATGCTCTCTCAAAATTTATGCACATCAAATTAGTCATGGAGTTTTCCATTCTAGGTATTAATTCATTTTTGACAGTAAATGTTGAAATATAATCTGCTTGGTTTTGTTTACCGACGTTTTTGCATCCAATTATGCAGATTGAAATATGCAGAAAGATTGAGAATATATTGAAACGTGTTGAGAAGGTACATCGAATCCGTGCTTTACCTTTTCACTCAGCACTTGAACAATAATCCTGCGTTGCGAGTATGAAAGAATTTCACAATCCAAAATCAAATGACAAGCTTTTCTTAGTCTGTACTGACAGGTATAGAGAAGAAGAATAGACTTATTTTATACATAAGAACATACTATATAATTCATATTATCGATGGATGGAATGCCTTAAATGATTGAAACATTTTTCTTCTAAATTTTCATTCAATACAAGTTGAATATCACAGAAGAACTTTTCTTTTAATTAATTCTCTGCATTTTCCTTTCAATGTAGAATCCTTAAATGAAACTCAAACTTGCAATGGTTCAGATAGTCTATGTCTAAGCAACAAGTCTGTGGATAATACACTAGTGGAGTCCAGAAGCCAGGATTCTGATCTGAATATTTGTACGGTTCACAGCAACAGTATATCTTCTTTTGCCGTTTCAAGTGGACCTCCGAGAGAGAAAACCGATAACCCCTATGTCTCATCTCCACCATTGTCATTATTTTCTGAAAATAAAAATATCACCTATTCAACTGTGGTAGGTTTATACGATTTTTCAATTTATCTATTATTATCAAATGTAAATAATTTTACATTGCATTTTAATTGTTCTTTACTTTTTTATAGATCCCTTTTCATCATTTTTCTTTTCGTATCAATAATAATTTGATTGCAGTGTCCTACTGGTCACATGTCATTCAAGCTGTATGACTGGAACCCAACAGATTTTCCAAGACGGCTTCGACTCCAAGTACTCTTAGTTTACAAATAATATTTAATATTCTCTACTCATTGTTTTATGATTGAAATAGTCATCCTGTGCAGATATTCCAGTGGCTTGATAGTATGTATGCCTGTTGAGTTGGAAGGATATATCCGACTTGGATGTACCATTTTAACAATATTCATTTTCATGCCTCATTTGATGTGGAATAAGGTAATGATTTTTTTTTACTATAATAAGATTTTATTAGTGATAATAAATAATGCTATTTGTTTTCATGTTTTAGTCCTTATAATACTAATTGTAATTAGTTAGTATAGATTAGAACTTAACTGAATTCAGTTAAGATTTAATCTTAAACTCAATTGTATATAAATACATCTAATATATGTTTAGAGGGGTGGATCACTTGATTCCCCCATTTTCTATCTCTTCTAGTTTCACTCATAGTTTTATTTCTAAACATATTCCCAAGATCTGCTCCTTACACTGAGGATTCTGATTTTTCTATGTTGTTTCACATATTGTATAAATGTATAATGTATAATGTATACAGTTATCGAATGATACAGTTCGTTATTTACATGATTTTGTCAAGAAACCAGAAAGTTTATTTTTCAGAAGAGGGAATGTACATATACATTTCAACAACACATTCTTTCAAATTTTGCAAGGTATCTTGTCTATTTATGCAGCAATTCTAAACATTTTAAATTATAATATCTGGTAAATATGCATTTTGTGGTTTATTACTAATAGTTTTTCTGCATTTTAATTTAATTTATTCTGTCTATTATATCTCTACAATCAGTTACAAACTTTTCTCAAAAAAATCAGTTCCAAACTATGAATATAATATTTCTCACTTATTTGAATATTTATGTAGATGGAACTTCATTGGTGAATGTCAAGATGGATGTGCAGGTTCCAAAACTTCACTATGTTTATCTTGTTCTTTTTGAAGCTGGAAAACCGATAGAGATTTTTGTTTGTGGTAACAATCTTTTTCAACCAAATTTTCGGTAAATATCAATTATCAAAGTTAGATTTTTGGATTCTTGCCAAACTAACAAATAACAATCTTGTTAGTATATTACTTCTTACTAGACTTGGTAGATTGTGTATTTTACAATTCATTTAGTTTTACAAGATATTACTAAAATACCCCTGGCGCTTTAAAACGTGCTTAAAGCTCACAAAGTGAAAAAGCTCTTCCCGAAAAGTGGAAGCTCTTTGCAATTGGATATCTATAAATCAATTACAAACACCTGCTTTGCGGTTTTTATAATGGTTGATGTTGTTACATGCTGTGGATTGTTAGGTATTTTAATTAATCTGTCTCTGCTTTGTGCATATTTTAACAAAAAGAAGGCATATTTATCTAGGTTGTTGTTAGGATGCATACTAGTACTGTTACTATTTTTTATGTAAAATAAGGAGCCAGTCTCCAATAACTTCTGATTTTCCATTGCATTGGTGTTACTTACAAATTTACAATAACCATTTCTTAATTTCTCTAATGTTTTTTTTGAAGTAAAGAAAAAGTTCACTTGTCTGTGTAGTGACTTTTAAAACGACAAAAGAAAAACTATGAGCCCCAAAACCCCAAAACCCAAAAACCCAAAAAGATGAACTCATATATGTAAACTAGCTCATTGGAAACAATTCAATTTTTGTTGGATCGACGAACAGCAGGGATCCGAATGGGAGTCTTTGAAGGGCTTATTCTTATGCTACAGTTGCCCAGCATGATTCCACTGCAGTTTAATGCTGCAACTGCACTTTTAGCCATCACAAACTCAATAAAAGCAATACGGGTTGGAAACTTGCCGTCTCCAAGAAGTTTCAACTGAGCCACCTGCCCACAGACGGATTGGAAGAAATCCTTGAGAGCAGGTTGAGTGATATTTTTATCTATATTTTTGCAGTAAATTGTTCTGTTGCAGACCTCCCGCTCGATGTCAGAGCGTGGCAGATATGTTGGATTAACAGGTGCTATAGCAGTTCTCGATGGGAGAACCTTGATTGGGTAGAAACCAACAATTGTTCCGCTCATGGCCAGGGCAGTGGCAGTACCCACTTCATCAGTAAACTCTATGAAAGCATTGCGACGGATAGAACGAGGATCCATGCATATACGGCAATCGACAACCGGACCGCATTTTGAAAACATTGATGCAAGATAATCCTCAGAAATATTTAGATCGATATTACAGACATAAATAGTCTTTTTGATTCTCTCTTCACGTTGTGCCAAACTTGTTCTGTTATTGGTTCGCCTCCTGTGATAACTAAGACCAACATTGGTACTAGAAGGACCAACATTGGAAACAATAACTTTGCCAGAGTTCCAGCAAATAATCCTTTGGGGAACAGACTCATCTCGTGGCAATACTGTGATCGAATCATCAACTTTCTCCTTCTCCTTGCCCAGATTCCTTTTTTTCTTCTCCTCGTTGCTCTCTTTGTCAGCTGAGAGAGACCCTCCGTCGCTTACAACGGCATCCTTCACTTGATCAGACTCCACCTTATCTCCAATTGTGATCGTGATCTTTGGTTCCAGATCGAGATTGTTGAGGTCACTGATTTCATGATCGCAATCTACAGTTCTCATTTTGTTTCTCCGTGATGATAGAAAATGATAGAATTTTTTCTTTAAAAACAAATGAATAAAGCCACACAACCAATGCTTTAAATTTCTAATTCTGTCTCCTAATCCTTCTTTTCCACAAAAAAAACCTATTTCTACGGATCTTATGATGATTAAAATTTCATCGCTTATGTATCTAGAAATCCTCGGTTGATGACGAATTTTTTTTACTAAAAATAAATTTTTGACATTATCTATTTATAAAATCGATTATAAAAACTTATAAAAATGAATATTCAAAATATAAATAACACATATTGATAAAAATATTAAAGTTAAGAGAACCGTTATGCTTTGATGGGTTAGAATAATTTGTTAATTGAACTACTTAATCATGTATTAAATTTTATAAATAAGAGGATGATATATGTTAAGATCATTAAAGCATTTTCAGATCAATTTCTTAGTACCTCATGCTCTCCCGGGAGATTTCTCTTCCTAACCTCTGACTCCGATCTTGGAGATTCTTTTCCAACCTCCAACTTTCTTTGAGAAGAATTCTCGCTACTCCGATCCAATTTTGGATTAATACGTTACAGTAATTGTCTAGAAAGAGTCGAAGGGACACACTACAAGAAAATATACTTTTATCGAAAGATTTAACAACGAATTTTGACCATTTTTAAATTTAAAAAAAGATTTTGTGAAAAATCCAGGATATTAGAAACCCTCTTTAATTTATATTTTTTTCTACGGGGTTAGTGATGGCTTTCCGGTAAATCTTCACCACCTTAAATTTATTTTGGGGTTTTAATGTTTTATGGTTGGTGTAAACTGGAAATTGTTTTCGAAGTGCAAGCTATTTACGAAAAAACCATGCTGGTTTATTCCCTTTTCGGAGCGAGACGACGGCAATATCTCCGTCGATTACATCACCGCGCGCTCCTCCAATTCTTCACCATAAACTCCGCAGGAATACAAACATTACCCAAATATCCAGGAGAGGAGGAAGAGGAGGAGGATGAAGAACCAATATCGAATCGGATCTACTGGACACGAAGAATCCGTTCCCTCTCCACGACGAACGTCGACGACGCTCTCCGGCTTCTCGATCATCTCCGACTCCGCGGATACAAACCTGACACGCTCAATTTTGCAACCATCTTTCATTCTCTATGTGATTCCGCCAGATTCGACGAAGCACACCAACGTCTCCTCCTCTGCCTCTCATCCAAATGGATCCCCGATGACCGGACATCTAATGTTCTTCTTGCTCGTCTCGTGGATTCACACACTCCCCACCGCACTCTTAAGGTTTTTCGAGCGTTGGTCGCCGCCAAGCCGGGGTTTGTACCGTCGCTGACCAACTACAATCGTTTGCTGTCTTGTTTCTGTTCTAGGTCGGATCCGATTGGTGGGTTTAGGGTTCTCATGGAGTTGAAGAACACCGTCGGGCAGTTTCCCAATTCAGTGTCATACACCACAGTGATTGACGGGTTTTCTAGGATTGGAGAAATATTATCTGCACACCAGGTGTTTGATTTAATGCTGAAAACTGGTATTCCACCTAATGCTTTAACATACACTTCGCTGATCAAAGGGATTCTGAGATGCCGGAGGATTAACGAGGGGAGGAGATTGATGGGTCAGCTTTGGAAATTCATGTCAGAGGAGGACGTCGGAGATTCACCATTGCCGTCTACTACTAACAACGCAGCTTTCGCCAATATAATAGATGCTTTATGCCGTGAAGGATTCATTCAAGATGTGTTCAACATCGCCGGTGAAATACCGCAAAGAAACTGCGTCAATGAGGAATTTGCATACGGGCAGATGATCGATTCGTTATGCCGGACCGGTAGACATCACGGTGCCGCGAGGATAGTCTACATAATGCGACGAAGGGGGTTTCTTCCGAGTCTGGTTTCTTACGACTGCATTATTCACAACCTTGCAAAGGAGTGCGGTGAAGGTGGGTGCATGAGAGCTTATCAATTATTCAAGGAAGGAGCCACCGGGTTTGGGTATTCTCCGACGGAGACCACCTACATGCATCTCGTTGACGGTCTCTGTAGTGAAAAGGCCGTCGACAAGGCCAAGGAGGTGACCCAATTCATGCTAAACAAAAAAGGTAGTAGTGTAGATAAGAAAAGAATCTACAATATACTCTTAAGCTCCCTCCGCCGCGTCGGAAACCCAAACGAGCAGCTCACCGTACTGGTCTCGATGCTTCAGAACCAATGCAGTCCCGATGTTATAACACTGAACACGGTGATTCATGGGTTCTGTAAGATCAGGAAGATCGCCGAAGCTACCAAGATCATGGATGATATGATAATAGGAAAGTTCTGTTGTTCTCCCGATGTGATCACCTTCACCACCATAATCGCCGGCCTTCTCGACGTCGGAAACGTCGATGAAGCTCTTTTTATTCTGCAATTCAAAATGGGGGAGTGGAATTGCACACCCACCTTGGTAACCTATAATACAGTTCTGCGTGGGCTATGCAAGCTCCAGAAGGTGGACAGAGCAATGGAGATTTTCCACGAAATGGTCAGTAAAGGTATCGCTGCAGACACCAGAACCTACGCTACTCTAATAAGCGGTTTTATGCAGACGCCCGGCGATGGCGATGCCGGTAGCGGAGGAGGGATATTTGAGGCGAAGAAATTTTGGGAGGAAGTTGTCTGGCCTTCTAAAGTACATGATGATTTTGTGTACTCTGCGATATTTAGAGGACTCTGCAACTCCGGGAAAGTCAGCGAGGGTTGTGATTTCTTATACGAACTAGTCGATTGTGGAGTTTCGCCTGGAATAGTAAACTACAACATTCTCCTAGCCGGAATTTGCAGATCGGAGTTGAAAAAAGACGCGTATCAGTTGATGTCGGAGATGAGGAAAAATGGGATATCGCCGGATTCCGTCACATGGAGGACTCTTGATAAATTGCATCGCAATCCAAAATCCACGTTCTAGAAGTTAATTTTTTTATTATTTAGTGTATTTGAGGTCATGTCTAATTGCCCAAAACTCCAGTATAAATTGAATGGAAAACCCCATGCTATGGATCAAGCACGACGAAACTGGCCATGAATATCTCGACAGACTCCCGTCAACCACCCTGCTTTCCTCCTCCCTCTCCTGCACCGTGTTTCTCTATGCGCTTGAAATGTTCCTTCTCCAGGTAATCAATCAATGTTGTTCTTTTTCATTGGTTAAAAAACACTCATGTAGTCATGTTTGATGGTCTCCCCCTTCTTCCAGGCTTGTACTTCCCAAGCTTCATTTCGGTAGGTTGCTTGGTCATGTACCTTGAATTGGATTTCCGATTCGATGTTTTGCGATTTGCCCAATGTCTGAAGAGGCGATTGATGCAGATACACTAACATGGTATTGATTTTGTGATCACAATTGCCTTAAAATTATGCACTTTTAGTAATTTTGTGATTGAATTTGTGATCACAAATGTTAGGTACTTAGGTTTTAGATTTTATAGTTTTAAATGCTATAAATAAACATGAGAAACCTGCCTCATTACCAGTGATTACATGACGCCCTTGGAGCACATTTGGGGCTGCATCAAAAACTATGAATGTAGTGAATATACTGTCACATTATGTGATTGTACAATTGATATATGTTACTGTTAGTAATTTCCCATTGCTGTACAATTCCCATGCTTATTTTTTAAAATTAAAACACACACATATATAAATAGCGTCAAAACTCCTATATTTATCATTTTGTAGGTTTTGTTTTCTTTATTATATACTAGGTTCCATCATTTCAGGCTCCATTTCCTTTTGTAATTGATGGACAATGTTTTTGTGCATATTGTAAATTTGAGCAAGGCCCACTTCATTCTTTATGAAATTTCAACTTCATCAAAAAAAAAATTTGATGGACAAAGTTACTTATAATGACTTTACTATTAAGAAAAACAAAAAGAAAAAATCGAAACAAAGATAAGATCAATATGAGTATGATACATTTTCCTAGGAATATTTATAGAAAAAATATCATGTATGCAATTCTTCGCTTCAAGGAAATTGCATTGAATATTGTTTTACCATGATCTATTTACAATTTTACACAATAAATTATTCTTCTAAAACCAGACTGAAATATTATTATTTTAGAAGTTCTGTGATGATTTATAGCTTTTACAAGTACAACTTTGACATCATAAAAAAATACTGTCTTCTTCATCAGGGAAAATATGTCCCTTCAAAGTATTATGGAAAATGTTTCTCGTGAAATCCGAAAAATCCTTCAGGTGCATCCAATGCTTGTTTTGGCTACAAATGCTACAATTTTAGGGCTTGAGACATCAACAAGTGAGGAGAAGAGGTTGGTTATCTAGGCATTAGAATGGGTTCATTTTAATATTGGCGTGGTTACCATTTTTATAGTTCTGGAATGGGTTCTCTTTGTTACTTTCTAATTCATAAATATTTTGATAATAGAATGTATTTATGACAAGCCATGTATTTTATATGTTATGTTAATTTATAGCAAAAATGGATACGTATGATTTGAATTCATTGCAATCGTGGATATTCTTAGATCTCCTTTTATTACTCTACATAACGGTTATTACTTTACATACTATAAAGTTTACACCATTCATTGCAATCATGTTTTGATTTTATTAACATGCAGATGAAAATTCAGAAGACAGAAAAACAAAAATGATTCTATTTATACTTCCAAATGGATCATGCCTTTGTTGCATCTTTCTGATAGATTCAGAGTTGGAGATGTATGTTGCATCATGCCTTTGTTTATTTTTGTTAATATTTTTCATTCTTTTCAGGATGGTATTATACTATTGTGAATTTACAACGATCTTCATGTCGATTTAATTGTATTCTGAATCTCTGATACAAACAGTGCGCAGCCCATTTCTTCATCAGGATCAACTTATTATTGAGGGAGAAGAAGCTATAGACTTCCACCATGTTGGTTAGTTGTTAGGATACTATATTTAAGTATTTAACTATTCTATTATCTACAGAAATATAGTTTTTGTTCTATGATATTGAAATATAAATTGCAGTTTGCTTTACATACTGTGAGCTTTTGATTTGTTATTTATCCTGTTAGAAGTGTAGTAAAGGCTATTTTATTCCTGACTTTAATAGTTTTAAGTTTTTTACAAGGAGCGTGTTTTTGAATAAGAGTGTTTTTGTTCTATCTTATCATCAATCTTGGCCATAAGGAAATTTAGTGATATTTTTTGAATACCTTGTATCATTAAAGTATTACTCCCTAATCCACAAACATAAATTGAAGATTGAAATCTTGTAAGTTCGAAGTGGGGAAAAAACACAATACCTAATGAATTAATTGTTCATGAAACCAGTTGAGCTTTAAATTTTGTTAATAATGTGGACAATGTTATTAGGATTAGTGTTGATTTCTCAACCCCCAAAAATCATGTTGAAGATAAATTATATGATCACATGAATTTTTTAATAAAGTTTAAGGTTTAGGAACCATTGATGTCAATAATACCATTAAAGCATCAGTATGATAGGATCAAATCCAATTAGGTAATAACCTGTATGAATTAATTTACTAATTAGAGTATGCTTTATCTGTATTCATATCTTCTGGTATTAAAGTGCCATCAGCCATCACTCAAAATGGGTTGAAAAATCAAACCCTAAAAAATCCTTAGTTGAAAACAACATTATTTTTAACACAAGCTGACAACCTATGGATGATGTACCATCCCACCTAATAGGTAAATTCAAAGTGGGGAAGTATATAATAAAATTTGAACCATTTAAGGGTTCAATGAAACCAGTTGAAGTGTCAAACTAATCCTTTGTGGCGTAGTTGACAACAACAACATGTTTTGGAGGAATAGGAAAAAAAACCCTCAAAAATTACAGCAGTAACAACTCATTATATATTTGTCAAAGTAGGAAAAAACATCTTTGATGTAGTTTGATAGTCTTGTTTTAAGTTTGTCATATACAATTGAGGTATTTTCCCTATTGTGCCTCATTGCCATTTTTCATCATAGCAGCAAATTCATTGTAATCTATGCGCCCATTCTGCAATAACAAAAGATTGGGTAAGGTCATTATAGAAAGAAGTTGTGATATTATAAATGATGATACTCACATAATTTTGATTAAGTTCGATGTTCATGTCATCGAGATGGCCATCGTTAAGCCCAAAATGATGGCCTGCTTTTTTGAGTTGGTTGATTGTTATGTAACCAGTTTCATCCTTGTCGAAAAAGGAGAAAGCGGATTTCAAATTCTCCTCCTTGAGCACTTTGTTCATATGCAAAGTTGCTGCAATGAATTCGCTGTATTCTATGGTGCCATTGCTGTTTGTATCGGCCTGTTTGTGTTCACCCAATAATCAAGTTCATGGTTAATCTCTGGGTATATTTAAGGTTCTAACATCAGATACTTACTGCATCCATGAGAGATTGAATTTGAATCTCTGTGAGTTGAGAAATTGCATCCTTTTGCAAACTTTGTTTTAGTTCTTTAAATGTTATTATTCCATTGTTGTCGCCGTCGATCATTTTGAACAGTTCTTTGAGGCCACCAATCTCTTCTTCCGACAACTTCTCAATTATAAACTGGACCAGTTTGATAATGATGGTAAGATTGGTATTAATATCAACATTTGGAAAATTAAGTGAAAAAGGTGGTAATTGTTACTCTTAAAGCCATCTTCTTGAGCCGATTCATCTGAGAAAAGTGATGGAGTCGCGACAAAACTGCAGAATCCATAGGCCTGTCAGGAGCAACATTATCGTCCAATATCCATGGATGACCTAGAGTTCACCGGCAATTCAAAATTATGATATGAAGTTCAAACAAACAATGAAGAACAGATGAACAACTCACAAAGAACATCATGAACAGTGTATCGTTTTTTAGGATTTCGCTCAAGCATTTTCTTTATGAGATCTTTCGCACTTTGAGAGACCTCTGGCCATGGTTCGGATTCCAAATCTAATGGACCTTTTAAGATCTCTTTGAAGATCCCCGCCTCATTTTCTAAAAAAAAAAACTCATTTCATTCCAAAAATCGAAAGAAAAGTTTGTCGTCGTCATCCAGAACCAGAAAGATATCAATATTTCTCACCGGCCCAAAAGGGTGGAACGCCAGAGAGTAAGATGTACAAGATTATTCCAGCACTCCAGACATCTATCTCCGGACCATATGATTTAAGCAATACTTCAGGTGCCACATAGTAAGGGCTTCCCACAACCTCGGAATATATTTCTCCTACAATAATTACAGTAATTTATATAGGGATAAATTCAAGTGAAATAGTTATAAATGAGATATAACATCTTAACCATTAATCCTAACGGAGGGTACTTCTTTACAGATGTAAATTGTCAACCTTCGGAAGATATACCAGAACCACATAGGTTCGAAGTCTACTCTTATTTTTGAGATCAATAAGTCAACCAATTCAAGTTTTACCTCAAGAAAGTAAGAAACGAGTTTTTTACTTTTTACTTGGACGTAGTAACAATGAAAATGAACTAGTGATGATTGATGAATGAATCGAACCTGGTCGGTAGAAAATGGAGAGCCCAAAATCGGTGGCCTTAAGAACGGAATCATCATCCTTGGAAAGAAACAAGAAATTCTCCGGCTTGAGATCCCGGTGCATGACACCAAGAGAATGACAAGCTTGAACCATCTTAACGACGACCTTAAAAATCCTCGCCGCCGCCTTCTCACTGTAATGTCCTTTCTTGATAATCCTATCGAACAACTCCCCACCTCCACAGAGCTCCATCACAATGTAAACACACTTGTCATCTTCATAAGCTCCTCGTATCTCCACCACCTCCGGATGTTCCGACAGATGATGCATTATCTGAATCTCCCTCCACACATCCTCGTAATCTTCCCGGCAAATCAACTTCACCTTGTCGATGGACTTGCACGCGTACTTCACCCCGCTGGACTTCTCCGTGCATAGATACGTCGTTCCGAACTGACCCTCTCCGAGATTTTTGCCGGACGTCAACGTGTAGAGCTCATGTATGTCCGGTGTGTCGTGCGGGATCACCAGTTTCGATCCCGGCATCACAGCTTCTTCTTCCTTGAAAGTCTCTTGCTTTGAGCTGCTCCTTTTTATCACACCACATGAACATGGGTGTCCATGAAGATGAATCTGTGGGTAGGTAGTTTGAGTTACAATCTGGTTTCTATCATCGTGTTGTGCACTTTTTCTTGTCGTTTTTTTTACTGTTACTTCGATCTCCTTCCTGTCTGGTTTCTGCACCGCTGCATGCGGAAACGTGTTCGTGTGTATAAACCCCTAAATTTATCGGATTTTGTCCTTTGTTTACTTGTCCGCGTGCACAGTTTTGAAATATCAACTCCAACTCTCCAATCATCTATTTATTATTCATAAAAATTCGATCAATTCGATCTATATATTTAATAAATTGAGTAGGTGAAAATCTTATATGAGACTTTAATAGACTTTCATTAGATATAATGTTGGAAATTGTTATTACTAGATAAAAAAAAATTACACCTATTTATGTTAAGGGTGAAAACGGGCCCCGGTACCACCCTGGTTTCTGCCTCGTTTTTTTTATCTTTGCCCCGTTGTCCCGCTGCCCCGGTCATATTCCGGGGCGGGTCTCGGGGCAAGGCAAACCCCAGACGGGTCGCTTTGGTTTTTTTTTTATTAACTTAAATTATATTAGATATATAATTTTTTTAAGAATCAAAGTAAAAAGTTTACCCATTTTAAATTTTAGATTGAATTTTTTAATTAAATTTTTTATAATTTATATTTTATTTTTTTATATATATTTTTATATTTATAATTCAGGCGGGTCGCCCCTGTCACCGGGACGGGTCTCGGGGTAGGGAGGTAGAGTAACTGACCCGCCCGCGACCCGCCTCGTTCTCACCCCTAATTCATATGTGTTGGATATGTCAGGCTTCAGATACAGATTCAGATACCATAAATAATATTCGAAAATTATCTGTACAGATTTGTATATCTACAATATCGGTCGTTAAAATTCGAATTCGTTTGATAATTCTATATACAGATATTAGTAAATAATAATTGCTATTTATAAACTTAATTAACTTATATTATTATTTAGGATTTTAGAATGATTAATTGACTATTAATTAACTTTATTAAGTTAATTTTCTATTTTTATACTTTTACTTTAGGGTTTTTAAAATTTTTATATAAAAAAGTTATTCAAATTTGAATTCTTCTATTCAGATATTATTCGAATGAATTCGGATTATCCGGATTCGGATATTATGGTAACCGGGTCGAATCCGTCCGATATACAGACCTATATCTCATTTAGGAATGGACAATCGAGAATCAAATTATCAGAGTAGAGAAGTAGATGGCTAAGATGAAGGATCTCAAGAGCTTTTAAAAGACTAATACTTAAACTTCAAAAAATTTAAAATAAATTTACAACTATCTTAAGTCTTTCACTATCATTACTTTTATAAATAAAATAGTCAATGTTGCATGTCGATATTATTAGCCCTGTCATCAATATTGACAAAACACGTATAGATCAACTCAACTGATTACAATAACTATCAAGGTTGTTAAAGGTCGAGTTGAAAACATGACAAAATTTTTATATGTTTATCTCGTCGTTCCGTGCCTCTTCGATTTTTCGAGAAGGGTTTTAATGTATATTTACTAAAATAACATACATCTATAATAATTAACAATTTAAAAAACCAAATTATAAACATCTAATAATAAACTATGATTAAGTAATATAGTATAAGACTTGTTTAATAAGAAATAGCAGTCCAAATCAAATCAGCATAGCTATGCAATCGTAAGAAAATCTAAAGGCAGTACAAATCAAATCGTCAATGCAGTGCAATTACATAGTGGTATAGACGAAAAATACGGAGTTGTACAGTAGACTTGACGTGCTCTTTAGAGACGTGAAGAAAATTTAAAACATAAATGCATGAATAGTAATTTGATAAACAGTTTAGCAGAAATCGAGATGATGCGAGCTAGTTCTACAAAATCTTCAAACCAGGTAGTACAAGAAAATAACCGTTGGATGTCATTTCGAGTAACGTGGTGCAATTGGCGCAGATAACGCATATTACTGATGGCGCATGAGATATTTTCTCTATTTTATTGTATCTCTTTTTAATTTTTCCAAAGATAAATATCACAAGTTTTTATATCGCAGACTTAATACTTTTGTTATTTTTTATTAGGTTGGAGGATGCAATACGTGCGTGTTTTCCTCCATTGCCAAGAGTTGTGAATCAGCAACAAGCCTACACTAGTATCATTTTTGGAGATGATGTTACTCATCAATATTGAATGTCGATATTATTAGCCCCGTCGTCAATATTGACAAAATACGCACGTATAGATCAATCACGAGGTCTGCTGCATCGGTCATATTTTTCGAAACAGGAAAGCCGTCTTGGCAATTTGACGTCTAATGCCCATTTTTTCAAACTTCTCCTTCCCAATCCATTTTATAACTCCATTTCAGATTCAATCAATTCCATCAATTAACTCACCAACCAAGTAAATAACTAAAAATCTATGGAGATCTCCACAGTCTTCCTCCTCCTCTCGATACTTCTGGTCTACCTATTCTTCTCCGCCAATTCCAGGTCAGTTAGGAACCTCCCACCTGGTCCATGGGGATGGCCGATTCTCGGCAATCTCCCACAACTAGGGGATAAGCCACACCAGACACTTGCCTCTCTCACCCGGACTTATGGCCCACGTACTTTTCCATCTTCGATATGGAGTGAAAGATGTAGTTGTGACAACATCTTCATCCGTCGCGTCCCAATTTCTTAAGACCTTTGATGCAAACTTCTCCGATCGACCACCCTCCACCGGTGCTGACATTCATACTTATAGCTACAAGGATATGGTATTCTTACCTTACGGCTCGACATGGCGCATGCTCCGGAAGCTTTGCTTCGTCCATCTCTTCTCAAACAAAGCAATGCACACCTTACGGCGTGTCCGGGAAGAGGAGATGGCTCTTTTGGTCGGTCGGCTCTGATAGAAGATATATTTGATATATATGCAAATATAAATATGAAATATGGTTTATGAATGTGATAGATATTGAATTATGGATGTATGTATGATGATATGATAATGAACTGTAAATTGATACTGTAGGATGATCGGTTGATCAAGGTTTGATGAAGCGATGATCCACATCTTGTTGAAGTGAATTGAAGATGATTTGAACTTGAATCTGTGATTCAAGTTGTTGTATTGCGGAAGCGTTTTGAAGATCAGCAGTTGTAGTTGCAGAATGATCAGACAGAGTATCACAGAGTCTGTAATTGTATTACGGAGTGTGTGTGTGTATGATCGTGTGTAAAATTGAACTAGGGTTAGATGTGTTTATATAGAGGAACACCCAACGGCTATGTTGGTTGGGTGTATTTAATTATGGTAATTAATGTATATGGGAATATGTAATATGGAATTAATATATGATGAAATATTTGATTATGGGAATATGAAATAAGAATGTGAAGAGTTGTGATGAAATAAGAGGGTGTTAATCATAATTTTATTATAATGTTATATGTGTGATTTATTTTAAGGTAGGGGTGTATCTCTAATATCCTCCCTCAAATCAAAACCGGTCAGGGTTTGATTTGAATATATGGGTGCATTGGGGTGTTGAAGTGAATTAATTGAGTTTGAATTCTTGGTGTGTATATCAATTAGGCTTAGTTTTTGGATTAGATTTTTAAATGCAGGACCACCCAAGGGTTTAGTGAAAAAATCACCAATATTTTGTGTACTTGAGACGTGTCTTAGTGTAATATCTCCCGCTAAAACCTTGTCCCTCACCGTGTGAAGATCGATTTCTATATGCTTTGTTCGTTGGTGTGAGATAGGGTTTCGTGCAATCGCCTCTGCTGCCGTGCTGTCGGTGAAGATACGTGGAGCCGGTGATCGTCGTATCTGGTAAACTCCTATCTCATGTAGTAGCATTGTTAACCAAGTTATTTCACATGTAGTATAGGCCAATGCTCTGTACTCGGCTTCAGCCGATGATCTTGATATGGTTTGTTGCTTTTTTGATTTCCAAGATACTAGGGAAGTACCAAGGAAGATGGCAAACCCCGATGTTGATCGTCTGATGGTCGGGCAACTTGTCCAATCTGAGTCAGAAAATGCAGATATGTGGTCCATTGAGGATCCTGTGAAATGTAACCCCACACCAGGTGATCCTTTTATGTATTTTAATACTCTGTAGGCAGCTTTCATGTGAATGTCTGTGGGTGTGGCCATGTGCTGACTTAAATAAGTCACAGCATATGATATGTCTGGCCTTGTGCAAGTTAAATAAACTAACTTGCCAATTATGCTTCTATATTGTTGTGGGTCCTCTAATGGGGTTCCACATCCCTCTGTTTTGTTTGACTGCATTGGTGTTTTATTAATGTGGTTATTTGGTTGCATTAATGTGTTATTATGTTTTTCTGTTTTATAATTGGATATTTGTTTTTGACTATTTGGAGTGTTGTTTGGTTTGCATTGAGTTAGATCATATTTTTCCAATAGATCTAAAGTGTATTTTCTTTGCCCAATGTATAGGCCATTTGGTGTTTTTGTGAATTCAAGACCTAGGAAATATTTGAGTTCTCTTAAGTCTTTTATTTTGAAAGTTTTGCTTAGATTTTCTTTTAAGGTATTTATTTTATCTATGTTATTTCCTGTTATTAACAGGTCATCAACATAGGCTAATATACTATTGTAGTATCTTTATCATCAATGTTTATGAACAGTGAGTAATCTGTCTTACATTGTTTGTATCCAAAGTTGGATAAAGCCTTTGATAGGGTTTGATACCATACTCTGGAGGCTTGTTTTAGGCCATATAGTGACCTATTCAGTTTGCAGACTGAATTTGGTGGTGAGTCTTTTGGTATATCTAGACCCAAGGGAATTTTCATATATATAGTTTCTTTTAGTGTTCCATGTAGAAAAGCATTTTGTACATCCATTTGATGCATGTGCCATTTCTTGGATACTCCTATTGCCAAAATAACTCTGAGTGTTGTCATTTTGGAGACAGGGGCAAAGGTTTCTGTGAAATCTATGCCCTCAATTTGGTTGTATCCTTTTGCAACCAATCTTGCTTTGTGTTTTTCAACAGTTCCATCACTGTTGAATTTGGTTTTGTAAACCCATTTGCAGCTAATTGGTTTCTTTCCTTCAGGAATGCTAGTGATTGTCCAGGTTTTGTTGTTTTCAAGAGCCTCAAGCTCTTGTTTCATAGCATTGTTCCATTTGGCATGTTTGGAGGCTTCTTTGTATGAGCCTGGGTCATTGTTAGTTTCTATTGTCGTGATGAAGGCATAGTGTTCTGGAGTGAAATTTTGGCATGGGATTTCTTTTCCTATTGGGTGTCTAGATGATGCCAGTTGTAATTTGTAGTCTTTTAGGTATGAGGGCATTTTTCTAGTCCTTTTTTGTCTGCTGGTGTTGGTGTTTCAGCTATTTCTTCCTCTTCTTCTGACTCATATTGTTCAGTGAGTTCCATTGAAGGAGGAATGTGGGAAATTTGAGGAATTATCTCCTCATCTTCCTCTGACTCATATTGGTCATGTGAGGGAGTTATGTATGTGTTTGTTTCTTCTAATGGTTCTTTGTTGAAGAAGTCTTCCTCATGTTGTTTGGGTTTTTCTTGAAATGGGAAGATTTCTTCATGGAAAGTAACATCCCTGTTTGTGAAGATTTCTTGGTTTGATAGGTTGAGTATCTTATAACCCTTTCTTTGGAAAGAGTATCCTAGAAAAATTCCCTTAATGGCTCTGTTTTCGAATTTTGTCTTTGTTTTGTTGTTTGTAGCATAGCAAAGACATCCGAACACTCTTAGGATAGAGAGGTTTGGTTGCTCATTAAACAGCCTGTAGTAAGGGGTGTCATTGTCTAGGACAACAGCTGGGGTTCTATTTATTAGGAATACAGCTGTTAGGATGCATTCCCCCCAATATGTAAGGGGAATGTTGGATTGAATCATAAGTGACCTGGCCACTTGTAGTATGTGCTGGTGTTTTCTTTCTACTCTCCCATTTTGTTGAGGAGTGTAGGGACATGATAGTTGGTGTGCTATTCCATTTGTTTTTATAGTATTTTGGAATTCTTTAGACAGGAATTCTGTTCCATTGTCTGTTCTTATGGTTTGGATCGTTGTTTGGTGTTGATTTTTAACATCCAAGATGAACTGTTTGAATTTTCCTATTGTTTCAGCTTTGTTTGTCATCAGGAAGGCCCAGGTAGCCCTTGAATAGTCATCTACTATGGTCAGAAAGTAGTTGTTTCCTTGATGTGTAGGTGTATGAAACTTGCCCCAAATATCTAGATGAATAAGCTGAAAACATTTTGTAGTTTTACTTGTGCTAGAATTAAAAGATAACCTTGTTTGTTTTGACAAAGGGCATGTATTACAAAATTTTGAAAAAATTTTAGGAATACAATTGTTCAATAAATGTAGATGATAAAATCTAGAAGGTGCAGGGTGTCCTAGCCTTCTGTGCCAGATTTCTTCATCTTTAGATTCCCTTTGTTGGCTGTGATTGGCCTGGGGTGATTCTAGCTTTAGTATGTATAGACCATCTTTCTTCTCACCACCACCAATCTGGTTTCCCTGCTGGTCCTGTATGGAACAGAAAGTAGGGTGGAAGGTGAATAAGCAATTTATATCTTTTGTTAATTTGCTTACAGATAGAAGGTTTACTGAGAAGGATGGTATTTTAAGGACATTGTGTAAAACAATGTCTTTTGACAGGGTTGTGGAGCCACTTGATGATACTCTTGTGGTTTGTGAGTTTGGAAGGTGTATGTTAATTGGGTACAGGAGTGTTTTCATGTTCTGTAGTTTGGTGTTGGGGGAACACATATGATCTGTTGCCCCTGTGTCAATGATCCATTGATCATTTGTTTCAGTGTGTGGTTTTGTGTGTGTGTTTAAGGAGTAATGAAAACAAGTATTATTTTTATAATGTGACTTACCAGATGAGCTTCCAGAAGCCATGTGAGCCTGACTCTGTTTCCCTTTGGAGAATCCTCCCAGTATGTCTATTAGCTCTTCTCTGGTGATGAACTTGTTTTCAGTTTTATCTTCATTGGGTTTTGGTTCATCTTCTTCTTGTTGTGTGCTAGCATTGTTGCTTTGGTATTTGCCTTTTTGTCCTTTGTTGGGCCTGCCATTGTAGTTTTTCTTTCCAACAAATTTTGTGTCCTTCTTTTTGTTGAAATCTACCCCATGGAGCCCATGTCCTGCTGGAAATCCATGCTCATAGAAGCATGTTTCCAGAGTGTGGTTGTGTTTCTTGCATCTTGTGCAGTAGGGTTTGGAGTCTTCACTCAGAATGTGTGTCTTTACCTGAGGATTTTTAGATTGTGCTACCATGGCATTGCCTTCCTCAGGGTATACACATTCCCTTTGGGTTTCTTCTTGTAGAACCATGCTAAAAGCATCTTCTACTGAAGGTGGAGTTTTCTTCTTCAGAATCTGTCCTCTGATGGTCATGAAGGAGTCATTCAGACCAGTTGTGAAGGTGATTAATCTCTCCAGATTTTCCTTTGCTATGCAGTTAGCATTGCCACAGCATTCAAAGATCTGGTTGTTGTCTAGTTCATTCCAGAGTCCCTGTAGTTTGGCATAGTAATTGCTTACAGATTCACTGCCTTGAGTGCATAGTGCAATCTGCCTTTTGAGTTGAGAAATAACCAGGGAGTTTGCTCTGCTGTATTTCTGTTTGAGATTTTGCCATAAGATGTTGGCATCTTTTATGAAGATTGTGCTGCTTTTGATTTCCTTGGAGCAGCTATTTAGTATCCATGCTGTGACTAGATCATTGCATCTGACCCAGGGTATGAAGTAGTTATCTGTGTTTTCTGCTGGTTTTGTAATGGTTCCATTTATGAAACCCAGTTTGTTTTTGGTGGATAGAGATCTTTGAATTTCAACCACCCATGTCTGATAGTTTGATCCACTGAGTGGAGTTACTACCAGGCTTGTGTTGGGATTATCACTCCCTGAAATATAGTATGGATTTTCATCTTTGATTTTAAACTCATCATTCTTTGTTGTCATTTTCAGATAAAAATGAGAGGAGGGAAAGAAGGCTGATGAGAAGGCACACAAGGAATCTCAGGAGAATGAGAGAGCTCAGAAGACAGAATATGAATGTGGAGGCCTTGGAGTATTTTGGTGATGTGGAAGATGTGTACTCTTCCTCTGACTCTGAGTATGAGAGACCTGTTCCTGTGTGGGATATTGAATTTCCCTCAGATAGTGATGGCGAAGATGGTGTGGTGTGTCAGGAATTCTACTATGATTATGATAGTGATGATTCTATGCCTGACTATGAGATATGGAGTGATCCAGATGTGGGCCTGAATTCTGAGGGAGAAAAGGCAAATGGTGTTTTGGCAGTAGAGATTCCACTACCTCCTCGTCCTCCACAAGAATTCTTTGACAATATCTGGAGAAACAGGGTTGTTTTTGATGATTGAATGCTGCTGTGTTTTCAAAGAAGAAATAGAGTTTTGTGTTTTTGAAACAGTTTGTAGTGCTGTTTCTTTTCTTTTTGTAAAGAAAAAAGAAAGAATTTTAGAATAGGGAAAAAAAAAATATTTTGATCAGGATTAGACCTTCTCTGATACCATGATAGAAGATATATTTGATATATATGCAAATATAAATATGAAATGTGGTTTATGAATGTGATAGATGTAGAATTATGGATGTATGTATGATATGATGAACTGTAAAATGATACTGTAGGATGATCGGTTGATCAGGGTTTGACGAAGCGATGATCCACAGCTTGTTGAAGTAAATTGAAAGTGATTGAACTTGAATCTGTGATTCAAGTTTGTTGTATTGCGGAAGCGTTTGAAGATCAGCAGTTGTAGTTGCAGAATGATCAGACAGAGAATCTGTAATTGTATTACAGAGTGTGTGTGTGTGTGTGATCAAGTATATTTGAACTAGGGTTAGATGTGTTTATATAGAGGAACACCCAACGGCTATGTTGGTTGGGTGTATTTAATTATGGTAATTAATGTATATGAGAATATGTAATATGGAATTAATTATAAGATGGAATATTTGATTATGGGAATATGAAATAAAAATGTGAAGAGTTGTGATGAAATAAGAGGGTGTTAATCATAATTTTATTATAATGTTATATGTGTGATTTATTTTAAGGTAGAGGTGTATCTCTAATAGGATAAAGCATACAAAGAGATGGATGCGGAAAATGTCATGGACCAAAGAATCAAAGAAATGGGTGAATGGAACACGTTTAGGAACCCAAGGATATATAGACGGGCAGAACAGGGAAACCAACACCAGCAGAGGAACGCCTCAAATGCCAGCCTGTTTACCTAACCGGGGAGAAGTTTTCCGTGACCTAAAGAGCGCGTTGTGTATGTCACCAACTAGTAGCAAATCAAATCAAAGGAAATTTCGAAGTCAAAGAAAGGAATCTAAAAGATTACAAAGAGTTAGCGGTCAAAGCAATAGATAATTTTGAGTTAGTAAATTTAAACTTGGTCAAAAGAGAATACATTGAAAAGGCAGATGTTCTAGCAAAACTAGGAGCAACAAAAGGTACAGGTCAAGATAGGTGGGTACAGGTACGAACATTGCCATTCTCATCAATTCAAAACAGCAAAGAAAATTTGGAAATCACTCCGAACATTGACGACTGGAGGTCAAAAATAAGAAATTTTATCCTAGGAATAGAAATCCCAGAGGATAGGATAGAAGCTAGAAAGGTCAGAAATCAGGCTGCACATTAAAAGGATCTTTACAAAAGAGAAGGTAGGTCAGGTGCGTTTCCATTAAGAGTGTGTGTCACAAATGAAGAGGGAGCAGAAATAGCAAAAAAGCATCCACGGAGGTGGGGCCCACCAAGGAAGTAAAAAATTATACCTATAGATTTCATGGCAAGGCTATTTCTGGCCAACTATAAAAACAGATACCAAGAAAATCACAAGAGAATGTTTAGAATGCCAGAAATATGCAAATCTACAACACTGTCGTTAATAAAATTATCCCCGCTTATAACACCTATTCCCTTCGCCAGATGGGGATTGGATATCATCGGACCTTTCCCAACAACAAGCAAAGGAAGAAAATATGCTTTTGTAGCAGTGGGCTATTTCACCAAATGGACAGAGACCGAGCCAGTAAAAACAATAACACAGGATAGTGTAGTGAAATTTGTCTTTAGAAGCATAGTTTGCAAGTTTGGAGTACCCATCCAGATCGTCACAGACAACGGTACACAATTCGCAGGGAAAGGTATGAGAACGCTTTGTAAAGATAGTAATATCAGACTAAGCTTTGCATCAGTTCACCATCCTCAAGCCAACGGCCAGGTGGAAGCTGTCACAAAACAATAATTAAGATCTTAAAGAAAAAAGCGGGGGACAATTCGAAAACCCCTGGGCAGATACTATGCCCGAAATATTATGGGCTTATAGGACAACATGTAAGACGGCCACAGGTCAGACTTCGTTTACAATGGCATTTGGTCTAGATAAGCCTGACAATAACAGACACGATTCGTAAAAAAACACGACACGGATACGACACGTTTATAATAGTGTCGGTTTAGTGCCGAAAGTTTTGACACGTTTAATAATAGTATCTGTTTAGTGTTTGTCTTTAAAAACACGACACGATTACACGAAATGTAAGTTGACACGACACGGTTATATAACATGAAACGATTACAAGAAACGTAAGTTGACACAACACGACACGATTATATGACACGAGTGTTAAAATTGTTAGTAACCGGGTGAATAAATTGTTAGGAAGGTTTAAGTTCAGTTTTTAAAACTTAATTATCATTTAATTACTGTTTGTCGTTTTTCGATTAAGCCTTGTTCTTTTCATTTAATTTTTTTAAAATACAATACCGACTTACTTATAGTACCGTACAATTAAGAAAAGGAAATCATAATCATTAATCAACCATTTATAAAATTCAAAATTTGAAAATAAAATTTTTTTTTGGGAGAAATTTGCAAAAAAAAAATAATAATTGGAAAATAATAATCGAGGAGGAGGAAAAGACACTTTCTTTTTTCTGCACACTTAGCTTTTGTTTCCAAACCCTTTCTTTCTTTCTTTCCTCCTTTTGTTTTCTTTTTTTCTCTCTGTTCTTCTCGCCCTTTGGCCAACCGCAAGAATTAAGTTTTATAACGAAGAAGCTATGTTAGTAGAACAAGAGAACATCGAGGAGGTAAGAGAAATCGCCAATCTGAAAGAAATGAAAAACAAAAGAAAAATGGAGAGGTATTTCAATGCTAGAATGAAAGACAAAGGATTAGCTAAAGGAGACTTAGTTCTTCGCAACGCACGAATGACAGGTGCAGATCAGGATAAAGGTAAGCTCTCACCAGAAAGTCCTTAAGAAATAGTTAGAGAAGGTACTTTTACTTTGATGAAGGAAGATGGAAAAATCCTCCCGAGAACTTGGCACGCTAACTCTCTGAAAAAATTCTACGCATGAAGTAGGCAAGTCTTTGTTAAGTATATTAGCTTATTAGCATATAGTAGGTAAGTATCGTGAAGATCAATAAATAAAGTTTTATTAATGAAATGGTCTTTTGAGGTGCTTAATCTAGGAATAAAAGGGTTCACAGCCCAATAAGACATGGGGCAGAATTAAAAGCCCGAAAGGAAAAATCAAAGGAGTAGGCCTAGTACGACAGGAAAAGCCTGTCGGGCCGAGAAGGGGTGATAAGAAGAAATAGGAAGATTTACACGGAAATCCGTAGATCAAAAAAAAAATATTCAAAGGGCCGAACTCAGAATAGTTCACACGAAAAAAATCCGTGGACTAAGTTAATCGCAAGAAAGCTAAAGGTTTACACGAAAAGTCCGTAAACCCGATAAAGTCCAAAAAACTATAAATAAAGGTGATAAAGCCAAGTTACCAAATACAAGCCCACGAAGGCAACAAAAAGAACAACAACAAAAAAGAGTTCAAAGCATGGTTCGCACGTGAAATCCGTGAACCCGATAAGGTCCAAGGAATTACAAAAACCTAGAAGGCCAAGTTACAAAATACAAACGACAAAAGCCCGATAAGGCAACAAAAGTCCAATAACAACAACAACAAAAACACGAGTCCGAAGATCACATCGTCGGCGATGGAGAAGGGCTGGAAGTGACAATATTCGGACTAGAAGACAGCCAACCAACAAGAAGACGGTCCGCGAACTCTTCTTCAGTATAGGGTATCTGCTGAAAGTCCAGATCAGGAAACACCTTCCCACACATACTTTGGCAACGGTGAAAACCCGAAGTCTGGAGCTCGGACAAGAGTTGTTCGTTCACTGAGCTGAGATGTGAAACCTGATTGGCGAGTGAGAACTTGTCATTTTCTAAAACCTGGAGTTGGGTGGTTGTCTCGCAAGCCACGATGCACATAGCATGAAGAGGGGTTATGGTCTGCAAGAAAAAAAAAAAAAAGTTGAAAACATAAGAAGAACATAAGCAAAGAAAACATGCAAACTTACATTGAGAGCCTGTGCAAAAGCATCAAAGGCCAAGCTTTGAAAGGGATGAGAATGGGCTAAGTTCCACTCTGGATTGGTGGAACCCAACTCTCGTGTAAAAGTCTGGCTGCGATAAAGGCATCCAGCAGACAAGGCAGAACTCATTGTCGGGAGGATCGGCAGAGACACGGCGGGAGCACTAGGAAGCAGCGAGAGTGGACTGAAAAAACTCTCCATTGGTGGAGTCGAAATAGTTAAAGGGGACATCACTGGGGGAATAGGAGCAACCTACGGAAGCAAGGAAACTGGTGTAGCCTCGGCAGGAGTGTTGACAGGGGAAAATGTATGCGTCATTATGCGCGTGTATGGAGTATTAGCCATCACTGCAAGAAGAAAACAAAACATGCATTAAAATGAAGGTGAAGAATGTCGGAAATAGAAAAAGAAGTGGTACCATCGTCCATCGTGCGTAGAGGGAAAGAGGAGGATTCGAATATTCTGGAAGTAGAAAGGTCAGTTAAAAGGACGTCAGGAGAGGCATTAAATAGGAAAAAACAGAAAAAGACAAAGGAAGATCACATTAAATATATGTTCACCTTGTGCGTTCTTCAACGCTTTGAAAATGATGACGAGCAGCCGACATCGGGAAGAGTGTAGCGCCAATCTGCTCTGGGAAAAAGTTGCCCATCAATCGACGTAGCAGGCAACTCCGTTCACGCCACCCATCAGTCGAGTGTAGCTTTTCAGCATGTCGAAGTCCAGAGGAGAACTCGGCGGCATCGAGAATAGGGGAAAGTGAAGTAGGAGAAAACGGAGACGATAAAGAACCAAGATCGCGATGCGAGGTCGTCCGACTCAGTTTGCTGGAACCGCGCAGGAGTTGATTGAAGAAGAGCGACGCAAAGAAGGGAAGAACACGGCATCTTTATAAGCAACAAGTTAAAGAATCCCTAGACACACGTAAGACTAAATAAATGTCACGCAAGGGCCCCGCCTTTTATTTAATTACCCAGTAGGGGTAGAAACATGAAAAAGTACAAAGGAAGTGCAAATAAAGATAAACAATATAACAGAAGCAAAAAACAACAAAGAAAGGGGCCCATTCCCAGATCCAGTGGATCAGTCGCGACTGCAGTTGGGCTTGCGGCGCACATTGCCACGTCGAGCATAGTAAGAAGATCCACCAATAACATCAGCAAACTCGGGTGCATTTCCCTCGCCTACAGCATAACTAACAAAGGGCGAGGGAGATGTGACATACACAACACGCTTTTTCTTTAGTTGGGCCTGGCGCAAACAAATGTCTACAAGCATTTTCCGAGTGCGATCAGAGAGATATTGCAGGTGGGAAAAGAGAGAGCCATCGGTGGTCACTATCTGTATCCCAGCGAGAGAGCTTTGGTGATACACCAGCTCGAGTGCAAACTCTTCAAAGGCAGCAATCGCCATCACAGAAGAAAAAGCAAAAGACAAAGAACGTCCAAGCATGAGCTAACGGGGGAAGAGTTGTGGTGCGAGAAGGGGAGCCAACATCCCTACATATATTGAGCAAAGACCAATGAAAAGGTGACAAACTAACCCCCAGGTGTCGACAGGGTGAGAAATGGCAGGAGACAGGTGTCGAATGGCATGGCAAGCAAGTTGGGTATTTATAGAGCACAATCGGAACAATCAAGGAAATGAGAAAAGGAGGAATAACCGACCTCTATTTCTGCCAAAGATAAGGAGAAATAAATTGATGGCAAAATCTAACAAGTATGTATTTTTGGGTTATGCATCAAGCCAAAAGGGTTACAGGTGTTTAGATCTAATTATCAATAACATTTTTGTTAGTAGGGATCTATTTTCAATAAAGAATTTTTCGATCTTCAATCAATGAACAATAATTCTCAATTCAAAAATAGGTTGAAAGAAAGAGGAAATTTAAATACCTTGACTTTCATTCCTCCACCTAAGTAGTTCCTTCCCAAGGTAATAGTCATCATTCAGAGTTTGAATCATCAATAAATAATTGTGTACACACTCAACTAAGTATTTGAAAATCCAAACATATGATCCAAATCCTAAAGCTGAATTGAAATTAAATCCAAATGAAAGCTCATCTAAAGCTGACCATCAAGGCAGTCTTCAAAAGTGAATCCAAAGACAGGGAGACCAGAAAGATTGAAATTTAAATCCACTTTACTTAAAGATTATATTTGAGATATTGTTGATTTATCTAATGATTTGCATGACCTATTTTATTTTACTGAGGTTAACAACAGGAATGTTGGAAGAGAGCATGAAAGAAGAGATTAATTAAAGTCATATACAAGAACTAGACATGGACAGGAGTACCAAGGAATGATAATATGAATGTTGTAGGATCAAGATGGGTCTAAAAAGTAAAGAAAAAGGTTGATGGTAAAGTTGAAAGGTACGTGTAAGGCAAAGCTAGTGACTCAGGATTTAATCAAGAAAAAGGTGTGAACTTCAACTACACATATAGCCCTTGGTGAAAATGTCAACAGTTAGAACAATAATATCTCTTGCAGTTTTAAATGGATGGAGGCTAGAAAGAAGAGATGTTGGAAGAGAGATATTTTGTTTTATCGAGGCTAACAAACAGGAGAATTGGAAGATAGCAATGAAAGAAGAGATTAAAGTCATAAACAAGAACCAGACATGGACAATAGTACCAAGGAATGATAATATGAATGTTCTAAGATCAAGGTGGATCTACAAAGTAAAGAAGAAGGTCGATGGTACAGCTGAAAGGCGTAAGACAAAGCTAGTGGCTCAGGAGTTTAATCAAGAAAAAAGGTGTGACCTTCAACTACACATATAGCCCTTGGTGAAAATGTCAACAGTTAGAACAATGATATCTCTTGCAGTTTTAAATGGATGGAGGCTAGAAAGAAGAGATGTTGGAAGAGAGATATTTTGTTTTATCGAGACTAACAAACAGGAGAGTTAGAAGATAGCAATGAAAGAAGAGATTAAAGTCATAAACAAGAACTAGACATGGACAATAGTACCAAGGAATGATAATATGAATGTTCTAGAATCAAGGTGGATCTACAAAGTAAAGATGAAGGTTGATGGTACAGCTGAAAGGTGTAAGACAAAGCTAGTGGCTTACCCCTAACTCGTCGAGTTTCAATAGGCGAGATGTGCAGTCTACCATACTGTCGATCTGAACCATAACTCGACGATTTACCCCTAAAGTCGGCGATTTGATAGTCCAATCGTGATTTACGGGTTAACTTGATGATTTAACGATGAACTTGTTTCACACCGTGGGAGCTTTCCGGGGTTTCAGTGTAAAGCGACGGAACTCTAATCCTTGTTGAAGGGTATTGTTGGGAGTGACTGTCGCAATCAGACATGTTTCGCCAATACTCCCTCCTGAAGAAAGCACAAGAGACATGCTTGTATCGCCAATTAGTTATATGTGAAAATCGCATTCTTAAAAGGTGATTTACAAAAAAATAATTTATATGAAGCAGCTCAGAGGATTTGTAGAAGAAGAAAAAGACCAGATGATGTCTACCTCTATGGGCTGAAACTGACCCCAAGAGTATGGTATAAGAAGCTTCAAGAGCATTTAACAAGTGTAGGATTTGTCAACTCTTGGGCTGTAAGTTCTAGTATTCATTTCCTTTTTTTCATTAACAATAAAAAATCTAAGTCAATTTGATATCTTATTTTCTCTATAAAGTTGATGATGTGGAAGTGGGGAAATATTTCAAAATTTTGTAAATTTAAATTCAAGTTGAGACACTTCGAAATCTTAAATATAACGATACTTTACAGGTCGAAAACAGAAACGAAATTCATAAAGTTTGTCTTTCGCAATGCACCTTTACTAAAGACATGTATTATAACGAAGATGGAGTGTTTTTTGTCGAAAAGAAAAATATCTTGAAGAAGTTGTTAGCATTTACACGAGTTTCGTCGTCTGTCAAGATTAATTTTATTGTATCTTTAAAAAACATTTTCAAAGAATTATGATGTTTTTTGTTTATGTATTCTACTTTCAAAACATTGTTGAATTAGACAAGAGCTTCAAATGATGTATGCATTCTATTTTTAAGTTTTTTTATGTATTTTGAAGAACGATCTTAGTTTGGTCATTAGTTGTCAAATGAATTCAAATAATTTTAGGGTTAAATTTGATCATTGATCATGTCTATGGTGATATTTTAATGGAGTTTGGCGACTGTGATTTTTCATCTTCTCAATAAAAAACCTCAAGCATAGCAACATAGAAAATAAAGTTTTTAGACTTTACATTTTTGTGAACTGATTCAAGCAAGAAAAGAGTGAATTAATTAATCCTCTCAAAAAAGGGTATTTTTCATTTCTCAGTGATCATGATTTAAAAGGGGAAATGTACAGAATCACAGAAAAATATATCCCCAAATTCAAGCAAAGCAACCAAAATCTACCAAAACAAAGAAGAAGAAACAGACAGAAGAAAAATTAAATTACTTTTACCTCGTAGAACCAGTGTTCAGGAAGTTCCTATGAATCACCCGTCCACCGGAACACTCCTCCTTTCCATCTCCAATCAAATCCTTCAGTCCGGAGGATTTTACTCCATCTATTTCCCTTTCCTCCTCCTCCCCCTCTTCCTCGGGGTCTTCTTCTTCCTCCTCCTCATCTACAACGTCAACACCTTTCGGATTCTTCGGCAATCTCTCGAAATAATTCCCATAGACATACTCCGGTGAGTATCCATTTTCTTCGTCAAACAACATCACATGTCCGTGCCATTCCCACACCCGGTGATCGGCGGTCCCCGGATCCTGGTGAAACCCCACGCAAATATGATGTTCCCCGATTGCAACTGACTGACCAGAGTTCGGTTTTAACGCTTCATCCGCAGAGCCGGAGTGTACTATTCGGATGATCTCCCTCTCTAACTTCGCCTCTTCCTTCTCGAGAAGACTCCTCTCCCTCCCACATTCCCCATACGACGGCGACGCATCTTCCTCCACTTCGGAGAGGAGGAGATTCGGGTCGGGTCCGAGGAGAAACTCGTCAAGACTTTGGGAGAGGAAGGAGTTAGTGTCGAGGTACGGCGGACGGAGTTGGAGCCGCCCCATCAGACTCTGGAGGAGGAGGCTATCGAAGGTCGCAGTACCGGCGTTGTTGAATGATGACGACGACATCAATAGTGAAAATTAGGGTTTTAAGGTGCTGCTGATTTGGGGAATGGGTGGCGAACGAAATAGTACTGTAATTTGGGAATGATAGGGTTTATATAGTCCTGTAATTATCGACTTGGATGGAGATCACGTGAGGAGCACGTGAAAACTGAGATAAGGTTAGTGGATAAGATTTAGACATGGGTAATTTGTTTTTTTTCCTCCTATTTTTTAAATTCAAAGCTACTACTCTTTTATTAATAAAGAAGGATATCTTTCTAAAAGATATAAAAATGTCTAGAACGTCCCGGTGCCGTGCCCAGTGGTAATCGGGGGTGGGACAGATATTCTGCCTAGTTCTTTATTTTTTGCCCCTTGTCCCGTGTCCTGTTTCCCCGGTCATATTCCGGGGCGGGTCTCGGGGCAGGGCGAAATCTGGGCGGGTTGATTAATTTTTAATTTTTTTTATTAATTTAAATTATATTATATTAGATATATAATTATTAAAATTAAATTTTTTAAAAATTAAGGTAAAAAGTTTACCCATTTTAAATTTTTTTATTTTTATAATTCCAGACGGGTCGCCGTGGATCAGCCCCGTTCCACGGGTCTCAAGGTAGGAAGGTAGAGTACCCGACCTGTCCCGTTCTCACCCTTACTTTCAGATGATATATCATAGTGAAAATTTAATTAAAGTACATTATGAGATTTAAACCCTAAAATTTAACTGAGATCAGTTGAGTTTATTTCCCTGTGTGATTCGCGACTCTTAGATTTAAGGGGTTTGATGATATTATAGATCTTTAAAAAAATGATATTAATACAAGTATACAAATACAACGGAACAATTTTTTCCCCTTTTTATTGCATTAATATTTGATTTCAGTTATTTGTATCTGACCATTTTTTCGCTGAATTCCCAGAGCTTATGCGCCAATCCACCGTTTCTCGCAAGTTTGCTTGCTTTAGTCTCATTGCAATCACAGAAATATTTTCCTGTTATTCCATGGACTTTTGGATGCAATGCAACATAGCATGTTGTGGCTGCTCCCTTCGATATACATAGGCAATAAAACCAATCAAATTAAGACTCCAGATTTGATCTGCATAGTTTTTTTGAATTTTCATTTTACCTGTGGCACATTTTTCCACAATGGGAAGCTGAAGAAATGAGTGATTTCTGCAAAAACAAATCAGAAATACAGAGATTTCAGGTCAGGCTGATTTTTAAAAACTCCATGGAAGAAGAAGAAGAACATACTTATTAAGCAACTGGAGTATCTCATCAGTTTGGTCATGATAACCCCTGGATGAACTGAATTCACTGTGATATTTGTACCTTCTTCCTGTTTCATCAATATGTTTATTACATATACTTTTATCAGACTAATTTGATTTGATTCGACTAACCTGTAGAATCCGTGATAACTCATTGGCATGGAGTATATTCGCTAGTTTCGACTGCCCATATGCCAACATGTCGATGTATCTTTTCAAACAAATTGATTGTTAATTAGTTAATACAGTTTGTTTGTTTTTCCTTAATTGAATTAGTAGTGTTTAGAAATTACTTTGATTTTTCATTTATGGTTTTGAATTTGACCCCGCCTATGTATGGATATCGATGCATGACAGAAGATAGATTGACGATCCGACCTTGAGTACCTGTTTCTTTTGCTGTCATCTTCATTTTCTCCAGGAGCAGGTTTGTCAATAGGAAATGACCTGTAAATTATATTATGGATTAGGTGAACAGATCAATTATGATTGTTTATAATTTCTGCTTACCAATATGATTTGTAGCAAATTGCATCTCAATTCCATCTTCTGAGAGTTTGTAAGGACAGAACATGATCCCAGCATTGTTTCTGCAAATCAAAGAATTGATTGATTGATTGATTTCACCCAAAATTGGAAATGAATGTTAATGACTGCAGGATGAGATAATTACATCAGAAGATTGAGGGGGAGATTGGTTGCAGTGAAATTATCTGCAAAATCTCTTATAGATTTAAGCGAAGACAGATCGATCTTCATTGTTGTTAGTTTGGCTGCTGGGTTTGATTCAAGGATAGTTTGCTTTGATATCTCTGCTGCTTCCATGTTTCGCGCCGCAACGATAATATGAGCCCCACGAAGTGCCAGAACTCTCACAACCTCCTCTCCTATCCCACTTGCTCCTCCTGCAAACATACACCATATCTTTTTTTATAAGGCGAGGACTTTCCAGGAGGTCATCTCTCGCCTAAGCACGGTTGGGATCTGATACTTTAGTGTTGGCATGATTACACCATATCTTATAGGAAGCAGAAAAGATACTGCTTACTAGTTAGTAGTTACTATATGTACATACCAGTGACAATAGCGGTGATGCCGCCTGCATCTATGCCTTGTGTGACTTCCTCGGCAGTGGTAGCAGAACCATACCCGCTTCGCCCCTTGATCCCCGTCACTAGCGAGAACAAACCCATCTTTGGTGAATTGGTGATGGAAGGGGGTTGAAAGAAGGGAGAAGCTAGTATTTATAGAGTTTTTGTTTCCCTGAGAGCTGAGCTTTGGCTGGCACACACAGTAATTGTGATGTTTTGAGAAAACCAAGTTGTGAAGAAAATAAAGTTGGCCAAATCAGTCTGGTGGAAGTTAGGTAGTTTTTGTATTCTACTCAATAAATAAAAACTGAAATCTGCCTAACTGAATATTGATTTGTTTGTGTGTTTATTTCCATTTTTTCTTGTGATTTGCAGGAAATTAATATCTACTCCATTATTGCCTGCCTTCCTGTTCATCATTAGATGCTGCATGTTACAGGTACATACTGCTTCATCCTGTAATATTCATTGGCTATTTAGAGATGTACCTACTGTCTACCCAGATCTGAGTATTAAATATTATTGACGGAACATAGAGTACCTACTAATTCGAGTTTTGTTGTATACGTAGTTTTATTAAATTTTTACTATGATGTAATTGATATTTTGGTAATATATTTTGTAATTTTGATATATTACGACATTTCGTTATAAAAAAATTTATTATTAGCTTTTAATTTCTAAATAAATGAACATGATTTTTTTTTTGTAGTAGATAGTTGTCGACGAGATTGAAAGCGTCTTCCCGTTCGAATCAATGGGTTCCAAGTTATTAATCACGCCGACGATCCCTTGTAACAAAAACACACACACACTAAAAGAATGATGGGTAGTTAGGGATGAAAACAGAACAGGTCGCCGGACAGGTGATTTTGTCCAAATATGTTATAATTTCATCATTTTTGTCTTTTGAAATAACAATTACATTTACTACAATAAATATTGGATATTTAAAAAAAATTGCTTTAAAAAAAAAATTTAATTGAGTGTTTTTATTTTTTATAATAAAAATAATTATAAGGTTATATCAAATATTTTTTTTATATCGTATTTACTATAGGGTAATATGTATATTTTTTGTAATTTTTAACTAATATAGTATATATTAATTTTTTAGGTTTTATGGTTTTAGTCTTGCAATGGCTTTAGGATTGGGGCGGTTGTGGTCTGTGGTTGGAAGTTTTTCAGTACGTTTTCTTTTTTTAAGGTATTTTATTCACACAATCACACGTATTCAATGTAATCCAGGTATTCAACATAATCACGTATTTACACATTTTCTCTTTTTAAGTTTTAGATCCTGGTATTTAAGGATTGCCAAAAAAAGTTCAATATTCGACGAACTATTCGGTTCGATTCGATTCGGGTTTGGTTATTAAACGAACCGAATCCAAACTCAAGAGTAGGCTCGGTTTGCAACGCTTACTGGTTGGTGATAATATAATACGATGTCTGGTTTGATTCATGAGACATTACGAACTCTTTTAAATTTCAACCAGATTCTAAAAAATATCAAATTTTTTGGCAACCGTGGCAGATAGGAAGAAGGAACACGATTTTCCATAAATTACAATCACTCTGTACTTTTTAGAGAGGGTATTATAGGCAAGTGCATGTGGGGTGGTAGTGGTTGGTGATAATATGATACGATGACTGGTTTGATTCATGAGACATTACGAACTCTTTTAAATTTAAACCAGATTCTAAAAAATATCAATTTTTTTTTTCATGGGAGGTGCCCACCGTGGCTGATAGGAAGAAGGAACACGATTTTCCATAAATTATAGTCACTTTGTACTTTTTAGGGAGGGTATTATAGGCAAGTGCGTGCGGGATGATAGTGGTAGTGCTTGGTGATAATGTGATACGATAACGATGACTGATTTAATTCATGGGACATTACGAACCATTTTAAATTTCAACAGATTCTAAAAAATATCAATTTTTTGCTAGGTGAGGTGCCCACCGTGGCAGATAAGAAGAAGTAACACAATTTTCCATAAATTATAATCACTCTGTACTTTTTAGGGAGGGTATTATAGGCAAGTGCGTCCAGGTGTATTAGCTATTAGTGGTTACAACTATAATCAGTTGTAACCATAGTATAATCAGTTAGTATTAGTTGTTAGTTAGTAGTAAGAATACTATAAATAGACTAAGAATCAACTCTATAATCATAACTTGAGTTTACCATATATAATTTCTATATGGTATCAGTTGTAACCATATATAACTTGAGCGGGTTACGCATCTCCCCGTTTTTCTTTTACCTACTGCAATAAATTTTTTTTCGTGTTGACTGGTTAATTAATGTGTTTCTTTTTTTGCCAAATCCCAACTGTACACCACAACATACAACCAAACCAAACCCCGGCCGTCTCAATTAACATTTACCCAGAAATAAAGATTAAAGTTAGATACATTTACACCACACAACCAAACCAATTGCGAACACTTTTAAATTTCAACCAAGTGAGGTGCCCACAGTGGCAGATAGGAAGAAGGAACACGATTTTCCATAAATGCAGGGAGGTAGTGGTAGTGGTTGGTAACGTTTATTGGAATATAAATATATAATTATTAATTAATATATATAAATCTTTATATTCCTTAATTGTTATTATCGTAACAATCTCCACCAATTTATAAGTGGGTTGTTAGCCTTTAATTGTATATAAATATACATGGTAATAAAGAGGCAACACTTGTTTTTGATTTCCCAAAACTTTATTCCTTCATTTCATTCTTTCACTCTTCACTCATCGTTACTATGGCTCCTAAGCTTATCTCCCAAGCTTTCAATGATGATGAATCATCTCATCAATCCAACATGGTATCATTCGCCGAAAGAGTTCCTAAGGCAAATCCGCTGCTCGCAAATCCACAGCTTAGTGGTGACATCACCGGCAATGCAATGCCCAATCAGATGTTCTTCAATCCACAACTTGGTGGTATCACCGGCACCACGGTGCCAAATCCGGCGAGGTTTAATGCTGAAAATTTTGGAAGCAATGTAGCTGGAAATTCTAATCCACCATTGTTTTCCACTCAAAATCATGATGTGCTTGCCGGATCCCCATCTTTTTGATCCATTCAAAGCTTTCTACATATCAAGCTATCAAGCATAAATTATTTGTTATGGAAAATGCAATTCAACCCCTTTCTAAATTGCTTTGGGTTGAATTCCTTGATCGATAGATCGATCCCCTCGCCGGCACCCTCTCTAACATGCCCAATCTACATGGCATGGTGGCGCAAGGACCAACTACTTGTAAGTTGGATATTATTTTCACTCTCCGATGTTTGGGAGACTTTCAAGTCCGCATATGGAAGACCGTCGGAGTCAAGAATACTACAACTCCAAATGCAACTGCAAAACAACCGGATGAGCTCCGATGAGGACGTCGGCATCTATCTGCGGCCAGTGTTAAGGTGCCTACCGGGATCTTCAACGCCACCGTATACAACAACCTCACCGTAGACTACGGCGAGGCAGTAACGGCTCTTGCGATTAGACAAACGGCGGTGAGCTTTGAAGAGTTGCTAGAGGTCCTGGTAAGCCACCAAATCTGGATAAAAATGAGGCAACTGGTAGGGGCTATGGCGAATTTGACTTCCTCAAATTTTGGTGGAAGTCCGTTGAGATTTGTGGCCAGAAATAGGAGACGCGGAAATGGTGGTAGAGGGGCAACGATCGGCGATCTGGAAATGGGAGAGGACGGGTAGCCCTGCCCCGTCGCGACCCGTGCCCGGTTTGTGGGGGTATGGATCATTCTCCATATGATAAAGTTTGGGCTGGTGAGACTTATGACCCAGATGACTATGACATCGATGATAATGATTTTCAAGTGTGGATGATCCAGATATGGGACTGAACTCTGACGGAGAGAAGGCCAATGGTGTTCTTGCTGTGGAAATTCCACTTCCTCTTAAGGAGTTCTTTGATAATATCTAGAGGAATAAAGTAGTTTTTGATGACTAAACTTGATCTGATTGCCCTTTTTGTGTCTTTTTTTGTGTTGAAGCAGTTTGCTCTTTTTGGTGAAGCAACTGTTTCCCCTTTTTTGAAATTTTCTTCTTCTTTTTGTAAAGAAAGAAAGGAAATGAATATTGAGGTCAGGATAAGACCTGTTCTGTTACCATGATAGATATATAATTTGATATGTAAATATATATATATATGATAACTTGGAATTGAAATGAGTATTGTTAAAAGTATAAGCAATGATATGAAATGTATGATGATAATGAAATGTAAAGTGATACTGTTGGATGATCGATTAATCAGGAATGATGAAGCGATGATCCATAGCTTGCAAAGATGATTTTCAGAAGAATGACGTAGTGACTAATTGACTCAGTTGAGATGTTGCAGAAGCGATTGGAGATTATGATGATCGAAGATTGGTATGACCAAACAGTGTGTGTGAATGGGATTGTAGAGTATAAGATCGTAAATCCTAATGAGGTTTAGATGGGTTTAAATAGATGTATCACTACAAGAAAACAGGGAAACAGCCACGGGATTAGCCACGGCCAGCAGAATCCGTGGCTAAATGTTAGAAATTAGCCACGGCTTTTTTAGCCGTGGCTAAGCCCGTGGCTAATATTTATATTTAGCCACGGAATCAAAAATCCGTGGCTAATCCCGTGGCTAATTTTCCCGGCAAATTTCCCTCCAATTTTTCATTGAATATTTAGCCACGGCTTTTAAAATCCGTGGCTAATCCGTGGCTAAAATTTGCGGCAAAATTTCCCTCCAATTTCCACTGAAATTTAGCCACGGATTTAGCCACGGATTTAGGAGCCGTGGCTAATTTAGTGACAAATAAATTAGCCACGGATATTAGCCACGGCATTTAGCCCTGACTAATAATGATAATAGGATTAGGGTTAATGTAAATGTAAATAATTAGGGTTAGGGTTAATGTAAATCTAAATAATTAGGGTTAGGGTTAGGGTTAGGGTGAGGGTGAGGGTTAGGATTAGGATTAATAGAAATTAACAAAAATTAGTAAAAATAAGTATATATACATATTTAGATAGTGTTAGGGTTAGAAATTAGGGTTAAAAGTAAGAGTTAGAAGTAGAAGTTAGGGTTAGATTATAGTTGTTTAGATATTATAAATTATAAAAAATTTAAAGTTAGATTATGATG
>LFYR01000918.1:144610-156161 GCA_001185155.1 Zostera marina | reverse complement strand
CCAACGGCAGTGACGATTGCACACGGCCGCGGCGATTCCAACTGCAGCAGCGACCACGCATAGCAGCGACAACTGCAGCAGCGACCACGCATAGCAGCGACAACTGCAGCAGCGATTCTTCTGTGGTAGCTTGATTCGTCCTAGGTATGATGAATTCGATCACCCTATCTGGTGTTATATGGCATATTCGGAATCCATTTAACCTAATAAATGAATCGGCCATTAGTGATATTTATTTTATTAAACATGATTAAGTAATGCCCTGATTCCTAATGATTAATTTTATATGGCATATGCGGCATCCTGAATTCCTAATGCCCTGATTGAAAATTGAGATTTAGTGGTGCTGGTTTGCTTTTCCAGGACGACATATCTGTTCCAGCTGTGTTCACAATCTATTAGACATTACCATATTAGACATATCTGTTCCAGCTGTTCCAATTGTGTAGTACAGGCTATTAGACATTACCATATTTGAGATAATGAAACAATTGTTGAGAAATACCCTCACTCTTATAGTGTTTCTTGGATACAAATAGTGTTCTGAAAATTGTTCTGAAAATAGAGAAACACCCTCACAATTGTTCTGAAAATAGTGTTTCTTGAAACACACTTACAGCATCAATGAGATACACAACTAATCAAGCTTCTTCAGGAATTGCTGTTTAACAAATCGAGGTTCTCCTACAACCTTGGCTTGAGTGTGAACCACCTATAGAAAAGTAAACATAAAAACGTTAAATTAAAAATCCTCATTAACAAAAATCAGCATCGACAATTTTCAAAATAATTACTAAGGAAGAAAATGCTTAAAAATTAAAGTGTTTAACATATCCATTTCAAAATAATATATGAATCGAAATGATTGAAGATTGAATGGTAAATGAGATTAGTGATTATGTTTTCCCCAAAGATTCAATATGTAGTTATGTTTTCCCCAAAGATTTCTCTGTTATTTGGAAATCTTATAATAGATATACTTATATTAATTCCCATGTTGTTTTATTGGATATTTTATTAATTCCATGGGAAAATCCTTAGCTTTAAAATTGTTTTATACTTTCATTTTTTTTTCCAAGCAGAATAATTTCATTTTATTTATTCATTTAGAAAATATTCCATTAGAAATGGCACGCGGACGGAGTCGTAAACGAACAAACGACGGACGATCACAATCTGCAAGAATAGATGAAGAAATCGTAGAGGACCGCTTCGATGAAGAACATCGAAGAAAATGGACAAAAGGATTGAGACAACCGGATGCACCAACTCCCGCCACTATTCTTAAGAGCGGGTGAGTATTAATTTTCATTATAATTCATTATAATTTATTATTTAATTTGATTGTTTTTTATAGGACTTTTACAAACAATGTAAGAAGTCAAATAGGAATATTAGTAAAAGGTAATATAACGTCACCTTTAACTAAATGGACTTCTTGGAAAGAAGAGGAAAAGGAAAATATTTTCGTCAAATTTCTGGTATGATTTATTTATTTATTTGTCATTTTTTCCATATGTAATGTTTTCGTCTTTATGTAGTGCTATTTCTCATTTGAGGACATTCAATTGGCTCGTGAATGTTTTGATAACTATGTCCAATTAAATTATACATGTTGGTTGTATAAAGCGAGACAAGAGGCAAAGAAATTGGCAAAAGTTGACACACTTACCAGATCTTGCGCTAGATTTCCACCGATATACCTTTCTGCGGAAGTATGGAGTGAAATGATTGAAATTTGGCTAAAAGAAGATTGGAAAAAAAGATCAGAGAAAGCATCAGAAAATAGGACAAGCAATCCAGATTACATGCCATACACGGGTGGATCTTGTTCAGTTGCGGCCACTCATGAAAGAATGATAAAAAAACATTTTTTTCATATATTTTACATTTATCATTCTAATTTTTTTGAGTATAACAATCAGAATGAAGAAGCTGGTCATGAAGTTGGTCACTGTGAGGTTTATAAGAAAACACATAGTTTGGCTAAGACAAACGACTGGGCTCATCCAAAGGGAGGATGCTTCATTGTAAGAAAATTCGTTAGAAATGCTTCGTTTTAAGATATTTAAGTCATATTTTTTATTTATTATTGATTTTCATTTTTATAGGCTGACTATAATGAGCTTCAAAGAAATGCTATGGAAGCAGAAAATTCTGAGATCAACTCATCTAATGGATCACACACACTCCCTGATAATTTAGAATTATGGGTCAAAGCTACTAACGGAAAAAACAAAGGTCGTGTTCTTGGAACCAGAGCAAGTGATCCAATGCCATTACCAATTCATGATAATATGGCGACTTCACAGAACACAACGACGAATTATATAGAAATTCAACAACAAAAAAGTAAAGAAGACTTTGATCGGGCAGTTCAAGAGGCCATTAGGAAACAGTTGCCGGATATACTAAAGGAACTAAGGGAAGACTTACGTCGAGAGACGATTGAGGTAATTAGCATTTATATATAAATCAATATTCATATTTTCTTTGTAATTTCAATTTTTTTTTACATTAGGGTCAGTCGAGCCAAGGACGCGACAACATCGCCACGCCTACTACAAGAGATTCAAATGCCAAAAATGTTGGCAAAAAAGCGACTCAAAGTCCGACTAAAAGTGGGACGAATAGCGTGACTGACAACAACAAATAGGTTCCTCTTCTTTTATCTTTTGGTTTAGTTTTGTTTTGAATAACATGAATTGTATGAATTGTATGTTTTGTTGGTTATTGAATGGATAATTTTTAGGGATATTGATTGGTTGAATGATTGTGTTGATTTTTAGGGATAATTTTTTACATATCATTCCTTGTAGCGATAATAAGGTCTGATTGTGTTGATTTCGTATTTTTAGTTGCTTGTGAAATTATGTTTGAATCGAAGAGTTTTATTATATTTTCAGGGAATTAAGATCCCGTTAATTTGTTTTTAGAGAAAAGGATTTTTCTTGTATCAATCAGAATGTTTGATTGTGTGGTTTTAATTATTTGCTGTTTTTCAAATTGTGTTTGAATCTTATGTGCTATGGCCATTTTGTGGTTTATTTGCTTCACTCAGTTCATTTTTATATTAAAACCAAGTTAAGTACTTTGACTAAACGTCTGTCTAAACATATAATTCTTTGTTTGGATTTAGGCAAAAGTTTGGATTTCGAAAGCTGCCAACTTTCGATCATCAGCTTGGAAAGTTAGCAACAAGCGTCCTGGTTAGAACTTCTCCAATAGGTTATTATCGCTACAATAGGTTATTGAATGATATGTAAAAAAAATACATGATTTATGTCAAAAAAATACATGGAATTGAATGGTTGAATGATTGGAATGGTATTGAATTGACAATAGGTATGGAATTGAATGGTTGAATGGTATGTTTTGGAATGACAATAGGTTTGGATAATTTTTAGGGATATTGATTGGTTGAATGATTGGTTGAATGGAATATGAATGTAAATATATGTTTGATTGATTTTTTTAGGTTATATGAATGTGTAAGACCTTCAATAGGCGTCTTCTAAAATGTAAATATTTCCTACAATTTTTTTAGAAATTAGCCACGGCCTTTTGGCATTTAGCCACGGATTTTAGCCGTGGCCCTTCAATTTCCACTCTGTTTGAAGGATTTAGCCACGGCCAATTAAGCATTAGCCACGGCCAAAATCCTTGGCTAAATTTTATTTAGCCACGGAAAATTAATATTAGCCACGGATTTTACCGTGACTAATTTTTAACATTAGCCACGGCCAATTAAGTATTAGCCACGGCCAAAATCCATGGCTAAATTTATTTAAGGATTTAGCCACGGAATTAGCCACGGCCAAAATCCGTGGCTAAATTTTATTTAGCCACGGAAAATTAATATTAGCCACGGATTTTACCGTGACTAATTTTTAACATTAGCCACGGATTTTGGCCGTGGCTAAAATAAATGGCCGTGGCTAATATTAGCCACGGAAAATCAATTCCGTGGCTAAAAATTAGTAGCCATCAGACCTACAGCCACGGCCACTCCCGTGGCTAAATCCCGTGGCCAAATCAATTTAGCCACGGATTTTGCCATTTAGCCAGTGAACTTGGCCGTGGCTGTTTCCCTATTTTCTTGTAGTGCATCTTCCCGTTTTAACTTATACGTTCCTTGTTGGAGTTCCTCCTCCAGCACATATGGTCCTTCCCAGTTTGCGCCTAGTTTGCCCTTAGAGCAGTTCTTTCTGCCGACACTTGCTCTTCTCCATACTAGGCTTCCTTTTTTTATCGCTTTATCCTTGACATTTTTGTCGTGATATCTAGCGATACTCTATTTGTAAGCTGCATTCTTTGCCTGTGCATTATCCCTTAGCTCATCCACCAAGCCTAGAGTTGTCGCGCATGATCTCATGTTTTCTTCCATGTCATAGGACAATACTCTGACTGTTGGTATGCTTAGCTCTGTCGGGATTAGTGCTTCCATTCCGTATGCTAGTGAGAACGGGGTTTCCCCGGTGGGTGTCTTTTCAGTGGTTCTATACGCCCAAAGGATCTCTGGTAGTAGATCTGCCCACGAACCTTTGGCCTGTTCGACCTTTTTCTTCAGTCCCTGAACAATGGCTCTGTTTGTGACTTCTACTTGCCCATTACCCTATGGTCTGTACTCTGCTATATTATTTGTAGCTGAGAACTGCAATCTGATAGAATGTTCATATATCCTTTGGTCTGGAGTGATTATCTTTATTCCCGCACTCCTGCACCTGTACTGCAGCTTGAGCCATCAACCTCTACAATCCAAGGTGTTTCCTTGCTTTCCTGTGTCATGTCTACAATGAAGTCCGCTACTGCTTGCCCTTTGATGACTGTAGCAGGAACAAAATCTACATCGAACTCTCTTAACTTCAGTGCCCACTTCGTCAATCTTTCGGAAGTATCTGGCCTGTGGAGTATTTTGCGCAGTGGATGTTCTGTTAAGACTTTAATTGTATGAGCCAGGAAGTATGCTCAGAATCTGCGTGCTGCATGTACTACTGCCAGGACTATTTTCTCCACTGGAGGATATCTAGTTTCTGCCCCCTGTAGCCTTTTAGAGTGATAATATATCGGGATTTGTTCGTTGTCCCTTTGACATATTAGAACTGCACTGATAGCCTCCTCAGAAGCTGCTACATAGACGTATAATTCCTCCCCTATCTTTGGTGAAGCTAGGTGTGGTAGTGAAGCTAAATGTGCTTTGAGCTATTGAAACGCCTCATCGCACTCTGAAGTCCATGTTACTGCCCCCTTTTGACTAGTTTTCAGTAACTGAAAAAAGAGTTTGCATTTGTCTGCTGTTTTGGATTTCACCAGAATGTCATCTACATATGCCAGGACATTTCTTCCTTCCTGCTTTTTGAAAACCTTGTCCATCAGCCTTTGGAAGGTTGCTCCTGCATTTCGTAGCCCGAAGGGCATGACTTTGTAGCAGTATGTTTCCCATTCTGTGATGAATGATGTGGTCTCTTTATCATCCTCTTTCATCAGGATCTGGTTGTACCCTGAATGTGCATCCATCATAGATAGCAATTTATTTCCTGACGCTGCATCTACTAATCTGTCGATGGATGGGAGTGGATAGCTGTCTTTTGGACACCCTTTGTTGAGGTCCATGAAGTCTACGCACATTCTCCATTTCCCATTGGATTTTTTAACCATGACTGGGTTTGCTAGCCATCTTGGGTACTTAACTTCCCGGATGTACCCAGCCTTGATTGACTTTTCGATTTCAGCCTGTGCTGCTTCCTTTCTTTCAACTGTGAGTATTCTTCGCTTTTGCCGTATAGGAGTAAAGCTTCTGTCTATGTTGAGTTCATGACATGTTATAGTGCGTTGTTCCTGTGAGGGTGCTTCCCCTTCCCATACAAACGTGTGCACATGAGTTTCTAACAGCTGCAGTAGTGATTTTTTCAATTCGAAGGATATCGATGTGCCTATTAAGACTCCTCCCTTTGAGAGTTTGACTTCCTCAACTTGATTGGCTGAGGTTGTGTCTTCTTCCTCCTCTCTTTCCTGGATGTACAGGATTATTGGTTTGGCCATTTTAGTTGCCTTCCTGTACGAGTTTCTGGAGTCTTTCTGTGCTCCGAAAACTGTTATCATTTTGCCATCTTTTCCTGGATACCTGAAGCATTGGTGGTAACATGACGGTATCGCCTTGAAACCGTGAATGCTTGGTCTGCCCAGGATCCCATTGAACGGAGAATCTATGTTGACCAAGATGAAGTATGCCGTGCGTGAGACTCTCCCGTTTCTTTTTTCCAGGGATATCTGTAAATCAATGGCTCCTACTCCTGGGGCCTTTGTGTTTGTGAACCCATAAATGGCTTCCTTAGCCGAGGTTAGTTGATCCACCTTGTAGCCCATTTTTTCGAATGCAGCTAAGTATAATATGTCTACCGAGCTGCCATTGTCCACCATTACTTTATTCAGACTTAAATCATCCCCGATGTCCACGTGTATTACTAGCGGATCTTCGTGCGGGCTGACCACGTCACTACAAGAAAACTGGGCTACGCCCACGGGATTAGCCACGGCCAGCAGAAGCCGTGGCTAATTGTATGAAATTAGCCACGGCTTTTTTAGCCGTGGCTAAGCCCGTGGCTAATCTTTATATTTAGCCACGGATTCAAAAATCCGTGGCTAATCCCGTGGCTAATTTTCCCGGCAAATTTCCCTCCAATTTTTCATTGAATATTTAGCCACGGCTCTAAAAATCCGTGGCTAATCCGTGGCTAAAATTTGCGACAAAATTTCCCTCCAATTTCGTCACATGCTTATTTAGCCACGGCTCTAAAATTCCGTGGCTAATCCGTGGCTAAAATTTGCGACAAAATTTCCCTCCAATTTCCACTGAAATTTAGCCACGGATTTGGCCACGGATTTAGGAGCCGTGGCTAATTTATTTGTCAGTAAATTAGCCACTGATATTAGCCACGGCATTTAGCCCTGGCTAATAATGATAATAGGGTTAGGGTTAATGTAAATGTAAATAATTAGGGTTAGGGTTAATGTAAATATAAATATTTAGGGTTAGGGTTAGGGTTAGGGTTAGGATTAGGATTAATAGAAATTAACAAAAATTAGTAAAAATAAGTATATATACATATTTAAATAGTGTTAGGGTTAGAAATTAGGGTTAAAAGTAAGAGTTAGAAGTAGAAGTTAGGGTTAGAAGAAGTTAGATTATAGTTTTTTAGATATTATAAATTATAAAAAATTTAAAGTTATATTATAATTAGATAACTATAAAAATTTAAATTATAAAAATTATAAATTGAAGTTATTTTAGATATTTTAAATTTTAAAGTTAAAAAATAAATTTAAAGAAGGTATTTTAATTTTTAATGTTACAAATTCAAGTATTGTAAAAGTTATTTTAAATTATAAAAGTAGGTTAGGGTTAGGGTTAGTCTAATTTAATATCAATTTAAATTTCTAATATAAAAATATCAATTTCTAATATTTTTAAATTATAAATATCAATTTAAATTTAATATCAAGCTATTTTAAATTATAAAATTAAGTAAGTAGGTTAGGGTTAGAGTTAGGGTTAGTAGTTTATTTAAATTATAAAAAATATAAAAATATCAATTTCTAATATTAACTTTAGTAGGTTAGGGTTAGTCTAATTTAATAAATATTAATTTTAAATTCTAAAATTCAATTTAATAAATTAGATATTTTAAAACTGATAAAATAAGTTTATTTTAAATTAAAAAAATAGAAAAGTTATAAATTAAAGTTATTTTAGATATTTTAAATTTTAAAGTTAAAAATTAAAAAAGTTATTTGAAGTTATATATTCAATTATAAAAGTTATTTTAAATTATAAATCCTAAAAAGTAAAAAATTAATAATTAGTTATGTTTTTTAAAAAATTATAAAAATATCAATTCCTAATATTAAGTTTAGTGTTACAGTTATAAAAATTTACACTCCAATTTAATTAAAGATAGTGTTAGTCTAAAATTATAAAAATTTCAAAACCAAAACCCCTAAAATCTAAATTGTAAATAAAACCTAAGTTAAATAAAACCAAAACCTTGAAATAAAACCAAAACGCAAAACCCCTAAAATTTACCTAAGTTTTTCTCCCACTCTCGTTTCTCGTTTCTCGTTTCTCGTTTCTGATCAGTGGCGATTTCAACTTCTGACAATCGGCGAACGGCGACCGGCAAGAGCGTTTCTGTCCATTCCGGCAACTTCCAGGTCAGAGTTCCTATCCGTTTATTTCCCCAATACTGTTTATTTTCCCCAATACATTTTCCTCAAATCTTTTGACCACTCTTTGCCAAGTTGTTCCCGTTCCTCGTCCTCTGTAAATATGTATTTAACGATAATGGAAACTAGGAATTTCAAGTATTTAAATATTGGATTAAATTTCTTTGACAACCACTTCAATTTCTTAATCTACTAGTGGCCGAAATTGCCAACAAGAGCCAGCCTAGGATAATTGATCCTTCTCAATCGCTGTTTCATTCTTTGACACCACTGTTCCTTCAACAAATTTCATGAATTTGTTCCCCGAGAGGATGGCTGCAAACTATGTCAGGCAAAGTAATTGCTCCTGTTTAGAGTCAGTCTTAACATGTTCATGACAATAAGATTCTTTGCTCCAGTCGTTGATTCAAGGAGCATAACAGACTCTACACCACCAATCATAGCACTTGTCACCTTCATTTCAGATATGGTGTGCAGTGGAAGAACCCAATTTGAGTGATGAATGCAGTCAGATCAGAAAATACCACACCTTAGGATATAAATCCCTCCTAGGCAACTGATATCATATAAGAACAAAGCACATGTATGAAGGTGGACTTCACTCAAAATAAGATTCCCTCTTCGATGCATTCGTAGGAGTGTATATACAGCTTGAAGATAACAACATTCCGTTATACAGCTTGTATATACAATGTTCTTTTAACAATCTAATGTGATAGATTTCTGACATTTTTAGCAATGCAGACTAACTTGCTTCATATTAGACTATTAGTATTGAAATTTAAAAGGTTAGTTAGTATGTGTACAAGTTGCAAGTCAGAAACAACTAAACAAAATGTAGACGGATGCCATTTGATTCCTGCCATTTTCATTGAAAGGTCTAAGTTTATTGTTTTGCATTATATTTGCCTGATAGTCAGGAAACTCCATCCATCCATGATATATTTAAATTTATTCAATATAATCGATTATGGCATAATTATAAGTTATAACTAGTTAAAGCCCGAAGAGAAGGTTGATTATGAATGGAGATTGACTGGGTCAGTCATTGGCTACTTCTATTGGAGGCATGTATTAGGTTTATTAGTGTATCTAATTATCTAAAATTGTAATTAGATAAAGATAGTTAGTATACTAGATCTCAATCTTTTAGTATACATATTGGGGACCTTATGATCTTAATGAAATCACAATTTCACCATCATTATTTCTAGCTGAATCTTACCTGAATCATAACTGAATCTTACCTGATTCTGAATCAATGATAGAATTGTGATAGTCTATCATGGCTATTGACCAGTGATGAATGGTGGTTGGGATGGAATGTAGTTAATTTCTCAAATCTTAATCACTTATCTTTCCATGTAAAAATAAAAATACTTAATAATATTTCACGTATTTAACTAAATTCTTATAGCAGTATGGTCAATATTTATTCATTGTCAGATCAAATTTATCAAGCAATTCAAATAATAATCACCAAATAAGTGTAAAGTGGTAACCAATGAATCAACAATGATGATTTTTATTTTAAGAAAACAGAAATAAACAATGAATGAAATAGATTGCTACATGTCTACATTAGTATTTTAGATATTTTAAGGATAGGGAAAACAATTTCTTATACACTTGCTGCAGAAGCATTTATCTTTAATATGTGTCAATCATTTAATCTATATTTTACATTTGACTCATTTCTGGCGAGCAGCAGCGATACTTCCTGTCCGGAGATACCTCCAGTCCATTCCGTTTATTTCACCTCTAGGCAAGATCAATTTATTTCTATTCTTGATTCATATGTTTAGTTCACCGATTATTTATGTTTTTGTTCTTGATTCTATTCTTAATAGTTGTTCTTCATTATTCCGTTGTTGATTCTATTCTTAATAGATGTTTTTCTTTTTTTCTGTTGGTTTTGACATGGTTCAAGAGCATCATCCCTCATGTCCAGTGGCCATGGTTTATGACATGGTCATAGACTATAGATAAGAATCTGTAGAACCAAAATGTCTCTTTCTTGTGCTGTATGAATCTAAGCTGGGATGCCGGTCATGGAATAAATCTCTAAGTTCTCCTCAAATTCTGAAGAATCCTCTTGCATAATAGACTCTTGCATAATAGTCTATGTGTTTGTAAATCCTTATCTGTGTGTTGCTGGAATTTTAAATAACTCTATTTCCCACTTCATTATTTATGTGTTGTATAAGTTCTGTCACTTATACATTGATTAATAAAATAGAAGTTTGAAGACATTAAAAAGATAAATTAAAGTTAGGATTTTTGAGTTTAGCTAGTTAGCTAACACTACAAGAAAACTGGGCTACTTAAAATCAATAATTCAATATTAAGAAATGTGCCCACTCAAATTTTTCATAAAAACTGAAATTCATAGTAGTACTGAATTGCTACCCTTATTTCTAGTAGTACTGAAATTCATATTAATCTAGTAAAAAATACAATAATTTCCCCAATACAATACGTATTCAGTTATTTGGAAGATTTCTCAAATAGCACATGTACATATTTTCCCCAAAGATTTCTCTGTTATTTGGAAATCTTATAATAGATATACTTATATTAATTCCCATGTTGTTTTATTGGATATTTTATTAATTCCATGGGAAAATCCTTAGCTTTAAAATTGTATTGGCTTAAAATTCTTAGAATGACCGATGATGATCGAACTTGGATGTATAACCGGCAAGATTCAAAAGGTCATCTAACGGTGGAATTTGGCAATGGCGTCCCTCATTTCTTGAAATGTGCAAGAGAAAAACTTGGATGTGAAAGAATAAAGTGCCCTTGCTTTACCTGTTGTTGTTCATTTTATTTTTCGATAGATGAAGTAGTGGGTATTCACCTTTACAAAAACGGGTTCATGGCTGATTATTCTATTTGGCATCAACATGGTGAAATCGATAGCTCAAGAAAAAAAGCACGGATAGAAATTTTCGAAGAATACGGCCATACTACCTTTGAAGTTGGATCTAGCAGTAACAATCCAATAGTCAATAATATGGTTCATGATGCAAGTAGACCCTTCGTTATCGATGACCATCGTACTGAATTACCCAATGTTGATGCCCAAAATATTTACAATTTGTTAGAGAGTGCAAATCAGAAATTGTATGATGGATGTAAAGTTAAAACTCTAGAGGTATTGTCAAAAATTATGTGCATCAAATCAACATATGGAATACCTGAAGTTGCCATTGATACAATTTTGGAATTATGGGGTTCATCCTTACCAGAAGTGAATAATCTTCCAAATTCGTATTATAAAATAAAGCAAAAATTGAATAAACTTGGGATGAAATATGAAAAAATA
>LFYR01000918.1:71799-134459 GCA_001185155.1 Zostera marina | reverse complement strand
CACCATAATGAGGTGGGCCCCACTCTATTGAGTGGAAACGCCTCTAGGACCCTATAAAAGGGGTCCTAGGGGTGTCCTCCACTCTCAACTTATCTTGACCACTCACACACCACACCAGAGCAACCAAGGAGCCCGAATCGCCTACTCCCACGTGAGTCGCCGATTCCCCTCCTCTTCTGCAGGTACATTGACGTAGAGCGTGCGTCGTGGACTCCAAAGCCTCCGGCCCTCCTCGCAACCCCGCGAGCCTACTGGTAGCAGATTCCGTGCTTCATCAGGAAGTAACCAACAAGGCAATCGTACAAGGATTGAAAAAGAAAATCGAATCAGCCAAAGGGGCCTGGGCAGATAAGTTGTGCGAAATCCTGTGGGCATATCGCACAACAAGTAAAAACCCCACGGGCAACACCCCTTTCGCTATGACCTATGGAGTGGAGGCAGTCGTACCAATCGAGATGAGTATACCAACGTACAGAGTCTCGAAGTACGACGAACAAACTAATGACCAAAACCTAGCAACAGAGCAAGAGTTGAGGGATGAAACCCGTGACGAGGCGGACCTGTGGAATGAATCGTACAAGGCAAGCGTATCGAGATACCACAATCGTCAAGTACGCAAAAAAGTATTTCTGCCAAGAACTCTCGTCACGCGGAATTCTAGCATAACTGAGAGGAATAGACCAAGGAATAAGTTGTCATCCAACTTCGAAGGTCCCTACATCGTCGAAGAGGAGATAAGGCCAGGAACTTATCGCCTATGGCGACAGGATGGAACAATGGTTCCAAACATCTAACACGCGGACAACATGCAGCAATACTACGCTTAGTATTCGTCCTTCTATTTCTTAGGTCCTCTTAGTATGTATGCTAGTACAAGTTGCAAAATAGAATAGTTAGATTTATTTTTGTAATACTCTTTTCAAAAGTCAATAAAGTTGACACTTCTTCCAAATCACCTACTTACGACTCTAACTAGTACCCTACCTTAGAAATCTATTTTTTCGCTATGGCCTTAATAGATTAAAAATCATTTTGTCGCTATGGCCTTAACGATCCTACCTCATCTTGTCGCTACGGCCTTGATGTGGGACAAAAGTTACTCCGTTGCTACTGCCGGAGTTCAACTATGAATTAGGGTATAAGTTTAGTGTTTTAGGTAGCTGATGAGTATATACGAACCTAACCCAAAAGGTTCTAAGTACCTACAACACTTACAATCAAGCTTAAAAGTACCTTAGAAATCTGTTTTGTCGCTATGACCTTAATAGATCAAAAACCGTTTCGTCGCTACGGCCTTAACGATCCAACCCCATCTTGTCTCTACGGACTTGATGAGGGTCAAAAGTTACTCCGTCGCTAAGGCCGGAGTTAAACTACACATTAGGGTATAAATCTAAAGTCTTAGGGTCTCAAAAAGTTCTAAGTGCTTACGCCACTGGGTTCTAAAAAATTCTAAGTCTTAGTTAATTTCCCGATATTTTTTGTATTTCCAACTTATTACGTCAATTAGCTTTGCGAGTTTTGGTTAGTTGGGAAGTTTAATTTATTCGCGAGTTTAGCCGTAGGCTGAGCTACAATTCGTACGACCAAGCTTACGCCCAGAGCGGCTAAGATAGGGTTAGCAGAGTCTAATTTACGTCCAGAGCGGCTAAATTACGACTTGTGAATCTAGTTCCGGGCCTTAGTTACAATTCAAAAATAAATTACACAAACAATTAATTAAGAAAGCAAAATAATTGATTAAATTAAGTTTCAAAAAGTACAAAAATTATCAAAAAATTACAAGCTTTAGGAAAATAAATCTAATCCTCTTCTGCGTCATTCTTTAGCTTGTCGAAAGCATCTTTGTTCTTTTCCTTCTCTTCAGGATGCTCTTCCACCCATGTCATTATATCAGAAATGAAGTCCTCGGGTAGAGTGGGGAACACGGAGGTACCAAAGAAGCTAAGTTCTTGGAGTTGATCGGATTGGTACTTCTTGTCCAACTCCAAGTCCTTAGCCTTCTCCAAAAGTGCGGAGTTCTCCTTCGATAGCACAGAGTTCTCCTTCTTCAAATTTCCCAACTCCTCCTTAGAATGAGAGAGTTGGCCAGTCAGTTTCATGCACTTTTTCTCAAGCTCTGAGACAATGTTCATCAAATCAGTGATAGTAGCCTCAAAGGAGACCGCATTCCCAATTTCAGCCTCGAGCTGAATCCGTATCTCTTCAATCTGCTTGCTTGAAGCGGTAGAGGTGTCCTTCAACTCTTTGCGGAGTCCCAGAATCTTTAAAACATACTCATCAATTTGTTTTTTCTGAGACTCAATAGTTTTATCCTCTTTGGCACAATATTATCTCGATAGTTATCGAGCTTGGCTTTGACATGTCTAAGCTTAGCCAACTGCTTCTCGCTCACCTTGAACTTAGTGTCAAGTTCGTTGTATTGCTCTTGCAGTCGCTCGGTGTCGTTAATTGTATCCATGCCAAAGCACGCATGGGCCATGTAGCAGGCCTATACAAAACATTAAATCAAAAAACATTAGTAAACAAAACAATAAATAAAAATAAAAAGTTCTTTCGAAAAAGACACTTACAACATCCAAAGCTGTAATGAGCTCTGTCCGAACCCATCTCCCAAGCTTCGCCATCAGAATCGACATCGCATCCGATCTAACTTGTGGATCGGCCATAAAATCAGGAAGCTTCACACCACTATTATAGGGCTCAAATCCAGTCTTCACACCACTTGAGCCCTTCTCGAGGGTACTCTTCGGCTCAGAAGCTTTCAATTTCTCCAATCTGATCAGCTTGGCCCTTCGATATCTCTCGGCCATATGCAGAGGGGCAGCGTCAAAATGTAGAAGCGTACGCTTCTTCCCACTCGCCACCTCTTTCGCAGTAGGAGGTTTCCGAGATTCCTCCACATCATCAAAAGTAAATTCCTCTCGCTGGCAGAGGAAAAAAGGAACACCACGTGGCAAGCTATTGTTCGTTAAGGCCTTGGCAATCGTATTAGCTGCAATCACGTCATCGCTCAGCATACCCAGAGTTGCGCTCAGATGCGCATGGTTAGGGTCAACCCAATCTTCCCGACTCCCAGGAAGGAACTCCGAAGTCACAAAAATAAATTCTTTCTTCTACACCCCATGGTTGGAAGGCAAGTCATCAACCAGGTTGCGATCGAAATGTCGTCGCGTTACTCCAAGACGACCCGATTCAACCTTCCCATCCTTGCACAGCTTGTAGTAGTTCAGAAACAAGCGTGCAGTGGGAGTAATATTTAGACTCCAACAAATGTTGAAGAATCCTCTCAAAGTCACAAAGAATCCTGCTGGAAGTTGCGACAGCGAGACTTCAGTAGCAAGCAAAATTTCGCTCATAATTTCCGGAATGGGAAGTTCAGTGAAATCTTGAAGCACATTGTCGGAAGAGCCTGGAATCCCGGTGGTGGGAGATTCGCAGGCTGATACTGTAACATCTAGAAGCGTAGATGTCCCGAAATCCGTATCCCCCTTAAAAGATCACGAGCCTCGCTCGCATTGATGATGGAAGGAGGATGTATCGCTCCATGGCGCATCAGCGTCGCAGTAGTCATTATTTGCTCAAATTTTCCCTCGCCTGAGCGGTTGATAGGGAGCAAGATAGTAGCACCATTCAAGAAGGTCTCGCAGTGTGCAAACCCGGTCCGGTTTGTAGTACCAATGTAGCATGGGAAATCGGCGTATGGGTCGCGATTTCTATCAAGTTTGACTGGTGGTAGAGGAGTCCTCTCCTTAGAGAGACGACCCGCATTAGGAGCAGGGCCAGAAATTCCACGGTCGACGACCAACTCTTCATCAAAATTTAGGTTATGAGGGTTTTGGGCCCCCTCCTCTTGGCCAGACACATGAATTTTGCCTTTTCCATGGCCTCGTCGTCTCTTCCTCTTCTTTGAACCATCGTCCTCCGATGGTCACTTATTAGGGTTCATCCCAGATACGATGACACCCTCAGAATTAACCACAAGCGGCTCGGGATTATCGTTTTTGGTCGTTATTTATAGGTCTGTCTTAGTTTTGAATTAACAACGGCTATACTCTCATTAATGGTGGATTTGAAGCATCAATGGCATTCATGTAATATTTAGTTATTATGAGATGGTTTAATAAATGATTTAATTTATATCCTTAATAGCCCCCCTCAAAACCAGGCTGAAAGAATTTTGGGCTGGTTTTGTCGATGTTTTGGCCTGTTTAAGCTTGTTTTATGTTTTGTTTAAATATGTTGTAGAGTCTCTTTTTAAATCTTGTCCGTCGCGATTTGTTTTTGTCTAGGGTTTGGCGGGAGTGCGATAGGAAGAACAGAGGTATGTTCTCCAATCGTTTTTATTTTCTCATTTCTATTTTTAGCATGTTCTTTATATTCTTGGGTTTATTTTGTGCTTCTTGTTGGTTTATTTATACCTTTTGCTGAGGGTGTGTGTCGGGGGAGGTCAACAAAACAAAGTTTTGTGTTCCTTTCCATGTTTTCTTATGTTCTTGATGTTCCTGTTTCCTATGTTTTATTAGTTTTTAGTGTAGCTTTTCCATTTCCTAGTTGCAGTATTAATGTTTTATATAATGCTCCCACTACTGGTTTAGTAAATATATCTGCAACGTTCATTTTTTGAGTTTACTCTGTCTATTAATAGATTTTTTTCCATTATCCTATCACGTATTGTGTGAATGTCAATCTCAATGTATTTTGTACGTTGATGGAGGACAGGGTTCTTAGCTATTGCTGTGGCAGAATTGCTGTCTGTGAAAAGGATTGGGGTTTTGTATCCATTTTTGTAAGTTGACCTAGGGAAGTAAAAACCATGTCAGCTTCAGAAAATAGGATCTATAGTATGGTAGGTTACATAAAAGCTCAAGACGTATAAACCACAGGTATGTAGTACAATTTTCATAAGGGGGGGATGAGAATAGGACAAAGGTGATGCAGATTCATCAAAGTCCTCAACAAACACTCACTACCATAGTAATGGTATCACATAACAAGGACATCCGTCATCAATAAAATTAACCGCCATCAATAAAATTAACCGCCATCAATGAATTGACGCCAAATTTTTTCCACGCCATATTTTAGATGGTGGAAATCCGCCATCTAAAACTTTTCAGTTCCCGCAAAAATTTTCAGATTAGATGGCGGAAATCCGCCATCTATACAATTTTTGGTGGGAAATGGGGATGGATAATAGATGGCGGTTATGGGGTTTTAATGGCGGTGTCCAAGATGGCGGTCTTTAGATGGTGGATTTCCGCCGTCTAAAGACCGCCATACAAGGTCTTATTTCTTGTAGTGTATGGACAAACGTTTCATACAGAGATAAGTGCCTAGGGCTAAGTATCTTATTCCTCGAGAAGGTGAGACTAGTAACGTAGTGGTGCCTTTCGATTCTTAGCACCCAATGTAAGTACAATCCCAATGAGACACTCAAAGAATTGGTCTAAACTTTTATCGGCATACTCAACCTCCACGTCGTCATGAAATGTGCATACAGAGGATGGAGGTAAGGAGTACGTGCCAAAAGTTGTAGGCAAGAATCCTGACATTTTAAGGGGGGTAGGATGTATTAATTGGGCAAGTCCGTAGCCCGTAGAATAGAAGGGCAAAAATACTTATGGCCCAGATCTGAAAGAAATACAATCCTTTAAATGAGAAATCCCCCCACATCCTCGATCAACGTCGAGGGCTCGACATTTTGACTTGGTCAACAATGCGGCTCGACATTTGGACCAACGGTTTGAAAATCATAGTTCCACATTTTAACCTCGGTCAATGCTCGAGGGCTCGACATTTTGATTAGTCAACAATGCGGCTCGACGTTTGGACCAACAGTTTGAAGATCGTAGTTTTAGATTTTAATCTCGGTCAATGCTCGAGGGCTCGACATTTTAACTTACAATGCGTCTCGACATTTGGATCAACGGTTTGAAAATCGTAGTTCTAGATTTTAACCAGGATTGGTAGTTCCTTTTTTAGTATGGAGGTTTGAAATTGTTCGACCATCCCCACCATCAACAAGTCAGACCTAATTTATATTTGTCGCCCAGGACTGTTAATAAGATGGGTTGAAACTTTAGCGGTACCCAAAATTTATGTTCAAATGCATCAGATACAGATTCAATATCCCTATACATATAGTGATAGATAATGGGACAAAGTTCAATAGTGGGGAGTTTACGTGATTGTGCGACGACATTGGCAAAAAGATCAATTTCTCATCGGTATACCGGCCACAAGGAAATGGGCAGGTAGAGGTCAAGAACAGGGCCAGTGCAAGAACTAAAAAGAAGAAAATTGAGCAAGCCAACAGTTCTTGGGCCAACCCAATCCCACAGATCCTATGGGTCTACAGAACCACCGAGAAGACACCCACTGGCAAAACCCCTTTTTCACTGACATGCGGGATGGAATAACTCATACCAACAAAACTTAAGGTTACGAGATCATGTGTCACAACCTTAAAATTGGTAGAGCAGTTACGAGATAATGCACAAACAAAGAATGCTGCTTATAAACAAAATGCAAAAGAATTATCATAATTATAGTATCAAAAATAAAGAAACAAAAAGGGGAATTATGATCATAACAAATACAAGTGTCATTCCAACATAATGTTAAAAGGAAAAAATCGGAACTAACTGGAAAAGACCCTACATGGTGGGCAAAGAGCTTCAACCCTGAACCTATAGGTTAAGGAAGAAAAACAATTAAATTCCCAACTCCGGGCACGCCAATAATCTACAACTATAAAAAAGAGGGTTGTACATTACAAAATATTTTGTAAGATTGTTATTTAGTTACACGTCAACTAGCAATTTGTTACAAAAATAAAAGGGAAATAATTAATATAACTTAATCGTCATTGCAAGGGGTTAACAGTTACATTAAAAACATACAGACAGTAATATGAAATGATTAGTCATTACCTTATAGAATTTAATATAATAAGACAGATTAATCATCACGAAAAATATTAACTTATTACCTAGGTCTAAGTTATCATCATTGATTCATTCAAAGTCTGTAAATTATTATCTCATTTCATATTACCAAAACTGCCAAATTCAGAGGAGCAATGCAATAGGTAACAAAAGGGATAACATCTTGTGCAAAGCACTTCCAGGAACCTTGAGAAGATCCACACACAGATGGGTCGTAGACCTACCAGCCAAAAGTATCACAAGCTTTTCTGATTTAAGCAGCGTTGTGGAAATACAAGAGTAAAAGAAAAATACTGATTCTTTACTCTTAATTAAGCAAAGCAGTGATACTCTTAGAGGCTATACGAATAAGTTCACTAAGGCAATGCAAAAGGTTTCCAACCTCAACACAACTATCGCAATTTGTGCATACTCAAGGGGTTTTAACATGAATAGCCCTCTAGCAATTGAGTTGAACATAAATACCGTAAGTTGCATAGAGGATTTATTAGTCAAGGCTCAGAAATACATGAACTCCAAAGAAAAGGAGAAAATACTTACTACGAGAGTATTTCGACCACAAAAAAATTCAAAAAGTTCGAAAAAGAAGAGCCATCATAGAAACCAAGGCACGATAGCAAAGTCTATCAAATACAAGAGGAACCTATATAGAAAATCAAGGTTTCAAAAGTTTAATGATCCTCTTAACACCTCCCGGCAAGAGATATACAGTAGGAAAAAAGGAAGGATAAGGTTCCCGGAACCTATCCCCTTAAACACCGCCACTAAAGAGGCATGTACAAAAGGCCAGAGGTACTGTGAGTTTCACAAGGACTACAGACACGTGATCAATACATATAGAGAGGTAGGTACCTTCTTGGAAACTCAGGCAAAATCTAGAAAGTTAAAAGGATACGTAGCAGAGATCCACGAGAAAACAAAGCAGGGTTGTAAGCCCCCAAGGAATAAAGGGAAGCGAGAACGCTCAAGGAGTCCAGATGAAAAATCCAATGATAACCAAAAAAGGAGAGTCATCAATGTAATCTTCGGAGGAGGGTCAGTAGGGCATAGCAGAAGCTATATAAGAGAAGTCCTACATACCATTACACAACCAGAAAGGAATCGAAAGAAAAGAGCATACCTACAGGATGATGTTAGCTTTTCGGAAGAGGATCTGGATGATATAGCAAACCCTCACGAAGACCCATTGGTAATCCAGATAGACATAGGAGCATATCTAACTCTGACCAAATTAGTAATGGTAGATAATGGAAGCTCAGTAGATGTCTTGTATCTAGCAGCCTTTGAGAAAATGGGGTTAAAAAAAGAACATTTGACACCAGCTAAAGAAGCAATTTATGATTTCACAAACACTAAGACCCCAATAGTGGGAACAATGGACTTAGAAATATCCTTGGGCGACATAAGAGTTTCTAGAACAACATATTTTATCGTGACAGATATTAACTCTCCATCTAAAAAAATCTTAGGAAGACTTATACACGGCTTCAAAGCAGTGCCTTCATCCTACCATCAGACCTTCAGGTATTTGAGAAAGATGGAAAAACGACAACTGTAAAAGGAGTGCAAAGGGACTTAAGAGATTCCTATAGAAAGGCAACTAGAATGACTAAGCCCGCAACTCTGTTCATCCGAGAAAGGGAGGACAATGAGGAAATGGCGTCGATGGGCTAAATTGAAGAAGTTGCATTAACAAGAGGAGGCAAAATTTTAATAGGTACGTCTATTACCTCAGAATTAAAAGCCTCCCTGGTAAATTTATTGTATGCTCATTAGGTCTCATTTCTATGGGAGGGAGAGGCACCCTCACAGATAAAACAGACAACAGTGTGCCACGAGTTAAATATCGACCCCGGCTTCACTCTAGTTCGGCAAAAGTGAAGGATGCTCGCAGCCGAAAGAAAGGAAGCAGCGCGGGCAGAAATGGAAAAGCTAGTCAGCGCAGGGCACATACGCAAGGTCAAGTACCCACAATGGTTAGTCAACCCAGTGATGGTGAAAATATCCAACGGGAAATGACGAATGTGTGTGGATTTCACTGACCTCAATAAGGCATGTCCAAGAGACAGTTACCCGTTTCCCTCAATTGACAGATTAGTAGATGAAACTTCTGAAAATGAAGTACTATCAATGATGGATGCTCACTCAGGTTATAACCAAATACTCATGAAGGAAGAGGATGAAGAGGCTACATCATTTATCACGGAATGGAGAACGTTCTGCTATAGGGTTATACCATTCAGGCTACGAAATGCAGGTGTAACCTTTCAAAGGCTCATGGACAAGGTATTCAAAGAACAGGAAGGAAGAAACGTCTTGGCATATGTAGACGATATTTTGGTAAAATCAAGGTACGCGAAAGATCACCCAGAGGATCTATGAGAAACGTTGGAAACCTTGAAAATGTATGCAATGAAGCTTAATCCGTCCAAATGCAGTTTTGGAGTTCAGAAAGTGAAATTCTTAGGGTTCTATGTAGGCCAGAAAGGAATAAAACCTAACCCAGAGAAAGTAACTGTAATTTTGGAGACAGCCACCGTGAACTATCAGGGAAGTACAAAAGTTCAATGGGAAGATCAACGTCTTGAACAGATTCATATCCAAATTGGCCGACAAGTGTAAACCCTTCTTTCAACTACTAAAAATAAGTCAAAGGGGAGCGGAAACATGGACACCGAAATGCGAACAGGCATTCAAACAGTTAAAAAAACACTTAATATCATTGCCACATTTAGCCTCCCCTCAGACAGGAGAGGATTTATATGTTTACGTGACCCCAGGGAAGTCGAGCTCATAAAGTTGACCTGGGCCAGATCTGGGCAGTTATGCGGTTACGACCCTAATGACCAGATTACCCCCATAAAGACCCTATAAATAGAGGTCACTTCCATTTATTCGGCTAGGTTGATACGAGGTCTATTCCTACCTGAGTGAGCCTGAGCGACCGAGGTGTCCGAGCTGTTTCCGGCGAAGTTCCTGGCCCAACGCTTGTTTAAAACGTCGTCTGAGCACTGATCGGGTTTCACTCTTATCAGTGCGCACTATAAAGAGATGCGCACCTTATTCAAATTGTTTATATTTGTATAAAAGTATAGAACTATAGGATTACATTAAATACTTTTTTATTTATTAAGAGGATAGTTATATAAAAGTTCCAATTAAAAATTTCTAATTCATTTAACCCCTAAAATCTAAATCAATATTTTCTAAATCCCTATTTCTTCTCCAACCCAAACGGTGAAATCTTTCCCGCAGCTCACCGGAATCGGTACAGTCGCCGGCCATTTTCTTCCCCCATCGTTCTGCGCTTGGAAGATCCATTTTACTTCATCGAAGGTGTCTGATAAGAGGCTGTTATTCCTATCGTCGGTGACGTCTACAGCAGTTTGTCTCCGACCAGCATCTTTCTCTTCTCGTCGACGTCCTATCTGAGGTTTTTTCTCTCCCAACTGCGTCCTACTTTCTGACTTATAATCCTCAATAGGTAAGTTCTTATTTTTGTTGATGCCTTTTAGTTGTATTCATGTCGTTTGTAGCTTGGTTTTCTTGCTGCCTTTTAGTTCTTATTTCTTTTATTGAAGGCCATATTACTGCTTTTTTCTCATCCCAAATCTATCCACCTCCATTCATGATTCTTTACAATGCTTTATCAAGGTTTTTAAATTCAGACCATCTTAAATTTTTAATCATTATCAATATTTCTATCAAGGTTTGTATCAATATTTTACAATTCAAACCATCTTAAATTTTTATCTTTATCAAGGTTTGTTTTTGTTTCTTTACAATGTGGTTGATGTAATTTCTTTGTAATTGTTTAGAATTTATTTCTTTTTATTAATTTGGTTGTTTTAGTGTCACTAATGTGGTTGAATCTATTAAACATGATTTTTGTGGGTTTTATGAAAGTGTTTGTTTTAATTTTTGGGGAGAGGTGGATTCTATGAATGTATTTTGTCTTCACTAAAAGTGAAACCCTCTTTAGTTTAAAACTAAGAATTAACCTTATTGGGTAGCAGGTGGATGGGTTAAGCCAACCAGCCCTGACCTGGCCCGTACAATATAAAAAATGCAATGTTTAGCTATTACAATTTTACTAATCAAACTACTTTAATTAATCACAGATATAGACTTGATACTTGGCAGGCACAAGTGGCACTCCCTGGTTCGTCAACGCTACACCACCACATCTCGTCACTTACTCACTTGTAAGATTATGGTGTAAATGTAATTTTAAAAATTACAGGTGTAGGTTAAAAATATACCCATGATCCCAAATTTTTTAGTTTCGGTTATATGTAGCAGAGCAAGTATAATTTCAGTTATTGTTGTTTGACAGAGCAAATCAGGTACTTGAATCATTGTCAAATCCGAAATTTCGTTATTGTTTTCCAAATCCCTAATTAGGGAGAGGGGGGAAAGGCATGTCGACATCAGCAGCATATCCTCCACCGCCTCCGTTCTATAAACTGTACAAAGATGCCAAATCAGGGCCAGATCCGCCACCTCCACTACCAAAGGGGGCGACATACACTCTTTTTGGCGCCACTTACACTGTATGTAAGAGCACCATACCTGTTCTGTTTTGGTTTCATCCCCCCGTGCCGAATGGCATGAAAATTTTGGTATTTTGAAATGTTACAGACAGATGATGTTCTCCCAAGCTTGGAAGAACAGGGAGTTCGACAACTTTACCCAAAAGATTCTAACATAGGTTTGTGTATCGGATTTTCTGTTATGTTCAATTCTTTTGTTGTTTTTGTTTTTGTTGAATTTTGTGTTTGTGTATTTTGGAAAAATGGAAGATTACAAAAAGGAGTTGAGAGCCCTGAATCGAGACCTCCAGCTAAATTTCTTAGAATTGGCAGATGTTCTTGTTGAGAGGCCCTCCCAATATGCGCAACGAATTGAAGAAATCTCTACCATCTTTAAGAATATGCATCACCTTCTCAATTGTCTTCGACCACTCCAGGTTTGCATGCTTCCAACTCTTGATGCATATGGTTCATGAATTTTTTTCTCCCTCATTTTTATTGGTATTGTATGTTAATAATCAGGCTCAGGCTACATTGATTCATCTTCTAGAGCTTCAAATCGAACGTCGCAAGCAAGCCATCGAGGACATCAAAATGTATTTACTCAACATTTTGCTATTTCTTTTTAAATCTCAGTCAATGTCATGGTGGATGAATGATGATAGTTTTATTTCTGTCTCTTCTCAGGAGAAGAAAAGAAGCTCAGAGAATGCTCAAGGAAGCCATGGAGATGCTTGATGGCTAACTAGTTGAATACTTGAATCAAATGTATACTGAATCAAAGACTCACATTGTATGGTTATTTGTCAGTGTGTGTGTGTTTGTTTAGTGAGGGATTTCTCGTGTATTGATATTTTTTAAACACAATCAATGTTAATGTCCCCCCAATGAAATTTGTATTCTTTATGGTTTTGAAACGAGAAATTCATCCAAACCCATTCTTAGAGATTGATGTATATTTAAAATTCTTAAATATAATATACAAAGGGTCCATAGCTCAGTGGTAGAGCATTTGACTGCAGATCAAGAGGTCACCGGTTTGAACCCGGTTGGGCCCTTTTTCTTTTTTATAAAAAAATCATGTTTCAAAGACTCACATTTGTATACTGAATCAAAGACACACATTTGTATAAAACATATATTAATACGATGTATATTAATAATCAATAGAGAGTTATAAAGTTATTGTCTTTATCAATATATCTTATTTTTACGCATGGAATAAAATAAACAGAAATTTCAATCTTCATTTAATACTGCTTTCGATGCTTTACAATCTCATTAGGCTTTATGATCTGCTATAAAAAAATGCTGAAGATTACTTTAAATTTATGCATAGTGAACCTAATGATCGAAATGTATTTATATGTATATGGATACACTTACAGAAAAAGGAACAGAAACTAAAAATATTCTAACAATCTAATAAACTAACTAACACCTAAAAGAAGAAATTAAGAAGACATTTCTTATCATTTTCGGAGTTGTGCCACACTGCCACCACTCTACTTGGACTTCCAAATGCTTCACAGAATGCATACAAGTCAATCTGCAACTTTCATGCCTTAATATGAAGCTCTGGAAGGAAAAAATGTCTCTGCATTGCTTTATATACACAAAAAATGTAACAAACCTAAACTAATCATTTTAGAACTACTGGTATATCTGATATCTCATCTTTCTTTTGCCAAACTTGGAAATATTATCAATATCTGTGTCCTCTAACTCTCTAATTAATATGCTGCTTCTGTTTCCAGAGAAGAAAAAAGTGTAAAATGCTTTGAATCAAACTACATAAATACCTTTTTCTGTAGCAGAATTTAGAACGGAAATGGAATCCCCATTCACCTTTGATAGGTCATAATATGATTGCCATAATTTAACAGAGAAGGGATAAATCTGTAAACCATGGCTAAGAAATTTCTCGATGAGAACTGGACAATCTAAAGTGCGAAGAAGATTGAAAGCATCTAACCAAACTTGTTCTGGTGCAACGGGGAACACCTGTACTATAGAGTTAACCAGGAGAGAACTTGCCCAGAATAAAACACCAGAATCCTTGAAATCTCTAGAAGACGCTTTGTGAACTGAAATTGCCAGCGTGTAGTTGGTTGGAGTCAATTCCAATAGAGATTCAGTGAAATCAACTAGAACCTTAGGTTCATCAAAAATTTCAGGTAGAAGTGAAGGACCATAACAATCTTGAAGAACCAAATTTAACAGACTACAATCTCGTGAAACTGGTCCAAGCAACCTGTCAATCATTTGTCTCAATCTTGGCTTCTTGATTTTATTGAAAATATTCCTTGATAGTGGACTCAAAATGATTGGATATCTAGGGTCTCTCAAGTAGCCAGTTGGATGTTCTAAGATTCTTCTAACAGGTAGAAGAGATGCACTTCTTGGAAGAAGGAATGCAGCAAACTCTCTAATACAATGCTTAAAAAAATCAGGAGGGGAATGTTTCAATGCTTCATTAAGGGCTAGTTGTGCTTTTACTGTATCGTTCTGCAAAAGTTCATATAGAAAAAGATTAAGAAAACCAAATGTGATATCATCTTGACTATAATGAAAACCACCACTGTCCAACAATAGAGAAGGCAAATCAGCTGGACTAGCTAAACCATTCTTTATATAGTCAGTGCTCTCTAAATCCTTGACTTTGCAAAAAAAACAAAACCACCGATCCATCAAATCTTTTACTCCACTAAAATTTTTACAATTCAAAATGTGCTCTGCATATTGATTCCATAGACACTGAATACCAGTAATATGTTTTGGCCAATTATGCAATGCCCGTTCAAACAAGTCAAAGGTAGATTGATTCTTCAAATGCTTCAAACAATGACAGGATAGACTAATAAGTTTGACACAGGTAGGATACCTACTCATATACTTGGTCAATAAATCACTGCAGCCATTTAAACCTTCAATTGCAACAAAAAACCTAACATGACTAACTGCCAAAAAATGTGCTTCGTGGATACTTGTTTGCAAACATGCCTTTTCATTTTCAATGCCCTCATTCATATTCAATTTATCTAAAGTTTTTTGCATCAATTCCAAAGCTTGTGACTTTTTGTTAATCGTCAACTGGACAAACGGCCATACAATTTCAAAAGGACGATCTTGAATAAGCTCGAGCTTCTGCACAACAACTTCAGGAAGTTTCCTATACATAGTTACATATATACAGCAAATGCAAAAGATGCATCTATCAGAGATCATCAAACATGAGAATATTTCAGGTAGCACTACGCAATCAGAACTCCCAGCAGTTGAAGGATTTAGAAGTTTGTTTGCAGTTGAAATGGCAACATCAACCTTCCCAGACATGCATAAGAAATCTATCATCTGCAAGAAAAGATCCAAAATACATGAACTTAATTTACCACTATCTGTATTAATATTGCAGGATATCTGACAGAGTGAATTTATCGCATTGATGTAGGCTGTAATCCTCTGATCAAGCTGTATCCGGCTATTAATGTACATGAGCCATAGTTCATAAGATCCTTTGTTATGATGCACCTAAAGACAAGTTACAAACATAATCACAGTATCATAAATTTCTAAAACTTAAATATATGTGAGGTTTAGTATAATAAAATCTGCATGAAATGCCCAATAAGTTCAAAATCATAATAAAAGTAGACTTAAAATCATAACATATGAAAAGGTGAAATTTTGGAGGTCTTAGGACATAGGGTGTACTACTTAAGCCTTCTGTTCTTTTCAGATAAGAGGTGTCAAGTAGTATAACCCAGGGAATTCCAAAGCAGGTCCCAAGAAGGGGATTTGTGTGTGAATTTCTGACAAAATTCAAAAAATCACCAAGTCTAATATCAGGCCCAGTCGAGTAGGTGTGGGTGTGTTAACTAGCTTTCAGAATGAGTTGTTTAGGACCTCTGCTAAGGTTGGAAGAACAAGTGAGCCGTGTGCTCTAGATTCATCCTGAGTGTTTTGCATTGCAAACAGGTGGTCTGTGTTTGTATCCCCCATTCCCTTAGTCCTTAGAATGTAGTAAGGCACTTCCATTTGGTTCTTCAAATCATTATGGAAAATTTGATTGGTATGTGAGACCAGATCCCTGCAATGAATAATATCATCAATGACCCTGTCCTTCATATACCTTTTTTTGTATTTTGTATTAATTGTATCATTTGTATGAGGATCGATTCACTCTAGTCCTAGAATTTAGAGGCCCTCTTAATATTTAGCTGATTTAGAGATGATAAACTCTCTAACCCGTAACCTACTCTCTGAATTTGGGAGAAGCATTGGATCCTTCCCCCATAGGACAGACATTTCCCACTTTATCTAGCAAATAGATTTTCAAATGGCTGAATGAGCTTCCAACATTTATTAAATGATTACTTTCAATGTGTGCTATATATAAATAACAAAGTGTAATGATAACAATAAGCACTGGAAAAATGAAACTTAACATACCGCCTCAAGAAACATGTCATCCTTTCCGATTTCCTTCTCCTTTCTATAGAAAATATGAAGATAAACAATCCAAAGTATAATAGAATTAGGATTAACTTCAAGGGAACGTGATAACACTAACAGAGCCTGCACACAGAATTATTTGAGGTAAAGTGTTTACCAGAAACTGGTGTCTGGATGATGATAGTGATTGTCATAAATCATAATATGTACCATGAACAGATGTGCATAAAATAAATATATAAGAAAAGCCAAAGAATAAAAACAATCAAAGAGGATACCATGGAACATTCTAAATTCTAACCTTAGTCCTTGCCATCAATTTATTCTCCTCCTTGGTAAAAAGATCAATAGCCAGCTCCAAAGATTGTTCAGAATCAGTCAATGGATGAATAATATGATTCTATTTAAAAAAATATGAAGTTAGGCATTAAAATAATTTGTGCTTTCTAATATAATTAGTAAAAACATAATAAATATATTTTAATTTAAACAATAATGAGATATTGACATTTTGAGATTTATTTCTATAAAATATAATTTTACATATAGCAAGATATTAATGGCGATCATGCAAAGGAGCTGGTGCATGGATATCCTAATGAAGGATTTTTACATATAATCACCTACATTTCCATATAATTACAGAAAATACACGACCAGTGTTTATAATGATGCATTGCATTAAAACCTCAATGTGTATGACTCAAGATGTATATAAATTATAAAATATAATATGTAATGAGACTACGTGAGAATGAGCATCTGAAGATAAATCTATCATTTGAAGAAGAGAAAATGACAAACCCCTACATTATCTTCACTTTGAATGTACAAAGATAACATATTTGAGTATCCATCATCTGCATGTTCATTGCCATCACACAAAGTTAGAGTATCTAGAAGAAGAGGTCTTTCGATAGAAAATGGATAACGGAAGAATGTGCAAAAACTGTTTTCCCAAAATTGCCAATTGCTTCGAGCCAGCAATGACCCTGATGGATGTGTGTCGGATTTTATAAGATTTGATCCAATAAAATAAGATGGAATATATGCAGCATTCTCATTATATTTGGATAGTGATGCCCTTGGAGAATCGGCAGGTTTGTTCAATGTTGAAAAACTACTAAACTGACAATCTGCAGTAGAAAAATTCCCACAAAAAATGATATGTTGGTTACTGGTAAGCTTGCTGAATTTTATGAGCATGAAAAATATTGTAAACAAGTAAAAAACTTCTTTGCAAAATTAATTGATACCTGAATCAGAGAGAGTATTATGATCAGTGTGCTTCTGAATTTTATGTGTGTCTCTCAAGTGCTGCCATGGACAATCTTCATCATTACATTTTCCTCGAATTTCAAACATGCAAAATGGCCAGAAGGGATCAATTGTATGGTAACTTGTACTAGAATCAATTCTTATGATTTTAGATAGCAGACAAATATGTTCATTAAAACAATCTTCAGCAATACCCACCATGACATCATATACACCAAGAACCTTTTCATTTGAGAAGCTTGAATCAGGTAATATGAATTTCAAATGTTTGGAAAAAATACCGAGAACAGAAGAAGGCAATGGACAAACAGAGATATGACTGATGGTAGATAAATCTTCCGAGAAGTTAATGGTTTTGTAAAAATCAAGTGTAGGAATAGATTGACAATTTAAAGTGGGGGAGGTAGAGGTACTAGAATACTGACCATGAGAAATCATAACGTCATCATCTAATTTGCAAAGTCCTAAAAAACAAACAAAAGGAAAATTACAAAATTTTAAATTAACGCAATCATGATAATATTATACTTTATAAGTTAACATTTAAAATTCAAAAAAAATGCAAAGAAAGTGAATACAACAAATTACTTAAAGAAACCAAATTTTAACTCCACTTTCAAGGAGTCTCGTAAAATTACACTTTTTTTTTTGATGAATGAAAGCTATCATTCCATAATATCCCCTATCCTAATGTCTACTATTATCGAGAGGTGGAAATGAATAAAATTATAGAATGGAAAACAAAATGATGAACCAGCCTGGAATAGTATAACATGAACTCAAATCTCCATCTTTAGATGAAAGGGAGGGTTGATGTTGAATGTAAGAAGAAAGGACTAGCGTAGACTGCAGAACATATGAAAAAAGGGTTGAATAAAAAGACTAAGGACAGAAGGGAGGGTTTTAACCTCATTTCTATGCTAAAGGAATGAATTTGATTCAAGATTCAAGATTCTTTGGTTCTAATTTGGTGATGAAAGGGTTGAAGTTCTTTGGTTCAAGATTCAAGAATGTTCTAATTTGGTGATGAAAATGAAAATGTCTTGATCTTTTTCCAAGGCTAACATCAAATTAGATAGCTTTTCCAAGTTGGGCTAATGGAACAACTTTACCATGCACAGTTATAAAAAAGATCTAGAGTCTAGCATATAACTTTATATGGGATGGAAGAAGATGCAGTAGTTGGGCAAAGATGACTCTCCCAAAGAAGGAAGATGAGATCGAGGTTAGAGATTTTTTTGTAACTAATGCAACAACATTGGTGAAAAGAGTGGAAAAAATGTGGAGCCCAAACACCTCTATTCTAGCTGATTGGATCAAACTTAGATATATAAAAGGTAGAAGGCCAACAGAGATTTAATAGATAAGTGAATCAACTGCCTGAGCAGCTATAAGATACTTCAAAAAGCTCTCTCCAAACACCCAGAAACACTAAGGCCCAAGGGTATCATACAAGATTTGAACTCTGGCATATGGTCCAGAAAGCCCCCAAAATTCTCCATGTTTTTATGGAGAATCAAAGTTAAAAGCCTTAACACTCTCACTAGGTTCCAGTGTTGGGGTATCCAACTACAAAGTACAAACTACTTGTCTCACTAGATTCCATTAGTTGTTTCAACAATGTTATATCATATGGCCACTAAGGGGTCAAAACCCCCCCTCTCCCTCAGTAGACATTAAGATAGAGGATATTATGGAAACAATTCAAAAATTCATTCACAAAGCTAGTTGTTGGGGCTTGCATTGGCTGTTGTTAGCCTCACTCTCCTGGCACATATGGTGCGAAAGGAACAGGAGATTAAAATAGCATACCCTAAGGCCTTCAGAAATTGTAAGCAGAGAAATCGTTAGGGATGTGGACATCATTTATGATGCCACAATCTAAAAGAAGCTCAATCTTACTCAGATTGAAACGCAAGCCCTAACTCTATGAGGTCCAACCTCTTGAGACACCAATCCCTGATTAGTTAGTCATGGTCACAGCTATATAAGAGAGCGACAATGCTTTTACATATTTTTACTTTATAACTATATCTTATATATCTGCATTTCCCTACATATGCATTCTTGGGCTCTGCCCTACTCTACTTTCAGGCGTTCAGCAATGAAAGCTTTAATCCATCAAAAAAAAAACATTATATACCTGATTGTTGATCTTTTTCTTCTTCCAGTAATTCATTTTTAGAGAAGAAAAGTGGAATCTGATTGCCCAATTTACCACTGTCAATTGTTTCAATTCTATGTAAAGAAATCCCATTGATTTTACCATTATCAAAAGATTCTTGTGCATTTCCCTTGTTACTGATAGCTTCTGCAATTGTTTTCTGATTTAGTCTAGAAACTAATTTTGATCTCAAGGCTGCTTCAAGTTCATAATCATTACCAGTTTGACATTCTCTTTCTGATTCGTTATCAACATTGACCAGATTCTTCCGACGTCCCTCATGCGAAACAGTGAATGGATTAACGTTGACATTTAACATCATTTCCTGTTTATTATCCTTCGTGAGCATATTATTCTGGTTGGAAGTTAAAGTCAACACTTCGTCACTTTTACAAGGTAATTTCAGATTTGATTTTTGAACATCAGGTTCAGACTCGATACATTGCATAGATGCCAATTTATGCATGTCCATATGCTGATACAATGAATCATAATGAACAACATTATCTGCATTCGGAACACGTGAAACTAAATCCATAGTATTTCCATATTTACTATGCCAAACAGAACTGCCACTGGAACTTGAAAGATTCATCATAAAAGTTCGGAATTGATTAGCAAATTGTTCTCTTCTGCTATATGCCTTAGAACATCTGTCATTGGCATCCATTAAAGCTATCTGTGCTTTACGATAAGCTTTTAGAGCTTCAATTTCTTCACATTCACATTTACGCCTATGCTGTTGTGCTTCTTCCAACTCCTTATCGATACTATCCTCCAACCTCATCAATGATTCTTTATTTGCAATCATATCCCCTACTTGAGGGATATTTAATGTCCTTGAATGACTTACGAGGAGTGGATTTGAGAATGATCTCTACATATAAATTAAACAATGTCAGATTGAAATATTTAATAACCAAACACTTGAAAGTTGAAACCACAAGTGCAGCAAATGATAAAAAATTTGAAAATCTAAGATGTTAGTTCAAAAGATAAAATGATTAACTAAACGAGTAAAGACTGAATATGACACAAATTATTCTCAATTTCTTATGTGCAGACTAAATCAATAGGCTATCGGTACAATGAGGCACTACCAAAGTTTGAGTTGCGCCATAGCGCGTAGCGCCGGCACTTGGGGAGATGGAGAGATAGCGGGAGATAACGCGCTATCTCGCCTACATAGAGCCAAGTGTATTTTTATTTTTTTTATATATATGCAGTATATTATAAAGTAATAGCGAATATCATACTTAACTAAAGAGTAGTGATCAAGTGTAATCATTAATTTTAGAATTCAAAATTACGTTTTAAAAAAAAAGGTATAAAAAAATTCAAAAATCATCTAGGGTTTGCAAAAAAAATAAGAAAAGAAGAGAGGAGATGAGAAAATCATGAATGGGAAAATGGGGAGAAATGGGGTGAAATGGGGAGAAGATAAGAGAAATGGGGAGATATAGGCATATCGCGGGGAGATATCGCCAGCTACCCGCGCTATGAGTGATATCTCCCGCTATCTTGCGCGATACTCAAACATGGAGCACTACAAATATTTAAAGATATTAATATGCCAAATCACCAAGGACATTAGACTATCCTTCAAATCTGAGGATTTCAAGGACTGCTACTCCCGATTGAAGATATCCACTATGCATCTATGGGAGATCAACCTCCTCAGGCTACATGGCTAGTTATTTTATCATTAAATGTTATTGCTATATAGGAAAGATGCTGAGTCTAGCTCATCCCCATATCTATTATTCTTTATCTTCAATTATAAATGAACATCAGTCAAATTTAGGAATTGGATACAATCAATCATGACCTAATTGGTTTACTTTTGTATTTTATAAACCCATGTGAGCTAACCTCAAACCCACAATTATGATGGGTCTGTGTGAACCAATTTTTTAGAAGCAGGCCTCTCCTCATAATCTCCATCCATACCTTCCTCACTCCAATACAGTAATACCCAAAATCCCCCACATAAGACCTAAATCTTATCTGCAAGCTCCTCGCCAAAATAATTGTTGAAAGGATCTCCAAGGTATCAAATGACCCTCATCTTAAAGAGAAAAATCTATGATAAATGATAATACTCTCCTTTCTAATGAATGGTATATGTTGTCTAAGCATAAACCAAGGAAAGCCTTTGAAATAATAAAATAGAAGTCAATAATCAGTACCACAAAGGCAATGGGCTTCTCCCCTGAGTTTTTAACATGGTACATAATTGTATCTCCAATGCCTTCTTCTCTGCCTTAGTTGAAGAGTCTTCCAGAGAAAAATAAGACAAGGGATTCCCTCTCCAGTCTCTCCATCCTCTTTGACATGGTGAGTAAGCTTATTAAAAAGAGAATTAGTGAGAACAAAGCATGGTTCCGGATACACATGCTTGTGCGCAATTGCGCCTCCGAAGGGAGATGCGCCTGGCGCATTTCCTTTAGCCGGATGCTACACGGATCCGGCCCTGAATTAAATAAAAAACAGGTCCAAAAAAAATTTATTTTAAGACCTTATAAACTAAAAATTTGTACATTGGTCCATGAAAAGAGCTATATTATTTTTAATATAAGCTCCTCCCACTCTCAAGACATGTTAGTTTTAGACAAAATGAATCTTTATTTATAGACCAACCTTCTTTGTGCTTTTTGAATTCTATCGATATGGGACTAAAAAAGTGTAGTTAAATAAATTATAAATATTCTTTGTACTTTTTGAATTCTATCAATGTACTAAATAAAGTGTACATCTGTGAAATAAATTATTGTTATAGAATATTCTTTGTACTTTTTGAATTCTATCAATGTGGGACTAAATAAAGTGTACATGTGTTAAATAAATTATTGTTATAGAGTATTCTTTGTACTTTTTGCATTCTATCAATGTGGGACTAAAAAAAGTGTACATGTGTTAAATAATTCCTCTAAATAAATTATAGTGTTCTTTGTACTTTTTATATCCTAACAATATAAGACTAAATAAAGTTTACATGTGTTAAATAAATTATAGTGTTACAATGAATTATAGGGTGTTATAATAATTAATAAACATATGTATTATAATAATTTTTCTATCTAATATATTTTTAACTAAAAAATTAAATCGATTATTTTATTGGCATGCCTATATTTTAGGATTGATATATAAAAAATATATGAATTTCCCTTATTTTTATATATTTACGAAAATGTCACTGCCGCAAAGGCACGCAAAAGCTCAAATACTCCAGGTGGTGGCGCATCCTGAACCTTGGAACAAAGTGGACACCTACAAAATCAATGGTGTCACTACCATCTTACACATCTTGTATGTTGATGTCTTGATGACCTCCCCATCTTTGCTAAGACAAGTCTCAAATCTTTGATGACCTCCCCATCTTGTAAGTTAAAGCCATAAAACTCACCCTATGCTGAATTCTGAGTACTCTGGACTTGAAATTAACTATGAAAAGAGTTCTGCCACCTAAAGGATCTATCTCTCCATGAAATATTGGGATTCCCTTACAAACCATTTGGTCAATGCTGGAAACTCATTCAGCCAATTGAAAATATGATGGTTAAATGTAAAGGGAGTACATCTCGTATATTGATAGAGTCAAGGTTCCAGATGCGCCTCTGCGCGATGCGCCACCACTTGGAGCACTTGAGCATATGTGTGCAGATGCATCAGTGGCATTTTCGTAAATATATACAAAACTAAAGGAAATTCATATATTTTTTATATATCTAAACAATATCAATTAAATTTTTTAGTTAAAAATATATTGGATAGAAAAATTATTATAATACATATATTTATTAATTATTATAACACCCTATAATTCATTGTAACACCAAGGTTTAAAAACCGACAGGGGTATTTTCGTAATATTATAGCTCTTTAAATGGCTAGGGATTCTTTAAACTTATAAAAGAGAGGCTTTTATAAAAAGAAAAGAATAAATAACCCAAGAGGCTTTTAAAAAACAATAACGTAATGGGTTGGGTTTTCTTTAATACATTTATAACATCAAAAATACTATATAATAATAATTTATTTAACTACACTTTTTTAGTCCCACATCGATAGAATTCAAAAAACACAAAGAAAGTTGTTCTATAAATAAATATTCATTTTGTCTAAAACAAATATGAAGTCTTAAGAATGGAAGGAGCTTATATTAAAAATAATATAGCTCTTTTCATGGACATGCATAAAAATTTATAAGGTCTTAAAATAATTTTTTTTTTTTTTTTTTTCAAATAAAAACAAAACCCTGTTTTAAGTTATTTAAATAATTTAAAACAGGCCTGGATCCGGGTCGGATTTTACCCGGATCCGGCTAAGGAAGATGCGCTTGGGGGGGCGCATCATCGCATATGCGCGCGCACCCGGAACCTTGGATAGAGTACAGCCAGCAAACTAAATTATTGTGCAAATAATTCAATACAGAGCTCAGGGAACCACATTCTCTGCTTCAGACATTAAGAAAGTTTAGAGATCAGCCTAAAAGGATAAAATTGCAGTTACGGATTTCTACACTTCCAGTTCTATGGCCCTAATCAAAAGGGCAGAAAATTTCTGGAGTCTCCATACCTACATTCAATCAGTTTTAATAAAGTGTAGCTAAGATGTTATAAGAATCAACCCTTCCATTGCCATTGATTCTTTTTTAATAAAAGTAAAAAATTTCATTATTGCATAATGAAGAGCAATGCTCATGATATATTGAAGATAAATAAAAATAGATGGGAATAAGCTAGGCTAGTTGACTTTTTCCTATATAGCATTGACACCTAGTAAAAAAGTAAATAATTTTTTTGCCTCAAGAAGTTGATCTCTAATAATTGCATAATGATTATCTCCAATTGAGAGCAACAACCTATAAGAACACAAGGGTAAATAATGGGAGAGAGGACTTGATCCCTTTTCCATTAGCCATTTGTAGCATTATATACAATTACAGAATAACCAATTCAGTTATTCATCTACACTAACCAAGGTTTGAGTAGCGCGCGCTATATACCCCATAGCGCAGGTAGACGGCGCTATCTCTCCGCGCTATGGGAAGTGGACATCTAGGCGAATCCGGGTTAGAATCCTCTCAAATACCCAAATAAAGTTAGTATTTAATATTTATATAGACTTTTCTTCCAGATCTCACGATTTCTCCCCATTTCTAAAACTATTGATTTAACTTGATCACTAATTATTGTATATATCTAGAATTTTTTTTAAATACGCTTGGCGCTATGGAGGCGATATAGCACGCTATATCCCCATAGCGCGGGTAGCCGGCGCTACGCACTATGGTGCAACTCAAACCTTCACACTAACTAGCTAAGGAATTATTACAAGCATGCCATTGCTAACTATAAGCTAATTACAATTATTATGAAATATGAAACTATATTTACACTAATACAACCCTTTTTGAAATCTTCTGATTTGAAAGTTAGGTTGATGTCCTTGGTGATTTCCATTGCCATTAATTCTATGTGTGGGAAAAAATAAAAAATACCATCTCTAGCAAAGATACCATTCAAAAAATACCTTGACTACCTATCCATTGATTTGAAAGTTAGGTTGATGTCCTTGGTGATTTCCATTGCCATTGATTCTATGTGTGGAAAAAAATGAAAAATACCATCTCTAGCAAAGATACCATTCAAAAAATACCTTGACTACCTATCCAGGAACAAAATCTACCATGGCACATATGGAATGAAAGAAACATGAGATTAAAACAACATACTCTGAGACTTCCAGAGACAGTTAGGAGGGAAACACTGAGGGATGCTAGCATTTTCTATAATGTCTCATCTTACAAAAAAATATGTTACAAATTTGTGGGAGTCTAACATCTTAAGGCAACAGTCCATGACTATTTAATGCCTAGGATTTAGCTATATAAAAGAGGGACAATGAGTTATCTCATTTCCCCTATCATTGTATTTACGGCCTATCGTTCTTTTTCATATCTAACTCAAAAAAAACGAGAAACATAATATTCAAGGATTCAGCAAAATAGCAAATACCAAATTCGGAGAGAAAGGATTCTTGTTGCAGCTGGCAACATCTTCTGCATTTGACTCTTTCTTGTGATATTCGGTAGTAGAACCAATAATTGCCTTATGGGTGAGGATGTCATCATTTGAAGAAATGCAGGCAATGGATGTGCAATTATTTTCTTGCATAGAGGGAAATCCATTTAATGTGGTGATTGCTACCGCATTAGAATAGCTTGTTAATTCTTCACAAAGAACTTCAGAAGATGTTGAAAAGGTTTTATTAGTATCATCAGGACACAAATTCTTTCTTAAATTTATTTGATCTAATAAGCCTGTTTTGATGCAACCATCTGATGTATTTTTACTTTGAGCAGACTTGTTGAGTTTCAACCGTTTCGAATTTTTTCCATCGATCTTTGATTCTACATGTGTTTCTAAGTCCGATGACCTATAGGTACGTCCATTTACAGGTGAATTTTTTCTCTTTCTTTGGTTCAAATATTTTTGAAAGTTGAGATCAGTTTTCTGCACGGGACCTGTTTGATGCAAAAAAACCTTCTTATTATCTGTCAAAACATCTTTAATATCCACTTGATTATTTTCTGTTAGAATGTTTGTTGCAGAATCATGCTTTTGTGATTGCAGTTCATTCTTACATGCAGTCAAAGAAAGTTTTTCATGTAACATCTTGGAGGGTGCAGATGTATAATTTGGGTGTATCTGATTCTGCTTTGGAATTTTGAAATTAGACGCTTTTGGTGGGATGCATGCCCCCATAGATGAAGTTGCCGATGGTCTTTGTGATTTGATTTCTTCCACATCTATATTCCTATTATATTCTCTTTTATCCCCAATTTCAGAATGAATATCATGATCATCTGGTTCACTTTCAGTATCATCATCTGAAAAGCTTATAACAAGATTATCCACTGAACCACAAGGAGCCCTCCATGTAGATTTAAAAGGAACCCGCTTCAAATTTTGCTTGTTATAGCTATTTTTAGAAGCTACTCTTTTTTGCACGGGAGGCAATTTTGAAGATGTATTTATAGAAAGCTTACTTCCTGGGTAGTGGAAACAACATTAGCCAAATTATAATACAAAAAAAATGATAGTACAAATTTAAATAATTGCACACATAAAGTCAGCAGTGCAAACTTTTTTTTTTGATGAAGTTAAATTTTCATTAGAAATGAAATGGGCTTGCCCAATTTTACATATATACAGAAAAGATAAAACCCTTTAATAGACAGCACTACTCAGAGTAGGCAAGATCCTCTAGGAGTACCATAGAAATCAGAAACATAGTAAAACATGATCATAGAACAGACCAGGACATAAAAACAGTGAGGCGAGACAAACAATAGAGGCTCTATTGTCCAACAGTGAGGCCAGACAAACAGTGATTATAGAGCTAACACCTCCATTGTCCAATAGAAGTAGGTCAGCAACTTCAAGAGTACCCAGAATCCCAGATCAGAAGGCTTATTTTTGACATCAAAGCATATCTTGCAGTCCGTAACAATCTCTGCAGCTATTATATCATTATCACCAGTTTTCCACCTTCTGTTCCTCTCTTGCCATAGATGGCAAGTGATCCTACCAAGTAGAATCTAGACTCTAGAGTAGTCTCCATCAATTGGATCCAATCCTTAGAGATTGTATGCAAACTATCACTTCACCTAGACCAACATCTACCCCTTGAGATACCTGCATATTCCTATTCTTCTAAATAATATGATTGGTATTCTCTGACATAGTTAAAAGAATGTATTTGTAAAAAAGGCAGGCAAAGAAAAGGTGGTCAATGGTTTCTATTTCAAGGATACAGAGGCCACATAAGGGGATATAGAAGGAAGGGAGGAGGCCCCATCTCAGTCTCCATAGGAACACAGAATATTTAGTGGGTTTCCCAGCCGAAATACCTTTAGCAAGAGGATCAGCTTGTCTAGGTGGAGCAAGTGCAATACTAATTTGTTGTAGGGAGCTCCCTTGTTTTAGCACATTAAAGATGAGAGTATAATTATCATTACTCTCCATTAGTCTCCCAATTTCACTCTTATATTTTAAAATAGACTTCCACATAATTGAGTCCAAACTCTTGTCCTTAATGTACATATTCTTAATGTACCCTTAATGCACGTCCTTGCCCAAAGGGCAGACTTTTTCCCATCCCAAATGAATCCATATGCTAATTGTCTAACTTTAGCATTAATGAAAATAGAGGGTACATATTAAGTTCAAAATAAATTGCAGAATTAAACTAGAAATTAAAACTACTTACCCATACCTACTATCCTAATTCGCTAGAAGATTAATTCGTGATTAACCTACCTCATCCTTGATCGCAATCTTAGATGAACATAACCAGTGCCTGGCGTTCTTGCACGTTCTTGTGTGCTCACTTGAATCCAGCAGCTTTCCTGATGCATTCCCTTAGTAGTACCTCCATCGTCATTTATTTGGATTGCTTTATTCTCTTGTTCCGTTCTTTCCAGGTCGCAGCAAGAATTATTCCGAGCATAGTCCAGTGCAGTCCCCAACCTCCCATGTCTTGGAGCTGATTATGATTTTGTTGATCTCGAGCGCAGCCTGCTCAAAACTTGTGAAGGCTGGAATGCTTATGACGTTCCCGATCACACTCATTCCCTCCTTTAGGAGCTAATTCGTGTAACTGCAAGTGAAGGATATATGACCAATGGTCTCAGTTACCTCGTTACAGAGTGGGCATATGTCCGGTGTGTCCATTCCGCGTCGAATCAATCTATCTCTGGTTGGAAGATTCCTCCAACTTACACGCCATACATGGAGGGATACTGGCCTAATTCCAATTGCCCAGATGCCTTTTGCAAAGTCGTCAGAAGGGAAAGTCAGCCTCAACGTCTCTGTTGCATTTGCCGCCAAGGGTTTGTTACCATTCCCTTTCTAGACAACTGTGCCTCCGAGACCGCATTCGGTGGTGCAGCTTCCAATCATGTTTCGTTGTCGCAAAGTGGCTCGCCAACCGGATGAGTCATTATGTCGTTGACTAATCTGCTGCAGAGAATTATTTCTAACATACCTCTTGGCTATTCAAGAGATCCAGATGCCCATCCCCTCCCACATTCTACACATCCGATTAACCAAAGCCGCGTCATGTGCACTCTTAAAATCCTTTACCCCAAGTCCACCCTAGTTTTGAGGCTTAATCATAGAGGAGTAGAGGACCACACTACTTCTTTTTGTAAAGCGATATGCTATGGAATGAATTGACTGGAGGGTGTTGTGCGGCATAATCGTGCTCTGCATAAGGTAGTCAAATTTGTCGTGGAAGATCCACTCTACGAGTTCGACTCTACCCATATAAAAAAAAAAAATTTCCTCTCCATCGTGTCAAAATAGCATTCAAATCAGAGATCAACGGATCGCAGTCTTTATTTGTGATGAGTTTCCCCATTTGTGGCGTTCCAAGATAGCATATAGGGAGCTCTTTCAATTGGAAGCTTAGGATCCCTGCCAACTCTGCCTTATCGTGTACTCTTTTGGAAAAAACGACATAACTATTTTCTGTGTTGATACTCAATCCAAAAAATTCACAAAACTCATCTAAGACATTCTTTAGAGCTTGCATCGATTTGGTAGAAGCACGGCAAAAAAAGATGATGTCGTCCACAAATCCCAGATGGCTTTCGATTACCACTCCCCCAGAGGTGTAAAGCTCTAACTTCCGATCAGTCACCGCCTATAGGGTGAGCCTTGACAAGTAGTCCATTACTATAACAAATAGCAAGGGGGAGAGAGGATCCCCTTGCCTTACTCCCCTCTTGATGTACACTATCGGTGATGGTGAACCTTATACCAGCGCAAGGTTTAAAAACCGGTAACCAGTTCTGGCTGACCGGGTGGTTAACCGGTGGGGGTATTTTCGTAATTTTTTCTTCTTCATAAATTCACTAAGGCCAAAAATATATTTTTCTGCCAAAAATTTATACATTGGTCCATGAAAAGAGCTATATTATTTTTAATAAAAACTCCTCCCACTCTTAAGACATCATATTTGTTTTAGACAAAATGAATCTTTATTTATAGACCAACCTTCTTTGTGTTTTTTAAATTCTATCGATGTGGGACTAAAAATGTGTAGTTAAAAATATTATAAAATATTCTTTGTACTTTTTATTAATGTGGGACTAAATAAAGTGTACATGCATGTATTATTATGTATTATTATAAAGTGTACATGCATGTATTGATATAAAGTGTACAAAGTAATAATACATGCATGTACACTTTATTTAGTCCCACATTCATAAAAAGTACAAAGAATATTTTATAATATTTTTAACTACACTTTTTTAGTCCCACATCGATAGAATTCAAAAAACACAAAAAAGCTTGGTCTATAAATAAATATTCATTTTGTCTAAAACAAATATGAAGTCTTAAGAGTGGGAGGAGTTTTTATTAAAAATAATATAGCTTTTTTCATGGACCAATGTATAAATTTTTGGCATAAAAATATATTTTTGGCCTTAAAATAAATTTTCGGTTTTAAAAAATGGGTCAGATATTTGGGTCGGGTACGGGTCAGACCCGACCCGTAGATCCACAAACCCGCTCCAACTAACCGGCTACCGGTTTTGGATTTTTTACCGGTCAGCCGGTTAACCGTCGGTTTTTAAACCTTCTACCAGCGTGGAAGCGAACGACGTGGTAACACACGACATTACAAGTGCTCAGAAGGTCGGATAAATCCCCATCAATTCCATCACAGTATCAATAGCATCCCTATAACAAGTAGTCCATCACTATAACAAATAGCAAGGGGGGGAGAGGATCCCCTTGCCTTATTCTCCTTTTGATGCGCACTATCAGTGAGGTGAACCTTCTACCAACACAGAAGCGGACGACGTGATAACACACGACATTACAAATGCTCAGAAGGTCGGATCAATCCCCACCAGTTCCATCACAGTACTAATAGCATCCCAATTTAATGTATCAAATGCCTTTGAGAAGTCGATTGTTACACATACTCGACGAGAGGTTCTCTTGCAATTGTATCATTGGGCAAACTCCTGTGCAAGCCCTATCATGTCACTAATCCGCCTACCCTTTGGTGATTGCTGAGCTAAGTAGAGTGGTGCCATTAACCCAGTAAGAGAACATACCGGCAAAGACCCAATTTACTAGTTGGATCTTACTCCTGTGCCCCCATGGAATAAGCATCTACATTTCCATCTCGTGTGGTGTTCGGCAAGGAGACCCGCTAATCTCCACCAAGGTTTAAAAACCGGTTGACCGGGAACCGGTTCTGACTGACCGTTTAATCACTGGTCAACTGGTAGGGGTAGGGGTATTCTGGTAATTTTCTATTTTTGAAGATAAATATAATATATATAATTATAAATGCAGGGTCAGCAACAGGTTGGGTGGGTTCAGCACCAGCAGCATTAAATTCTTTTGGTGCCTCACTGCCACCGGTGGTTAACCGTTGGTTTTTAATCCTTGGTCTCTACTATGATCATATTTTAGCAAGCTAACCACCACCTTGGCACTTTGGCAGTGCATAGAAGGGAACTGGAAACTTATGTAATAGGAGAGGAGGTAGAAGCTCATCTAGCCTTCGTCTACGACGTCGTCTTTTTCAGTAGAGAAACGACGAAATTAATGAAGGCACTCCACAATATACTAACAGAATTCACAGAATTTTCCACGCTCGAGGTAAAAAAAATTGATAAATTAAAAATTTCATTGCTGCAAAATAAAAGATAGGACAATGTCCACGGTTACAAATGTAGGGAAATGTAAATACGAAAAAGTAAAAAAAAAACATTGTCACTCTCTTATATAGCTATAACCATGGCTAGCTGGACTGGTGCCTCAAGAGGTTGAACTCCCATAGGAATATAGCATTTGTTTCAATCTGAGACAAATTGCTCCAATATAAGAAAAAAAAAAGGTCAGTCTAAACTCTAAAGAGTTGATCTTTCAACGAAGAGTTGTATATCCTATGGTTTGACTTTGGAACTCTGTTCAGCCTGAGAAATGATTAAAAATATGGCTGAATGGTCACTTGAACCCTCATTCCAGCCTTCCCTGAGGGAAGATTTCCTTTTCCAACCATATCTGATCTGCAAAGGCTCTATCTACTTTGTATAAATTTATCCCCACTTTGTTTATTCGGCCATGTAAATTTCCCCACTATTAGGGGCAGTTTTAAATGAAGAGCATCACTTGTCACTTGGATAAATTCAGGCGGTCCACCATGATAGTAGGTGACCTTGCTAATTCTCTCTTCTTGAGATCTTACTTCATTAAAGTCCCCAATTACCAGCCAATTGTAGTTAGCAGAGTGTTCCATAATTCGCTAAATTCCTGATTATACTCCATAGCTCTCTTCTTTCAGCCCTCTTATGATTGTCATAAAAAAAGGTGGTGTGCAAACAAAGTCCACCCCTATTCACGACGCTCGTATGTATATACTCTTTGCGTTCTACATGATATTCACATTCCAATGTTTCTTTTTCCAAAAAATCTAGATGGAATCTGGAAGTTCTGAGTTCGGGATACAATGGATTGGAGTTAGAAACTTGGAATAGCTATCCCATTCATCAATAAGGGTCTCTTGAATCAAATACTTGTCCACGTGTCTGATCTTGGTTACTAGAAGAGAGAAGATGGTTTTTTTTTAAACAGTTAAATATTTTCGTTAACAATAATGAAGAGCATTGTCCTGATTACAATGGAAATTTGCATAAAAACAATAGATAAAATATGGTAGAGAGTGCAAGACTCATTTGACACTTTCCACACAGCCATACTGCCTAGTGTTGAGCACTGGGTTATCAGCTTCTGGAGGCTCGTGTCATTTTAACATTTATGACCTCCTTGAGAAGATGGTAATTTTCCTCTTATGAACTATGCTCTTGATCTCAGAGAAAGCATGAGGTTTATTGAATTTATTCAAACCCCTGATATTTTCCAGATCATAACTCATGATGAACTAATAGGCAAGGTAAAATATGTATTACACAAGATATGGTGAAGGGAGAACTAAAGATTCATTTTGAATAAAAAATTCAGAGCAGGGAACGAACTTGAAACCCTAAGAGGAATGAAGCCAGAGTACCAGAACAGGGATGGGGGAACGACCTTGAAACCAAAAGATTCATGAAGCCAGAGTTCCAGAACAGCTCATTGAAAGTCCAGAAGAGGTTGCCAGAGCTCGCCGCGCAAAAAAAACTCATCAGAAATTGCCTGATTTGGGTAGAAAAAGAGGACAGCAGTAAAAAATGCGAGTAGAATTTATTTGCTCGTGTTTTTTCATCCCAAGTCCTTTAAATCAATTTTTTAAAATTTTATTGGGGAAGAATCCACCTATCCGGCCCGGATCCGGTCTAGGATCCAGATAACACATACTGCATCCCATGTGCACCCTGGAATTATGCATGGTCACATATACAACGTTGATATGCGCCTGTGCGTAAGCATAGGAAAGCTTGCATATATTAGACTTATAAGGAAAAGAAGTCTTGCAGGAAGTCAGGATCTGGAGTCTTGAAACAGCTTATCTAGAAATTTAATATTCCCTTAAATAAGAAAAACGTAGATTTTAAATTTCATCCACTTTTCATTATTTAAGTAATCTGGCATGGCAGATCCAGAACCAGATCCTCCTGAATATCCAATTAGTCGATGTGCAGAAGAAGCAAATCCACACCAATACACGTGAATTTTAAATCACGGAATAAATTGACAAAACAAAATTTAGGACAGGTTCTGACAGAAAAAAATTGCTGATCCTTTTTATTATACAGTTGTATGCATGTAAGAAGAAGAAAAATACGATTTGAAAAACAGACCTATTAAAATATACCTATGTATGCATTGATAGAGTGAAACCGCTACCTTTTTTTGGATTCTCAGATTGAATCGTTGGAACATTGATTGGAAAATGTTTAAATTGTGTAGGGTTAGTTGGAGGAGTAACTTTAACTGTATGAAGATTCTGCACAATAAGAAAATAGTGTGTGTTAAAGTAAATAGCAATTATTTGCCTTATAATTAGTTATTAGCAATTATCCACATGTAACGGTTTTACTTCATTAGCTTTAGTTTTTACTTTATTGATATGTAACGGTTCCACCACCGTAAGGTGGTTGAGATTCCTTTTTCCAACCTATATAAATCTATAGGCTGTGACTAATGAAACAGTCCACTACTTAATTTTCCAGCCAAAATAACACAAGATCAAAATAAGAAACTTTAAACTAAATTTTATTACTTATAAATGCATATCAAAACTAAAAAAGAAAATACATATTAGTTAAGTTACAACTTAAAAAGAATCTCTGCACTCTGCAATCAATGAGGTAGGTAAAAAATACAATAAAAAGAAAATAGTACCAGACTACCAGTTAGATTAATATGAAGAAAACTATCAAGTGAAGCACTGAATTAATCAAATCAGAAAATAAAAATACCACAGAATAAATATTAACTATTCATTATTCCCAGTTAAAGTAACAAAACCAATGCAAATTTACTACTATCATGGCTACTCAGTCAACATACATATATACGAAATCTGCATTTCAAAAACAGCAATAGGGAAAAAAAACGAAAATAATCAAAACCTCAAAAAACCACACTTAAACAAAGTCAATTCTTGAAACTCCAAAATTCTTAAACTAACAAGCAATTTACCAAAAACCACTGGGAGAGAAAAAAAGACCTAAAATCCCAATAATCAGTTACAAAATTCACGGAGGATTACAAAATACAACTACAGAGAAAATAGAAAAGAATTAGAAGAAAAAAAAGCATAACCCCACATCAACGAGGAAAGAGGAACCGCTATCTTTGCTAATCCGAGGAGCCGAATCGGTGGATTTGGGGTAAAGGACGGGAGGTATACGGTTATTAGGGTTTACAGGAGATGGAGAAGCAGATGGAGACACCATGGAAGCCATTGCTTTAGCTCTGAGCGCATCGATGCTTTCTGCCATCAGTAGTCACCACTCGTCAAAGCTTCCCGCACCACACGTTTCCTCAGACCTTATTCTTGAAATATCCCATTCTGCTTTTATACCTACACAAAACGAGAAAACGAAAACGAAAACAAAAACAAAAGACGCGCCGACGAGGTGTTTGATGTTAGATGATTTTACAGTTTTGCCCTTTTACATTTCTTAGTTTTTTAAACTTGTTTTTATACCCCTTACTTTCTTGTAAATTTGACCTTCAGCTTTTGATTTCTCGATCATCATTCGTCCATTCTTTTTTTTTATTTAAAAGGCAACGCTAAAAGATTAGAGTAGATTAAACAATATTTAAATCATCCATACTCCTAATTATTTTAGAAATTTTAGAATTTTAGAAATTTTTTCTCCAAACACTAATTTTAAATATTTAATCAAATTCAAAAATAAATAAAAATTTAATCCAATTATTCTCGACGATTTATCATATTTTGGTACCGATACATAATATCTAAGGGTGAGATTCCCCTGCCCGTACCCGGACTGGCGGGTACGGAGACGTACATCGTTCATATATACTGTGAAAATTCATGTTGGTGTGGTCGAAAAGGTTTTTTCTGTAAATAATATCTTCTTATTTAATCTCGGTCATTCGAATTAAAAGATAATTTACTTACATCGAATGACTTTCGAGATGGTTGTGGATTAGACGATGAAGTTAAAATTGGTTGATTTATTTTAGATTTTTTTTATTACAAATTTGTTCATTGATTATCTATGTAAAAAAAGAATATAAATTAATAACAAATTTAACAATAAAGAATGTGGATAAAAAATACATATGTTCTTTTTTTTTTGTGGAACTAGATTACGGACTCACGTGAAGTCAAGAAAAAGAAGTCAAGAATTAAATAAATAGAGTTGTGGTCCTAAGGAGTTGTGGAGAGTGGAGACAAAAAAAAGAATGGATAGAGACGGAGGAGTAGAAAAGAGAACAAAGAACAAGAGAAAACGAAATTTTAAAATCTCTAGATAAAATTACAGTTTATTAAATAATAATAATAAATTAATTATTAATAAGATTTTGATTTATAAACAAAATTACAGTTTACTCTTAAAATTTTAACAAAATTACAAATATTTATAAAATTAAAATATTTAAAATTATTATAAGTTTTAAATGGTTGTTGACTTGTTGGGGGTATTGTATATATTATTTTTTTTTGGAGGGAAGGTTAAGTCCACTACATTCGATTGCAGTAGAGAGTGTTGTTGATGATTGATGATGTTCTTGTATTAAGAAAAATGATGATGATTACAATGTTTATTTATAAACTAATCCCAATGGCTATAATCTTATTGATTACTAATATTAGTTGGGTGGGACTGATTGGACTTTCCATATGATTGATTATACTTTCTATATTGATAATCCAAGGTATCTAGTTTGGATTACCAATTACTGACCGAAATGTTCTTGGACCAAACGATGTTATTACTCTAACACCCTTCCTCAAAATGATAGTGGGGAGTCTGCAATTTACCCAAAATCATTTTGATTTGAATTTTGGTGTGGATTCATCAGAGGCGCGTAGTTTCTTAATCAAGCTTTGGAACGTGAGTTTTGCTAGGGTTTTCGTAAGGAGGTTGGCAACATTCTCTTCGGTCATGACCTTGGTGATTTTGATTTCTCCTGCTATTACCTTGTCTCTGGCTACATATTGATCGATCTCAACATGTTTCATTTTGGCGTGCAGAATAGGGTTCTTTACGATTTGCGTTGTTGCGGAGTCTATTGTAATTGTTGGAGTGTCGATAATGAAACATAACTCCGTAAGTATATTTTTAATCAAGACCACTTCGCACGTTGTGTTTGCTAATACCTTATACTTGGCTTCCACTGATGATCTCGAAATGGTGGTTTGTCTCTTTGATTTCCATGAGATTTGCGATTTTCCATAGAATATTATGTAATCCTGTTGTCAATCTTCTCGTCTCCATGCATCTCAATTGTTTCATTAGTGCAATTGTTTCATTAGTGCAATTGTTTCATTGTCCATACAAAGAGATAAGTTTTCATTAGTGCAATTATCAGTCCAAATATATTTTCCTTTAACTGAATATGTTGCAATGGGTTTACAGTTATCAAATTTTGAAAATCTTAATAAATCAAGTGTATATTTTCTTTAACTTATGAAAGTTCGATTGTTCTTATGAGATATTTCTAATCTGAGAAAGTATTTCAATTCTCCTAGGTCTTTATGTGAAGTGATATCAGAGATCATTTTTAATTTGATTGATTGTTCATAAGCATGGTCATGTTATTAACAGGTCATCTACATAGACTAGTATGATTGTTTTAATGTTGTTCTTAGTTGAAATAAATAGGGAGTAATCAGTTTTACATTGGAGGAATCCCAGTGTCTCTAGACTCTAGTGCTTTCTTAAGTTTATTAAACAAACTCTTAGGGTTGTCGTCTTCAAAATCAATTCCCTTTGTTTGCCTAAAACATTTTGTCACTAGTCTGGCTTTATGTTTTTCAATTATTCCATCTGGATTAAATTTTGTTTTGTACATCCATTTAGATCATATTGCCTTCTTGTCTTGTGGTAGTGGCACAATATTCTTTATTGCAAAATAGGGAAAAATGGAGTTTTATTCTCCAATTTTTCACTAGGGGTCCTGTTTATCAAGTACATTGTTGTCTTGACATATTCTCCCCAATATTTCAATGAGATGTTAGATTATTTTTGCAGTGCCTTTGCAACTTGTAGGATGTGCTTGTGTTTCCTTTCAACAACTCCATTTTGTTGAAGGATATAGGCACATAACATTTGATATTCTATTCCTAATTCTAGGATGAGTTTTAAAAAATCTTGGGATAGAAATTCAGCATGTTTGTATACAATCTTGGGATTTGATGTCCTAATTATTTTTATTTTTCTTTAAAATTGATTTACTATGTTTATGGCAAAGTGTTTAAACCTTGGATATGCCTTTGTTTTGTTATTAAGTAAAGGTATTCAAGTTGCTCTTAAATAATCATCCACAATGGTTAAAAAATAATTCATTTCATTATGGGTTGAAGTGTGAAATTTTCCTCATACATCCATTTAAAGTAACTCAATTGGTTTGTGTTTGGTTTTGGTGCTAATAATGCCAAAAGATTTTTTAGATTGTTTTGCCAAAGGACATATATTATATATACATTTTATTACATTTTGGAATATCAGAATCTAATACATTTAATAAGGGAAATTTCTTTAAAGATAAATGTTCTAGTCTATTGTGTCAGACTTTTGCCGAGACAAAGGCCAAGTTGGTTCTTGAATTGAATTGCTCTTCTGCATTTGAGAGTCCATTTCCAGCATAGAGTATATATATACAACTCGTTCTTTCTAAATCTCATTCCAATCAAGTCTCCTTGGTTATCCTGGATTGTGCAATAATCATGATAAAATGTAAAAGAACGGTTTTGTTTTTGTGTCATTTTGGTTACTAATATCAAATTTACATCAAAAGATTCTAGTTTTAAAATATGATTACTTAATTTAATTTTATCATTTATAGTATATGATCTCCTATGGTTTTAGGCTTTGAGCAATGGTATGTTCTTTATTGGCTAATTTCACTTTAATTGGTACTCTTAATTGTACTGAATTTTCCAGTGTCATACACATGTGGTCAACGGTCCCAGTGTCCATTATCCAATGATTTTTGTGTTTCTATTAGAATTAAAATATGCATATTTAGTTGCCAAGGAACAAATATTTGAAATGGATACAGATATATACCAAATGTAGAGCTAGCTATTTGTCTGGCTTCATTCTTGTAGAAGTGTCCGCACAATTGTTCTATCAATGTGTTATTCATTTGAGTTGTTTTTTCTTATTTGCTTTCTCTTTGATATGATTTCTCTTCATTTTTTACTTTAGGAAATACTCCATGTAGAGGATGGAAAGTTTGAGATCCCTTCTCATTCATAGTAGCGCAATTTTCAACAGTGTGTCCAGTTTTCTTATAGACATTGTATATCTTTTCTTTCAAGTACGTTCATCTTTCCCTCATTGTTTGATTTCCTAGATGTTAAAACTTTTTTGTACTGTGTTTTCCCTATGGGGAAGTACTGTGGTTTCCCTTGTTAAGAAACCAGAGCCAATGAAATACTTTCTAATTTTCTTGCTCCTCTTTGTCGTTCTTTAGTAATTAGTAGTATCTGATAAGCAACATCCAATGTGGGTACTGGCTTAATTTATTAGCATGACCTTGAAATTTTATAGCTCTCATTAAGTCCCATTAATTAGGAACCAGTTTCCTGGGATTGTCCTTCTTGGGGCATTCATAAGGTTTTTCATATATAGCATGGGCAAGTTCATCCCATATATTTTGTAGCTTTGTGAAGTAAGTTGTGTTAGAATCCTCTCCTTGAAGACACACTGCTAATTTTGCTTCCATGTTATAAAATGCTACAATATTTATTTGATCATTTTTTTTAGAACCTTAATTCAGAAGGTGCTTGTATACTTATGATGTTCATACATGAATATATGCTAGCTCTGGTGTCATGTTGCTCAGTAACCAACCTACTACCAAGTTATTGCATAATCTTCTCCAAGGGACTGCCTTTTTGTCTGTTGTTGAGGGTTTTGTAATGGTTCCATCAACAAATTAAACCAAACTTGTTCTTTACATCAAGTGCCCCATTCTTCAAGACTGAAGCATGACGAGGCCGGCATGTACTCACATAGCATATTAAAGAATATCTCCATTCAGAGTACTTGAATCCTTTAGGAGTGTATAATTACCAATAACGTAGATTAACAACTCTTTCTATAAGCTAGACCTTCCAAGCCTAAGAGACTAGCCATTCTTTCCATAATCCAATTCTCCCAAGCCCTTGAGGGACTAGCACCTCTTTCCATATGCCAACTCTTGAAAACCTATAAGCGACTAGCAACACTTATCAGTTACCATAAGCCAACTCTCACAAAGGTAATTTACCTCAGTCAAATGACCAAATAATTGGATGAGAGATTTGGAGAATGTAGTCAACCTCAATCTTAGAACCAGATGGCTGGATGAGAGATATCTTTTAAAATATTAAGTGTGTTGTTTATTTATAGATTTTAAGTAGTTTAAAATACAAAAAACCAAGGTATATTAATAATTATAGATTTTAAGTAAAAAGACAAAGAAGAGATTTTATATTAGTTCACCCAACACAAGGGCTAATCCAGTCCGATGAACACTTAGATCACTAGTCTGAAGGTTATGGCAATACTTTTTTATAAACTTTTATGGCTACAACGCTTACGAATCAGAGTACGTCTTTATAGACGGACTTACGCCTAAGAGTTAGTAGGTAACTTTATAAAACCTCTCAAACTTTTACGGGTGAACTTGTAACCTTAGAGTATTACATGACACTTTTAAAAACCTCTTTTAAGCTTTCAAGACTACAATCGCATACGAACTTTTAACCTTTCAAGTTTTAAAGTAAATTCGCAACTATCCTCAAATCTTTCAAGGTAAACTTAACAGTTAAGAGTTTTCTCGAAAATTTTATAAAACCAAACTTTGAATTTTTTGGTTAAAAAAAAACCCATCTCTTACTTAATTTGATGATCTTGAAATTAGTCTTTCAACCAAAGTGAAATACGTATTTTTTACTTGCTTAAATGAATAAGAAGATTAGAAGAAAAAATAGAGAGCTTTTGAATATTTTGGAAGCTTGAACTACTTTAAGTCAAGGGATGAAATCTCAAACTCGTGTTGTATGTATGGTGGATGAATTTATGGGTGTGCTCCTTTATTTATAGCATTGGTCACTCATTCTCCACCCTTGAATCTTCATTTGATTTTTATTTGATTCATCACAAAAGTCCAAAAAATATTTGATAGTTGTCTCTTCTTTAATGTCTATTCCTCTTGAATTAATTGAGAGCTTGAGGAGTAGAATATTAGTCAAGGGAATAGAGCTTTGTAGTTGACCGTCTTTTTTTATCTTGAATGAAGAGCTATACATTGCTTTAAGTTAAAAATTAGAAATAAAAATAACCAAGGTATATTGATGTAATTAACCCATAAATAAATATGTTGATTATTTGACCATTAATTAGGGTTTTGATTTTGACTTTAACAACCGGAGTGGACGCCCCCTAAAAGTAGTATTAGTCTAGGCATGTTGTATGACGCCGACTCTGGTTGTCAAGATGATTGACAACCGGAGCAATATACGAGGAGATATATAGAAGACTTAAAAACAAGAAATAGAGGAAATGACATATCTTTGGGGAAGATGAAGTTTTTGTTTGGGATAGTAAATGAAGATATGAAGTTTATGTAAAAAAAATAAGGTGATAATATAGACTATGCTGAAGAAAATATGTGGGTAATGTGACAGCTGTGATATATATTATGCAAAACGCAGTTGTAAAATATTTGGCAAAGTAGACATACATCAGTCAAAATATCAGGTCATTGATGACATGTCTTGTGGATAAATAAAAAGTATTGAAATTTATTTTTTACTAAACCTAAAGAGAACATGTCAAGTCAAGTATTGTACATCATGTAAAGATATGTTCCTTATTGGTGTTGTACTTTTGTCAGGATATTTAGAGATCCACGATCGACGTAGTACATGTAGTAGTGTTGTGTGCATTACAATAAATCTACCAATGGATTAAATATGACTGGTTAGGATTAGATGACGTACGACATCGCATTAAGGTTTGGCGCACCTGAATCCAACTCGATATAATTATGTACCGTCATTCTTGATTCTACAATATCGATTACTTGTAGATGCTACGATTGGATTTTCTCAAATTCTGGAACATGATATTTCTTATGGTTAATTGTCTCCATCAACAACTCGTCATTTTCACCAACATAAATTGGTTGTAGTTTAGTTATCGATCCTTCAGAGCATTGAGACATAGAAATCTTAATATTCTTTCATGCTAATTAGTCTCTTATTTTTGTAAGTTTTTTGAAATAACTTTTGTTTGTGCAGTCATGGATCTAATCATCTAACACCTCGATGGTAAACCATAAATCTTCTTTGTTGCTTGTTGTTCTGAAATAACTAATCATTTTTCATCCAAAAATCAACCATTGGATAAACATGACTATTGAACAATCTCTTCACAATTGCATCGACCATACTGGTAAAGATGCAATTAATTAATGGTGTTTCTCCTAAAATATTCAACTCCATCACAATGAAAGAGCACCAAATATGTTCATCATTCGTATGTCTTTTCAAACAGGCAAAATTTAGGAATTCATTAACTTCATCCATAAACTTCGAATTTAAAGTCTCATTGGGTAGAAGATGCTAATTTATCCTACTTGGATCTTCATTTGACATTCTATATAAAAAGGAAAAAAATAACATATGGAGGAAATTGCATTTACACAATGGGAGTTGAGGACGTCGAGGCAACAACAGCCGATGAATCTTACTTTACTTGGGGGAGGGTTTGAGAGTTTAAGGGTTTTAAGAATAATAAGATTTTTTTAATAAAATTTACTAAAGATCTAGTTGCAATTGGTTGCCTGTTTACTTAGTTCCAAACATCAAATATTACCAGATTTTAATTCCAAACATCAAATCCAATCTGCCCCAAAAAAACGGATTAAAACGCCTAATTTAGTGTACTACCGTGGAAAGAATTTAAGAGTTCCCACGTTGATTATTCTGTTTTTGAGTACAATAAAAAAGAATATGGAATCGACAATGTTAAAATGCAGTATAATCTGAAACAATCATACCTCTAATTCTCCAAAACGAGTTTGCCAAGAAGCTCCTAGTTATTAATTATTATCATGTCACAATGATAACAGCAATAACAAACTAATAATCACATATATTGAAATTTAGCAAATAAGGTTAAAATCACTCCATTTACCTATTACCATTTACGAAAAATAAGGTTATGATCCCGTTAATTAGTTAAAAAAACCTTACGGAGGGACATTGGAAGTCCATATGTCCACGGCCACCACAATTGGCACAGATGCAATCTTGACTATGGTGTCCAGGTTGTTTGCACATGTAGCAGAATATGTCATTGAATAAACGAGGAGCAAGGATCACCGATAACGAAGTAGATTTAGTGCAATTTCTGGCCAGATGACCAGGAACCCCACATGTATGGCATATAGGATCGTTATGGCAGTCACGAGCTAGATGCCCAGTCTGATGGCATTTATTGCATGCTTTCTCGTTGGTGCAGACGGAAGCGACATGCCCAGGTTTGTAGCAGCTGTTGCACAATCTGTTGTCAAAAGAAGATAATTCGGATCCGGAGCACTCACGTGCAAGATGCCCATTTTTACCACATATGTGGCATATAGGTTTATTATTGCATTCACTTGCCACATGCCCATGCTGCTTACAGTTCCAACACAGAGGTTTTCCAGTGCATTCTGCTGCAATATGCCTGGCAGTGATATATAAAAAAGGATTCACAAGATTTAGATAAACGACGTAGTTGCTCAATTTGTGATATTTCTAAAATGTAACTAAGAGTTTTAAGAGTGATTCAAATGCACACTTGTAGAAAATAATTACATGGGCATGTGGGATCCTGTATCCAACATTCCAATGAAATTTCTCATGAAAGGTGGATTTCAGTAATAAAGATATTAGATAGTTCATAGTTCACAGATAAAAGAGTTGATATGTGATTGATCCTAAATCCAAATAATATTTTGCAAAGAATTTATTTAAAAAAACAAGAACTTGGCAACTGTATATTAATAGTAAAATAAACAAATACATCTCACCCAGGAAGACTACAGTTGTTGCAAACTGCTATATTTGGGCAATTTCTGGCATAATGGCCAGGTCGTTTGCACTTGTTGCAGAGAAAATCAGACCTGGAAAGTAAACATAACTTTTTTTTTGAAAAATTAAAGACTTCATTACTGAGAAAAGTAGGGGTAGGCATTGCCCAAATACAAATATAGAGAAATTGAAGAACATGTAAAAATATAAAAAAACATGTAATAGCATTGTCACTCTTTTATACAGCTATGACCCCGGCATTAAGTAACCGTAGACTGATGCCTCAAGAAGTTGGACTCCCATAACATATTGAATTTCAATCCGATATAGATTGCTTTTCTTATAAGGTGTGGTACCATAGGCAGTGCTCACATTTTTTGGATTAACAAAATAGTTATTAACACAATTGGAGAAGGTGATGACGCGATGTAAACATTAGAAAGATAAATTTAGTTGCGTTCCCATTATGATTAATGCTTGATTTTTTTAAATGGTTTTCAATCAAAACATGTTTTGCATCGAGACTGGGTAATTTTAGGTTTTGGATATTTAAGATTTAAGCAAATACAATTTTTTTCATGGGGTAAAATCAAAGAGGATAAAACGGTGCTTATGGAGTTTGGATCCATATTCAACCATTCCTGATTCAAAAATCTTTATCAAAGAAGTTTGAGATTTATCACCAACTATAATTTAATTGAACTTCAATAAAGATTCATGAATTAAGAATGGTGGTCAATACAAAATAATAAATCAGAATCAGTAGATTGTTATTGCAATTTACTGATTGCACTTTTCCAGATTCAGATCTGGAACTCTCCCTCATTGATCTAAGGTGGCTCTCTACTCTCTTGCGCACGAAATTTTAGAGAAGAACACGCTAGTTTTTTATATGGTTCCATCTTAACAATGGTGTACGTCCACTGATGATATATTGATGGTAGCTATTCTATTACAAGATGTTATGACATTGGGTTTTCAGCATTGTTTAATAGCCTATATATAGTGTCGAAATTAACTTGGACCCATTCCAAGTTAATGACTTATAATTGGCCCAATAAGGGTACCAATTAAATAGTCTCATTAACACTTATAACTCCCATTAATTCTGCATAAACCTCAACAATCTCCCACTTGGAGACTATTTGCTACCATCATCATCCACTCCTTTTCATCAATGATCTAGGAGTCCAGCCGAGGCCATACACAACCTTGGCTTGCCAATGCTCATGACTTTAGTGAGCATATCAACAACATTCTGATCTCCTATTTTCCTCAGATCCAGGTCTCCCTTCTCAATCAGCTCTCTGATAAAATGATATTTGTGTCTGATGTTTTGATCTGGAATGAAACTTTGGATTTTTAGCCAAATAGATTGCACTTTGGCTATCACAAAACAAAACAGATCTCTTCTGACCAAAAACCAACTCTGTGAGCGATCCTTCTAGCCAAATCTTCTCCTTAGAAGCCTCTGTTACAGCTACATACTCGGCTTCAGTAGTTGAAAGTGTAACATGATTCTGTAGCTTTGATCTCCAACTCACAGTTTTGCCTCCAATACAAAATATATACCCTGAGGTACTCCTGCTGGTGTCTAAATCACCTCCAAAATCATAATCACAGTAACCAACCAACTCCACTGATTTCTTTGAAAAACATAGACTTATATTCAGAGAATTTTGTAAATATCTCAAAATCCATTTGACTGCCCTCCAATGTTCTTCTCCAGGATTTGTCATGAATCTACTCACAACTCCCACTGCATGAGAGATATTTGGTCTTGTAAAATCATAGCATACATCAAGTTTCCCACAGCTGATGCAGAGGATACTGTTTTCATTTTCTCCTCCTCTTCAACTGTTTTTGGTGACTGATCCTTGGATAGTTTGAATTCTGTCCCAAATGGCAGATCAGTCCTTCTAGCATTGGCACATTGAAATCTGTCCAGTATCTTCTGAATATATTTTTGCTGGTTTAATTTGATACAATCAGCAGATCTACAAATTCTCATTCCTAGAATCTGCTTTGCTTCTCCCAGATCCTTCATTTCAAATTTCTTGGACAACTGATCTTTGAGAAACTTAATTTCAGATATACTAGGACTTGCAATCAACATATCATCTACATAGATGATTAAAATAACAGTTGTCTTCCCATGACTCCTTTGATAGCAACAGTGATCAGAAACTGCTCTTCTGAAATTCATGGTACTCATGAAGTTATCAAATTTCTTTTACCATTGCCCTGGGGCCTGTTTTAAATCATATAGGCTTTTCTCCAACTTGCAAACTAAACTTTTGTTATTAAAATCAGAACTTCCTTCAGGTTGTAGCATGTAGATTTCCTCCTCCAAATCACCATGGAGAAATGTTGTTTTCACATCCATTTGTTCAAGAAACCAATTCAAGGAAGATACAATGCTTAAAAGCACCCTTATGGTAGTTATTTTCACAACAGGAGAGAATACCTCTGAATAATCCATATTTTATACTTATTGAAAACCCTTCACCACTATCCTTGCTTTGTATCTCTTCCTTCCATCAGCTTCGTCCTTCAACCTGAATATCCACTTATTTTGTAGAGCTTTCTTGCCCCTAGATAAGCTTGTCAGACTCCAAGTGCTATTCTTCTCCAGAGATTTTAGCTCTTCCCTGATGGCTTTTTTCCACTAGACTGAATCACCAACCTTGAGTGCCTCCTTGTAAGATTCAGGCTCTCCTTCGTATGTCAATAACAGGAAATTTACAGCCGGAGATGGATCAAATCTGTTTGGTGGTGTGGAAACTCTTGTTGATCTTCTTACAAAATGTGAAGGTTGACCAAAAAACTGTTCTAATCCATCTGATACATCTTCAACACTATTTTCCACACTGCCCTCAGGTTCCATCTCCTCAACATCAACCTGTTCACTTACATCATCATCTATGTCTTCCACTTCTTCTTCTGGTAAGTCATAAAAGCAGTCTTACTTTGTGTTTGTAGAGTTCAGTCTCTACAAATACCACATTCTTGGATCTTACCACCTCTTTGATTTCAGGATTCCAACACCTGTAACCAAATAAATTTGTGCCATATCAAAGAAAATACATCTTGACAGACTTTGCATCTAACTTGTCTCTTTTTTCTTTGGACTTTAAGACAGGCTGCACACCCAAAGATTTTAAAGTGCTCCAAACTGACTTCCTTTCCACTCCAAACTTCCTCTGGAATTTTGAAATCAAGTGGTACTGAGGGTCCTCTGTTGATCAGATAAACTGCAGTTGTCACAGCCTCAACCCAAAAAGTCTTAGGAAGTCCAGAGTACACTAGCATGCTCCTGGCCCTATCACAGATGGTTTGATTCATCCTCTCTGCCTTGCCATTCTGCTGTGGAGTTCCAACTACTGTTCTCTGTCTTACTATGCCATTCTCTTCACAGTACTTCTTAAAATTTGAGCTATCATACTCACCCCCATTATCAAACCTGAAATTTTTTATTTTGCTTCCTGATTAGTTTTCTACCTCCAACCTCCACTTCTTGAAAGTGTTAAACACATCTGATTTGTGTTTCAAGCAGTAAATCCAAACTTTCCTACTGTGGTCATCTATGAAAGTGACAAAGTATCTTGCACCTCCAAGAGATCAAGGATCCGGGTGCGCGCGCATATGCGATGATGCGACCCTCAAAGGAGCCGGATCCAGTATTTTTAACATAGTTTAAGCGTCGCTTTTTTAGCTTTAAGCGGGAAAGCGCTCCTCCAATCGCTTTATCTGGTCGGGTTATGGGGTCGGGTCGGGTTACTGGGTTGGGTCAACCCATTACCCATGTGAAATAACTTAAACTATTTTAATTTCCCTTCCTACCCCTCCAATTTCTATCTAACTATATAAACCCAATACCCTTCTAATAAAACCCTAATTTCCTTTATCACTCTCACTTTTATTTCTACCAAAACCCTAAACCCTAGGAGTGGGCAAACCCGTGGATATTCATATCAGAGACAGAGAACTGCATTAAGAGATATGAGAACCGAATCCCAATTTCATCATTGCATGAATGAAATGGAAGAAATTTTTAAAGATAATATAGATATTGGTGCTCGTCTAGATGATTAGGTTATATGACTTGTAAATGTTTTTCAAATAATTTGGATGATGTCTTGAATAATTACAGGTTTGTATATATTTTATGTTTTATGATTTTATCATATATTTACAGGTTTAAAAAATATATATATAAACAAAGGGTATATATGCAATTTTAAAAAAAATTACATTTATTTACAAAAATGCCATTATCGCTTTTTCAGCTTTATGCGCACTAAAGCGCTCAAAGCTGAAAAAGCGGAACTTGAAAAAGATGACCGCTTTATAGCTTTTTGAACTATGATTTTTAATTTAATAAAATCAGAGTTTTCTAAACTCTGAAAACGCAAAGACAGACCTTAAAACAGACCGGATCCGGGTCTGTTTTAACTTATAAGTTATCTTACTGTTTTAACTTTTAAAACAGTAAGTTTTAAAATATTTCCCCTATTTTCCAACGTTAGAAAACCCAAACCCTCTCTAGGGTTTTTCCTTGTTTTCCACATTGCTCCCACCTCCGGGCAGATCTTCCAATGATTTTTGTTGCAGTCCATAGGCGTTCCTCCGGCGACCTGATTTGGAGAAGAAAAAAACAGTAAAAAAAGCGTAAAAAAAGGTTAAAAAAAAATCATTAAAAAAACATTGTTTTCCTACTTCCCTCATCTATTTCTTCATTTCAATATGTACAAATGTAGATTAGCATTAAAACAGAATAGGGTTAAAAAATCTGTTTTAATTTTTTTGTTATTTTCTTAGGAGTTTCAAAATGGAAGATTATGCACCTATTGAAGAAGACAATGTCATAGGAGTAGAAGATGACAGTGAAGCGCAAGAGAATCCAACACCAACTACAAATCCGCCGGAAGAGATAGATGTTAGTATCTATGATCCAACAATTGACGAAAATTTGTATTTGGATTTGAAAAACAACCGACCTAATTGGGACGATCCGACTTGAAAGTATGCCGCATTCGCTGAAAAACAGCAAGGCAAGGTTACACAACCTATCAGGTGCCTTCTTTGCGGATTTGTTTCTACCGGCGGAATCTACCGTGTGAAGGTGCACATTGCTCGAGTGAACCCGAACGGTGGGAAATTAGGTGTAAAACCATGTCCGAAAGCTTCAATGAAGATAAGAGAGGAGATTCTAAAAGTTTTGCAAAAATCCACCAACTCGAAGAAACCACCAATCGTCAATGTCGAACTATTACCGACGAATCCCATCAAGAGAAAACTTGCATTGAGTGGTACAGGTTCAACGTCATCCACTGCAATGAAGACAGTGGACTTTGGTTTGAAACAAGTCGGTCCATTAGGTTTGTCGAAGGGCGAAACACTGAACGATGTGATCAGACGACGACTAACAGAACGCTTACGTCAAACCACGTTAGCCGATCACATGAAGAAACAAGAGAGGGAGTTACTCGATCAATATGCATGCAGATTCTTCTTTACAAGTGGTGTTGCTTTCAATGTCGCTCATAATCTTGAACTATTGGTAATATTTCAAATTTTATTTTTTTAATAAAATTTGGAATTATTTATTTAAATTTATTTTCAGGCATAGGTGGAGGGTATTGGACGGTACGGTCCAGGATACACTCCTCCATCAGCAGACTGAATTGGTGGACTGATACTTAGCAAAGAAGTCCGTAATATTGATGAAATAAGAAGGGCTCATGAGCTCAAATGGAATCTGTGAGATTGTATTCTAATGTCCGATGGTTGGACGGATTGTCGAGGGAGATGTATCATCAACTACTTGATGAATTCTGAGGAGGGAAGTTTTTACATTCAATCCGATGATTGCACCTCCGACACGAAGACATGAGAGTTCGTAGCCAAAGGATTGGAAGATGTGATTGAAAAAATTGATAGTACTAAGATCGTCCAAGTGTGCATAGATAATGCATCAAACTATGTCATGGCTAGACGTTTGTTGATGGAAAAAGATCCGCACATGTTTTGGACCCCATGTGCTGCTCATGTGTTAGACTTATTACTGGAGGATATCGTAAGGTATTGAATTCATACTTAGATATTTCGAATTCAGACTTATATTCTAATTTTCAAATTCTTTTTTACGTAGAATACCTCGATATAAAGATGCGCTCCGAAGTGGAAAGAAGATCACTAACTTCATCCATTTTATCTCTACTCTGCGCGCAGAGTGGCTCAAGGTGAATGGTAGAGAATTGATTCGGTGCGGAGTAACTCGTTTTGCGATAGCCTTCCTCACCCTTCAAAGTATCAAAAGTGCGAAAGATAACTTGAGGAAATTTGATTGGTCCAAATGGGCGAGGGGTCCCTCTACAAACACTTGCTTGAATGTCTCTGATACAGTCATAAATGCACGTTTATGGTTGACTGTTGATCATATACTTTTAGCGTCGGAACCTATTCTGAAGGTGCTAAGGATTGTGGATGACGACTCCAAACCGAATATGGCTTACCTCGAAGGAGCCTTCTTAGAGGCAAAAAAAGCTATAAAGAACAACTTTGAAAGGGATTCGAGTTTGTATCTTCCGATCCATACTCTTATAGACAAACGGTGGGGAAAGCATTACAAGTCACCTCTAATAAGGGCTGCATTTTACCTAAATCCATATTTCTTCTTCAAATTGAAAAGGTATTATTCAATTCAACTTTTCTACTTCATGAATGAATTTAAGACTTGATGATTAAATCTATTTTTTTCCAACTACAGTGATCCTGAAACAATTGCTCAATCCATGGAGTATGAGGATGCATTCAGTCAATGTGTTGAAAAAATGGTTGGTAATGACGATTCAAAAACGATTGCAATATTTTCTGACATGACCTTGTACAACAATAGAGAAGGGAAGTTTGGAGGAAATGTAGCGATGAAGATGGCTGAAACTATGCATCCACTACGATGGTGGGAATTATTTGGGACCAGAACAATGGAGTTAACGCAAATTGCGACAAAAATCTTAAGTCTGTTGCTCAGCTTCAAGCTGTGAAAGGAATTGGAGTACTTTCGCACATGTAAGTTCTTTACATGTTCGATTATTTATTTCATATGATTTGACTATCTAATATCAAATCTCATTTACAGTTCCATACCAAGTTAAGGAATCGCTTGGGCGTCGCACGGTTAGATAACCTCGTTTACGTCAACTACAATATGAAGTTGACAGAGAGGTTCAAAACAAAGAAGTTATTGATTGAAAGCGGCTCCAAAAAATATGATGCTATTCACGTTAACGAGTTCAACATGATGAGTGAATGGGTCACTGGTATTGATGGACCATGCAATGAGTGGGTGTATACTGAAGAAGGTCTCACTTGGGCCGACGTGGAGACGGCAGCTGGAGCAACTGAGCACCCAGGTCCATCGACTAAGAATGGTCAATCTAGATCATTTCCTAGTCAAGTTCGTGATAACGACTATGAAGTCGAAGATCTTCAAGAGAATGAAGATGAGGGTGTATCCCAAGCTGAAGCTGGTCCTACAGATCCCAATCATTTGTTCTATAAACGGCTGAGGAGGTCAACGGATGAACTATAGATGTATTTGATCCTATTATATATTTGATCCTATTATGTATTTGAAGTTCAAGAGTTAAAGTGAACTATTCTATGTGTTTCAAACTATTTAAAAAGTTAAAGTATTTTGATAATTGATATAGATATATAAAAAAAATATATTAATTTCCTATAGTTTTATAAATATTTACGAAAATGTCACTGGCGCATCTGAGCGCATATACACGCATATGCTCAAATGCTCCAGGTGGCGGCGCCATCGCGCAGAGACGCATCCGGAACCTTGCAAGAGATTCAACAGATGCAGGCTCCCACACATCTGAATGAACTAAATCCAGATTTTGTTCCTTTGGAGCTTTTTTTTCTTAAAAAATTTCACAGCCTTTTGTTTACCATAAATGCAGTCTTTACACACATCTAAGTTAACAGATTTTAACTTAGGGAATTTGCCTGCCCTATGTAACTTTTTCAGCCCTTTTCACTGATGTGACTCATTCTTCTATGCCAAAGAGTGGTGTTCTCCTTAGTTACAGTTGCAATCACTATATCCCTCATGTTTGAGGGAACTAGATAGAGCGTTCCAGTCTTGGACCCTTTGACAACCACTCTCACTCCCTTTGCCATCTTCTAAGAATTTTCAACAAATGTTGAGTGGTAACCTTCTTTGTCCAGTTGACTTATAAAAATTAGCTGCCTAGACAGACCTAGAATACATCTCTCAAAATCCACTGCCTAAGACCAGTCTTCAGATGTACTTCACCTTCCCCCAACACATCTAAGGTGACCCATCTGCAAAATACACTTTCTTCAGGTCAGTGTTGTGGAAGTTCTTCAACTGATCTTTCCTAAAAGTAGAATGAAATGAGACTCCAAAGTCTAATAGCTAGGAGTCAGTTTCAGACTCTACACAACAAATCAAGACTTCATCATCTGAATTTTCTGAACAACTGCTAATTTCTTCTTTCTCTTTTCCTCTAATCTTCTTGGGAGCCTTGCAATCCTCTTGTAATGTCCCTTACTATCACAATTCCAGCATACAACATTTTTCAACTTGTTAAGTGCCCTTGACTTAGATCTGTTTGTTGTTTTCTTGGATTTAGAGTGAGATCCAAGGTTTCCTATGCGTCTATGCGTTCATGCGATGGCATTTTAAGCATATAAGTATATGCGTGCATATACGCGCATATACGTAAATATGCGACACGTTATATTTACATGTATTTTTTATAAATATCCCTGATATTTCCATAATATATGAATAATATAATATAGCAAATAGTGTTCCAATGATCCAATAAAGTTTAAAAGTCTAAATAGTAAATAGAAATTGCATAACAAAGTCTAAAACTATATAATTAAGATTAAGTGATTAACAATAGTCTAAGCCCAAGGACTCTAAGGTCTAAGGACTCTCCTTTTAATTTAGGGTTTTGGGTTTTTTTTTAATTTTTTTTAAATAAGCAACGGGTAATAGGGTTTTACCCGGCCCGACCCGCCCCAGACCCGAAACGCATAGAACACCTATGCGAGGGTCTGGAATTGCGCATGGACGTTTATGCGACGCATAAACGTCGCATAGGAAACCCTGGTGAGATCTTCCTCTGTAAAAGGATTCAGCCAGGAGTGCACTTGTTGAAGCACTTCCTTTCTGATTTTTTTTCTTATCTCTTCTCCCAACATTAGCTCTTTAACATCTTCAAGTTTCATTTCCTCAACCATGGCACTGCTAATTGAGGTGTGATGACTCCTGTCCAGCTCTCGGACAGTGAAGATAAAAGTGTCAAGGCCTGCAACTTATCCTCAAATTTAACATTAATAGAAGCAAGCTGCCCCACTAGAGCAGTGAATGTATTTATATGCTCAATGATAGAATCTCCTTCATGTAACATCATATTAAATAGCTTCCGGATTAGATATACCTGAATAATTGCAGATGGACTCTCATAGGTGCTTCTGAGCTTGGTAATCAGACCCTTAGTTGTTGATTCACTAGCACATGACAAGGCAATTGATCTCGACAAGCTCAGTTTGATTATTCCCACGGCACTTCTGTCAATTTCTTCCCACTTTTCAGCTGGCATATCATCGGGTTTTATCCCTTTGAGTGGCTTGTACAGCTTCCTTTGATACAAGTAATCCTCCACTTGCATCATCCAGAACATAAAATCCTTCCCATCAAACTTCTCAATCCTCAGTTCGCCTTCTCCTCCCATTCTGATTGCCAAGAAAACACACACCCTTAATACAGATCAACACCCCACTGATATGCTCCTGCCTTGTCGATCAGATCTACACCTGCCGACTGCACCAGATTTGTATCGTCGATTTGAATGCAACCCAGTGGCTTTGATAGATCCTCTCCCCTTGCTGGAAACTTCAAAAAAAAATCGTAAACAGTAACTCCATCGATGAATAGTGTTCCGACGGACGATGAATAGTGTTCCGACGGACGATGAATAGTGTTCCGACGGACGATGAACAGTGTTCACTTTTTTATTCCAGCACCTTCTTGAACCTCAAACAAGTTAATGATTGCACTAATACAACTTGTTATTGCAATTTATTGATTGCACTTTTCCAGATTCAGATATGGAACTCTCCCTCACTGATCTAGGTGGCTCTCTACTCTCTTGCGCACGAAATTTTAGAGAAGAACACGCTAGGTTTTTATAGTGGTCCATCTTAATAATGGTGTACGTCCACTGATGATATATTGATGGTAGTTATTCTATTACAAGATGTTATGACATTGGGTTTTTTTTTTGAGAAATTAAAACTTTCATTACTGAAAAGAGATTGGGCATGGCCCAAGATTACAAAATAATATAGGGAAATGCAAGTACAGTAAATGTAAAAACATTGTCTATCTCTTATGCAGCTATGACCCAGACTAACTGGCCAAGGATTGAAGCCTCAAGAGGTTGGACTCCCATGAGCGTATAGCTTGTATTTCAATCTGTGAAAGATTGTGCTTCTTATAGGATGTAGAATCATATGTAATGCTCACATCCTTTATAATTTTTCTGCTGACAATTTCTGGGGGCCTTAGGGTGTGTTGTTTTAATCTCCTATTCCTTTCACACCATATATGCCAGGAAAGAGATGCTAGCATAGTCCAGTCACCAGTGAATCCCCCAACAACTGGACTTGTGAGTGAATTTTTGTATTGTTTCCAGAATATCCCCTATCCTAATATCTATTGCGGGAGGTGGGGGATTTTGCCCAATAAGTGTCCAAACAGCATTGTTAAGACAACTAGTAGTCTCTAGCAATAGGGATCTAGTGTAATGGCAGTTAAAGTATAGGTGTTGTAATGTTTCTTCCTCATTTCCACATAGTAGGCAGGACGTATTTATGTTGAGTCCCCAGCTTTGCAGTCTAGTTAAAGTGTTCAGACTCTTGACCTTAATTTTCCACAACAACATAGAAAATTTTGGAGGCTTTTTGGCCCAGATCCTTAGATTTATCTCTTGTAAGATGCCTTTGGGCCTTAATGTTTTTGAGGGCTTGGAGGAGGCAATTTGTGTGACCCTATAGTTACCCAAGCAGTTTATACATTTCCTTATTATTTCCTTATTAGCTAGTATAGTTTTCCACATGTGTGAGTCCAGAGTAGGCCTACACTCTATCTCCCCAATGCTTCTTCCTTTGATTTACTCATTTACCTAATTTTTATCCAGTCTGCTAGTATGGAGTTATTAGGACTCCACATCCTCTCTGTTTTTTTAACCAAAGTAGGCCTACACTCTATCTCCCCAATGCTTCTTCCTTTGATGTACCTAATTTTTATCAAGTCTGCTAGTATGGAGTTATTAGGACTCCACATCCTCTCTGTTCTTTTAACCAAAGCTGCAGCATTAGTTGCAGAGAAATCCCTGACCCCTATGACATTGGGTTTCCATCATTGTTTAATAGCCTATATATAGTGTCGTAATTAACTTGGACCCATTCCATGTTAATGACTTATAATTGGCCCAATAAGGGTACCAATTAAATAGTCTTCATTAACACTTATAACTCCCATTAGTTATGCATAAACCTCAACATAGATAACTTAGTCTTCCGTCTGTAGGGTGGATTGCATCAAAAATTCAACACCCAATATTTAGTAACTATCAGTGGAGGATAAAACATAACTCATCATATAAATAAAAGTTGCTATCAAAGAAATCATGGGAAAAGTTAAAAACAATTTCAAAAAACTTACAAGCGAGTGGGCCTATAAATACTATGATCCCGTCTGTAGGGTGAACCATGGTGTGAATGTCTATCATTGCCACTATGCCGATAGACCCGTGAAGGGGGTCTGCTCATTTTAGGCATCATTGTACAAAGAGACTCAGCGATAATACTCAAAGGAAAAGATTGAGGGAATCACGCTCTTTGCAGTCTCCTATATCCTGAATAAGCCATCAAAAGATCCATGTTACCACAAAAAAACACAAGAACGACAACCAAATTATTTATTAGTTACTTTCTATGATTTTCTCAAATCATTTCTAAATGGAGAGCTTGAAGATGATATTTACATAATGCATCCCAAAGAATTTGAAGCTTCCAGCAGCTGATCAAGGTTAGTGTGCAAGCTAGATAAGATGGAATCAGAATATTTTGCAGTTTCCAGGAGTGGTTGAGGATCTCTGCTAATGGAAGTATTGATGTAAATGGGAAGACTGGAATGACTTGGCAGAACCATGGTTGTAATCCACAGAGTTGTATTTTATTTAGAGCTTTTTACAAGTCTAACAACTAACAGACTAATTACATTTAATTACAACATACCACTAATAAATTTCTAACAACAATAGGAAGCAATATAACTCTAGAATACGGGCAATTAAAGAAAAGGTGGCTTTTGAATTCATCGTGGGAGTTAAGCAAATAATTTTTTCATTAAAATAACGAATGGTGATGCCCGAATTAATAAATTTGGAGAAACAAAAAGATAGAAAAGTGATGTAGGCACGGAGGCTAGAACGGATACCCAACCGATTCCAGTAGAGTCAAGATCGGTTAGTCATTACTAACCGACTGAAGGAGAGCGTTATTTAAGGAAGGACGGTCAAAGCAATAGGGGTGGATGATTTACCTGCTACATGTATTATCCAATCTTCTTCTTTACTATCTTCCTCTTCCAAGATTCTCTCTAATACTCCTGGTGGAATCCAGATATTATCAACTGGTGGATTCCGACCGCTCCCAATGTAATCACTCGCTCTCGGCATCTCTCTCAGTCTTCTTTGTTACGTTACTTGGTTCTGGCATTGTTTCAAACACCTTACGTGTCCTTTTTACATTGTGAAAATACTTGCGTGTTGTTTTTTTTAATAAAGAAATTACTTCAACATTCGTTTCTTCCATTGCACGATCCAACTCTAGCGATCGTCATCAGGTGGTATCAGAGACAGTCTTCGACGACAACTCCGCATGGCGTCAACAGTTCCTCCTCGGTCCGACGAGGATATTCGGAAGTCATTGGCTGACTTAACTGCAACAGTGGCGACTTTGTCCACAATGGTTACTCAACTAATAAATGCACCTGGAAATCATCGACTGGAGGTTGAATTTAACGACGACCCTGGACCATCTAATCCAATGGGTTTGCGTTTCCAGAACGGACCTAGACAAAATTTTGCCGAAACAGAACCTACCACAATGCATTCACCTCACCGGCAGTTCGAGGAAGAATTTTCGTCAGAAGACGAGATGGACTTCGACGAGCGGAATTACCAAAGGGGTACTAGAAGGAATCAACAACATAATGATGGACATTGGCAGTGGGGCCGACAGGACGTTAGAGCTCCTCAAGACAATCACGCACCCCGGCGGTTCGGAAATGAATATGGATTTTATCGAGCACGTATAGAAATCCCCGAATTTAATGGACAGTTACGGATTGAATCCACGCTCGATTGGATTTCAGAAATCGAGCGTTTCTTTGATTGTATGGAGATTCCGAAAACACGACAGGTAAAGTTAGTAGTAATGAAACTTAAAGGAGCAGCTTCGGTATGGTGGGATCAACTAAACGCCAAATAGAAGGCACCGATCCAGAACTAGGCAAAAATGAAGTCTTTGGTGCGGAAAAGATTTTTACCCACCGACTAGGAACGTATTCTCTTTACTCAGTACCAGAATTGCCAACAAGGGTTGCGCAATGTAGAAGATTACACAATGGAATTTCAGAGGTTAGCCGCGCGAAATGACTTGGAGGAGTCCGAGTATCAATCGATTGCTAGGTTCGTTGGTGGGCTAAAAGTCGCAATCCAAGAAAATTTTCAGATGCACACTATATTCTCCCTCGCCAAAGCAATCAATATGGCCACCCATATCGAGTCAACCGCAAGTCGATCGTTCAAATACTCCACCCCAACAGTGACTACAACCACTTATGAAAATAAACTGAAAGACAAGGTTGCAATCCAAGATAGTCCCGTCACAAGAAACGAAGTTACTACTTCAAAAGTCGCCCCAACCATCTTAAGCGGCATTCGGTGTTATCGATGTCAAGAATGGGGTCACAAATCTAACGTCTGCCCGAAGCGGCGAGAAGTCCACATCTGTGAAAGGTGCGAAGAACCGGTGGGCTCGTTGGAAGAAGAAGAGGTAGTCGTTTCGGAAGAATTTATTCCTGGTGAGTGGTGACGACGGTGAACATGTGGTGTGTGTGATACATCGAGTTTGTTTGGCTCCCAAATTAAATGAAATCAGTCAACGTAATAATCTTTTCCGTACTCGGGAACCATCGCCGGAAAGGTGGTTAACATCATTATCGGCAGCGGTAGCACCGATAATTTGGTTTCCACCAAGGCCGTAGCTGCATTAAAGTTGGAGTCGATTTCGTGTGCAAAGCCGTACCACTTGGGCTGGATTCGAAACGGAAAAGCCATGCGGGTAACTCGGTCCTGTTGGATTCCATTATCTATCGGGAAGAGTTATGCGGAACGCATCCTATGTGACATGGTCGATATGGACGCGACTCACATCGTGTTAGGAAGGCCGTGGCAGTACGACACTAATGCGACTTACCGGGGAAGTTTGAATCAGTGGAAATTTCAGTTGGGTGAACGTCGTATTTCTTTGTTACTGTTACCACCGGATAATACACCTCGGCTAGTGGTGCCTAATTTCGTGATCGAGAGTCAATCTGAATTTAATAATAGTTTAATTGAGGAAGGTCTTGGTTATATTTTGGCGGTTCAACCCAATGAAGAAAATTCAAATGTGGTAATACCCAAAGAAATCAAGCAAGTACTGGGGCAATATCCACTAGTCACCGATGACACTCTTCCGGTCACATTACCACCATATCGAGGCATCGAACATGAAATCAATCTCGTCCCCGGAGCGGTTCTACCAAACATACCAACATACCGGATGAGCCCTAGGGAAACGGAGGAGTTGCAAAAGAACGTCAATAAGTTATTATCGGAGGGCCTTATTCGTCCTAGCCGGAGTCCATGTGCGGTGCCGGCGTTGCTCGTTCCGAAAAAAATGGTGACTGTCGGACAAGGTTTAAAAACCGACGGTTAACTGGCTGACCGGTAAAAAATCCAAAACCGGTAGCCGGTTAGTTGGAGCGGGTTTGTGGGTCTATGGGTCGGGTCTGACCCATACCCGACCCATTTCATTTTTTAAAACCAATAATTTATTTTAAGACCAAAAATTTATTTTAAGGCCAAAAATTTATATATTGGTCCATGAAAAGAGCTATATTATTTTTAATAAAAGCTCATCTCACTCTTAAGACTTTATATTTGTTTTAGACAAAATGAATCTTTATTTATAGACCAACCTTCTTTGTGTTTTTTGAATTCTATCGATGTGGGACTAAAAAAGTGTAGTTAAAAATATTATAAAATATTCTTTGTACTTTTTATGAATGTGGGACTAATAATACATGCATGTACACTTTATAATAATACGTGCATGTACACTTTATAATAATACGTGCATGTACATTTTATTTAGTCCCACATTCATAAAAAGTACAAAGAATATTTTATAATATTTTTAACTACATTTTTTTAGTCTCACATCGATAGAATTCAAAAAACACAAAAAATGTTGGTCTATAAATAAAGATTCATTTTTGTCTAAAACAAATATGAAGTTTTAATAGTGGGAGGAGCTTTTATTAAAAATAATATAGCTCTTTTCATGGACCAATGTATAAATTTTTGGCATAAAAATATATTTTTGGCCTTAGTGAATTTATGACGAAAAAATTTACAAAAATACCCCCACCGGTTAACCAGTGGTTAACCAGTGGTTAACCGGCCTAAACGGAAAACCGGTCAGCCAGAACCGGTTACCGGTTAACCGGTTTTAAAACCTTGCTATCGGATGTGCGTGGACAGTCGTGCAATAAACCAAATTACGGTGAAATATAGCTTTCCAATTCCCCGCATTGATGACTTGTTGGACGAGCTCGCCGGCGCAAAATATTTCTCCAAGCTCGACCTCTGAAGTGGCTACCATCAAATCAGAATGCGGACCGGTGACGAGTGGAAGACCGCGTTCAAAACTCGCCACGGCTTATTTGGGTGGCTTGTAATGCCATTCGGACTATCAAATGTCTCCGGAACATTTATGCGATTAATGAACCAAGTGCTACAACCTTTTTTCGGCCGTTGTATCGTCGCTTACTTCGACGATGTTCTTGTTTACAAGAAGAATCAAGAACAACATCTACAACACTTATCGGAGGTTCTTGAAGCGTTGGACCAAGAACGGTTACGGCTGAATTTAAAAAAATGTTTATTTTTAACAAACAGGGTGTTGTTTCTTGGATTCTTGGTATGTGAAGATGGGGTAAGGATGGATCCCAGCAAAAATTCTGCGTTACAAAATTGGCCGGAGCCAAGGACGGTGTCCAAAGTCCGGAGTTTCATGGGCTTGGCATCATTCTATCGCAAGTTCATTCGGAATTTCGGATCAATCACGGCACCAATTACGGACTGTTTACGGAAAGAAGATTTCGTTTGGTCGGACACCGCCGCCAAAAGTTTTGTACAAATAAAGAAAGCATTGTCGGCAGAACCGGTACTCGTTCTACCATATTTTAATATTTTATTTGAGATCGAATGCAACGCATGTATAACGGGAATCAGAGCTGTCCTAATTCAGGCCGGGCATCTGGTGGCTTTTTTTAGCGAGAAAAGCTTTCGGATAGTCGGAGGTCGTGGACAACATATGAACAAGAACTGTATGCCGTAGTCCGTGCATGTCAATGATGGGAGCATTATCTTCTTCACCGTGAGTTCGTGATTGGATTGGATCACATTGCACTTCGACAGATCAACAGTCCATGCAACACGAACCGCATGCACACCTGATGGTTCATTTTCTTACAAAGATTTAATTTTACAATTCAACACAAGTCGGGAGCTTCTAATCTTGTAGCAGACGCATTAAGTCGCAAACATCGGGGCTTCACAATCATTCACACGGAAATAACTGAATTTGAACCACTTAAAATATTATACGAAAATGACCCAGACTTCGCCGAGCATTGGAAAATTGGAAAATCTGAAACTGAAAATTCACGGTACAAATTACAAGATGGCTACTTATTGTTCGATCGACGTCTATGTATTCCTCAGTCGGACGTTCGGAAGAAAATAATTCAGAAGGTACACGGGGGGAAGTTGGGTGGACATTTCGGACGTGATAAAACAATATTGCAGGTCGAGGATAGATTATTTTGGCCTCAATTAAAATCTGATGTTACGAGGTTCGTAAAACATTGCCAACAATGTCAAACAAGTAAAGGAAACTCACAGAATTCCGGACTTTACATGCCACTGCCTATTCCACACCAACCATGGGAAGATTTGACGATGGATTTCGTCACTGGCTTACCGAAAACTCAACGTGGGTTCGACTCCATCTTTGTTGTGGTCGATCGTTTCTCAAAGATGGCCCATTTCATTCCATGCAAGAAAACAAATAACGCTGTCAAGATCGCAAAATCCTTTTTCAATGAAGTAATCCACCTCCATGGCGTTCCTAAATCTATTACCTCCGATCGCGACACCAAATTTCTGTCCCAATTCTGGAAGGAATTATGGAAAATGTTTGATACTAAACTGAATTTTAGCATGACGTGTCACCCGCAAACGGATGGCCAAACCGAAGTCGTCAATCGGACATTGGGATCATTGTTACGAATGTTAGTCAATGAATAACGTGCTCGCACAAGCAGAATTCGCATATAATTCGGCAGTAAATAGAACTACCAAGGTAGCTCTGTTTCAAGTTGTGTATGGCACACTGCCAAGGACCCCAATTGATTTAACAAAACACGATAGTGCGATAACGGAGGTAACGGAACTGATGAACAGTTTCACAGAAGTTCAGAATTTGGTAAAAGAAAATTTAGAAAAAAATATAAAGAAATACAAAGAGCGGACAGACCGGCATCGGAAAGAAATATTATTCGAGGAAGGGGAGGACGTTATGGTCCATCTTAAAAAGGGACGCTTTCCGATGGGCACTTATACTAAATTACAGAATTGAAACTTTGGACCTTGCCAAGTTATTAGGAAGATAAACAACAATGCATATATCATCGATCTTCCGGAAGAATTCAACATTTCAAAAATGTTTAATGTAGCTGACCTTCGGAAGTATTTTCCACCCAACGATGGGTTGGAGTTCGAACATTCGAGGTCGAATGCCGCCAGAGAAAGGGCGCCTGATGTAGGGACGGAGGCTGGAACGAATACCCAACCGATTCCAGTAGAGTCAAGATCGGTTAGTCGTTACTAACCGATTGAAGGAAGGAGAGCGTTATTTAAGGAAGGACGGCTAAAGCAATAGGGGTGGATGATTTACTTGCTTCAGGTATTATCCAATCTTCTTCTTTACTATCTTCCTCTTCCAAGATTCTCTCTAATACTCCTGGTGGAATCCAGATATCATCAGCTGGTGGATTCCGGCCTCTCCCAATGTGATCACTCGCTCTCGGCATCCTTCTCAGTCTTCTTTGTTACGTTACTTGGTTCTGGCATTGTTTCAAATACCTTACGTGTCCTTCTTTTTACATTGTGAAAATACTTGCGTGTTGTTTTTTTTAATAAAAAATTTACTTAAACATTCGTTTCTTCCATTGCGCGATCCAACTCTCGCGATCGTCATCAAAAAGGGATATGAATTTGTGGACAATCGACTAGATAGAGTGATAGACTACTCAGCAGGTTGGTGTCCCACATCTGAAGTGTAGTGTCCTCCAAAGGGTGATAACAACTTTTCCTATGACACTTTGGCATGAATGAGAGATTGATTCCCTGACGACTTCTCTAAACAAAACTTCTGGGGGTCCCAATGTATGTTGTTTTAATCTTCTATTTCTCTCAAACCATATATGCCAAAATAGGGCTCCTAAGGCATTCCATAGAAGGCCCCAAGTAGGTGAGTGCAAGCTTTTTTTAGGCGTTCATGCGGTCATGCGATGGCCATGACCGCATGGCCGCCTAGGCGCCCTAGGCGACGCCTGAAAATATTGGTAAATTTGCAAAAAGTACCCTGAACTTATACATATTTGCAAAAAAATCCTGTAAATTCAGAAATATTTAAAAAAATATATACATCAATTTTAAAACCTAAAATTAGTAATACAAAGTAATAAACTATTAGTCTAAAATTTAAAATGTAAATACATAGTTTATAAGATGGTTCTAAAAGTCTTCTTCTTCTTCCTCAGAAAATTCAGCCTCTTGTCCAAATGTTTGAGATGGTCCTCCTCTACTATATTGTCTAGTAGTTGGACCATCTGTTTCATTGACGCCCATTGCATCTTCAAGGGCTACCCAAGTAAGACCGTCATCACCATAAACCCACTCATTGGCCGGTCCTTCCTCTCCACATATCCATTCGGAGTTATAGTTTATGTCTTCAGCTGCTATGGAGTCGTCTTGACAATCTAGCTTGCGTTGCAATTGTCGT